>CM035787.1:34438620-34928620 GCA_020466265.1 Siphamia tubifer | reverse complement strand
GGTCACATGTTACAACCTGTGCCTGAGTACGGAAGGGCAATATTCCTAGAGCTTAGTCTGGCAGCCAGTCAAACCAGATTCCAGGAAATGCTTATAAGGAATTACAATATGGCATGTTTTTATCCTGGAGGGTTGGAGACACAGTGGTGAATGTAGAAAGGGGGTGGGGAGTTAGTGTGGCAGTAGGGTGTGACCCTGTCCTCTACAGGTGATACACATGTTTATCTCTTCCAATACAAACGCACAGGAAACTGCACATGTAACATTTGTATGTGAAGTGAAGCCTCATTGACACTGGAGCTGCCAACACACAACACATCTAGCTCAAAGTGCCTTGTTTTCACTGTTGACACGTGTAAGCAGTGGAATTAAGGAGGCACTTAGAGCTAAACAGAAATACAGCACGTGTTTTCTCAAGGAGAGATCACCCAAGAGCAGAGGGAGGCTTTTTCTCAGATGATTCAAGGTCCCTACAAATGAATGGGCAAAGGCTGAGAAAACATATAATTCAAGGATAGCCATATTACTTCAGACAGCACTTCCACTATAGACTTGAGAAGACAACTCTTACATTGAGTATGTTAACCTGACGAGCAGATGCTTGATATCTAGTCTAATTTAAAATAAATAAATAATCATCAACACAGAGCTGCTTAATTAAAATATGTGTTGATGATCAAAGTTCAAGTATGATCATGATAATGGGAGTTTAGGAATTCAGATTATTAACAAAGAATTTTCAACATGCAATTTCAGGGCATGGGAAGCAGGCTGTTTGGGACACTTCTAAACTAGGGTATTTCATCACCTGACACACTGATCTATTGGGAAATAATAATAATAATAATTTTTAAAAAAGGAAACAGCAATATGACCACAAACTATAAATTATGTCTCGATTTGTACTCTTGTAACTGTTTAATTAGATTTTTTTCCAACACTAACATAATCATGTCAGCCTTAAATATGGGTTAATTACTCTAAATGGGTTTGCCCACCCTACATATATAATATAAATCCCCAATTAGGTGTTCCCCTTAACGGAGTAAACCCCAAGCAAATTTATTTTAATGTGTCAGAATAGTGATAATATGATAATATGCAACGTGACTGTTCTGCATGACCTTCTGTACTGTTTCTAGTAGCTCTGAGGAATGCACAGACTTGAGGTAGCCATACCCTGCTTGCTTTCTTTTACGTCTGTAGTCACAGCATTAAAGCTCTCTCTATTCCAAACGTGATCTGCCCTAGTGCTTGTTATTGTGCTGGTGCTGTTGTCTACACGGGACTGCGCAAAGAGCCTTGTGAGCCAGGCGGGAACTGTGTCAAGAGTCCATGTGAGCTCCCGGTCAGGTGGCTGGCGGATAGATGGGTCTGCAGGCCTAGAGCCAAACTGGGGAGGGAGGAGGAGGAGGTGGGAGGGTGGATTATAGAGAAGAAAGGAGGGGGTAGGAGGAGGGAGGAGAGGAAGAGTGAGTGCTGAATGCAGGAAGGCAGCGAGCTGGCTGGCTCAGCCTGCACGTGAGGGGCAGTCTTTCATCTTGCGGAGAACAGTGTCTGCAAAACAAGGGGGGTTGGATGAGTGTTATGTTCACGGGTAATAGGGCATTTCTGAGTTGATGTGATGTCCTTTGACTCTCCTTAATGTTCATGCGTTACACCCTAAGTAATGAATATGTAGTGTCTTACTGATATAGATGTATTTAGAAGACATGTTTTCTGTTAGCTATACTTCATCAGATATTTAAATGTAATTTGATATTGATGTTTCTATACACGTATGACTGTGAATATTAATTGTGGGTGGGTTCCACCCACAGACGTCTTATTCATTTGCTTTTGTGTTGTGTATCCGGCCATTATTGATTTACAGGAAGTTCTAGTTTCATTTTGAACAATTTCAACATATCTGTAAATGCAGGCGTTGGCAATGAGATCATATTTTCTTTAACTGATGATCTAACAGATTTATGGAACATAAAGTACCAATGACTAGGTCAGGGCTGTTGTTGCTCTGGCTATGACTGCCTATTTTTTTTTTTATTTATTTATTTTTTTTTACTGATTCATAGGATCATATTTTTGTTGTCCCAGCCTGGTCTGGGTTTTCATTTTGTTTGTGAAAGTCTGCCAAGTAAAGTCACCATTTTAAAATTGTTCATTGCCCAAAACTTCCACTTATAATGTGCATGTGAACAAAAGACCCAGATGAAGATCAGTAAACTGAGTGTTTGCCCCTTCCTGTTCCTCCAGGTGGTGTTATCTTGTATGCTGGCTCATCTGGTAGTGCCAGCCCCAGTCCTGGCAGCCCTTCAAGTGGATACCAGACCCAGTCACCCTCCTCCCATTCGCAGCCTTCATCCCCAGAGGGTGTCTCCTTTCAGGAGATTGGGGCCCTGAAGCAGAGAGGGGAGCGGAGGAGAGGAACTCCATCCCCTAAAATGGTCTTTCAGTTTCCTGAAGTAAATAATGCTCCTATTGCCCAAATTACAACAGCATCACCTGCAACCTTCAACCATCCCACAGCGGCCAAGAGACCTTGTGGTTTTACTGGCACATTCACCAGTAAGTACCCACTCACTTTACCTGCAGCATGTGTGTTCTTCTGCATATGCACCTGTCAGTAGATTGTTGTTTTGTTTCTCTGTCTGATGATTGATGTATTTCTATTTCATAGAGACTGGAGGCATGGTGCTTCTGTGTAAGGTGTGTGGCGACATTGCATCTGGGTTTCATTATGGTGTACACGCCTGTGAGGGCTGCAAGGTGAGACTAAACAAAGAAAAGATGTCATGTCTTGCTTTTTAGGAAAGTATACAGAGATACATAAACATCTTTTGTTTTATGTGCCTTCTCCAGGGTTTCTTCAGACGCAGCATTCAGCAGAATATTCACTACAAGATGTGCGTGAAGAATGAAAATTGTCTCATCATGCGCATGAACCGAAACCGGTGCCAGCACTGCCGCTTTAAGAAGTGTCTCTCTGTGGGCATGTCCAGAGATGGTGAGAAATGTTAATGTTATAAAAGAACATTTTAATATGAATGGCAGAATAAGAATCACTTCAATGGTTAAACATATATTCTGATGGTGGATCTTTGTAGGAAGACATAATAATGGGTGAATAATGCTGGTAAAGTGGCATGTTCTTGCCTCACTTCTCATCACAGGAAATTCTGTCATTTTATTTTATTATATTTTCCCTTTTCTTTCTTCCCTTTTGTCTTTTGTTCCCTTGTCTCCCCCCTCCCCATTCTCTGATTTATGGCAAGAGGTGCCCGAGAGTCCCAGTAGTCATCAGTCATCAAGAAACTGTGACAAAAATAGCTTATTTTGGGAAATTGGGGCACAGATTTGAACATTACCCCATGTACACACCAAGATGTGCACTCTCACCTGCCCCCCCCCCCATCTATACAAACTCTGTCGATAAATAATTCTATTCAGGCTTATTAATAGTGTTTAACTTAGGTTTTAAATAAAATCAATGTAGTTAATATGCTCTACTGCACTTTTTCATGGCAGAACTCTGATCTCTAGGGATATGGCTAAACTAGGTGATAATAAATCATGGTTTTCTGGAGCAAACATGTTTAAGTTGACCCAGAAAAGCCAAAATACAGGTGAAAAATCACCTGCTAATTAATCACATCCAGGCAGATTTTTTTTTACCATATTTGGCCTGTCTAAAATCAACAAGAACATAAATTAAAATGTATGTAAAATAACATTAGATCAGAGGTATTTATGTTACTTAAATATCTTACACTTATATGTGCATGATTTTTGGATAACTTAATCTTTGCCTCTATATACCTGTCTTATTTGTCTTTTTGACCTTTCTAATACTCATTCACTCTGTCACTTTCCTAATGACATCATGTTCAGTGTTGTTGACCCAGTGACCTACTTATACAGAGAGAGAGCTCGACTAAAAGACAGGAGAGCAAAAAGGAGGGAGACCGGGGGAGGTGGTGTAGCATACTATAAATAGGACTGTCAGCAGAGGTGCAGTATTGAAAAGGGGGAAGGGAGGATTTTAGAACTGGAGAGGAGGATGAAGCAGTCAGATGTGATGATGAAGGCTCAAGTGTTCATATTGTGATGAAACAGCTGTGTATAGACAGTAGCGTGCGTTCTGTGGATTAGTAATCCACACAAAGATTACAGCCATAGTGTCAAATGTAGAATTTGTTTTAGAGCTGGTCTGTTTATCGACAGTGTAAAAATTGTGTGTGTGTTTCATTAAAGTATTGCTAGGAAAGAACTGTCAGTGTTATCAACGACTGATGTCTGTAAATGCTAACAGCTAATGCTCTCTTTTGGTTCCTATTCTCAGCTGTGCGTTTTGGGCGTATTCCCAAAAGGGAGAAGCAGAGACTGTTGGATGAGATGCAAAGCTACATGAACAGTCTAAATGAATCAGCTTCCATGGAGATGGAGGTGTCTCCTCCTTCTGAAGCTCCCTGCAGTCCTCAGAACCAGCCCAACGAAGAATTGGGTTCCTTATCGCAGTCTTACCGCAGCAGCTTAATAAACATTGACGAGAAACCAGTCATCATGTCTCCCAGCAACAGCGGCCACAGCACGACCACGTTCCAGAACAATCTGACGCAGGAGCCCACCCTGTCACACACTGCAACCCAGACGCAGCATACTGCTCAGGTGGAGCAGGCAAACCTGACATCCAGCTACCATGTCCCCACAAACTGTCCTGTGGCCATCAACAACAATGAAAACTCCACTAACACCAGTGTTGACAACGCCAAGTATACCTTTTCCTCCAATAAGAATCAGTGTCCAGTCACTGGCAGCCTATCATCTCAGTCATACTCAGTCAATCAAAACAGTTACCTACCCAACGAATCCCAGAACCAAAATACCTGCCCCTGGAAGCTAAATGGAGGAGCTAAAGTGCTGGTGAGTTTTATTTTTGTCTGCACATTGAATTCAATGTAAAGTCAATGCGAAGTGCCTAATGCTTCTGCTTCCTCTATTCAGGCGTGTCCTCTCAATTCATGTCCTGTGGCCCCAGCCAGTCATTCCAGTCAGGAGGTGTGGGAGTCCTTCTCCCAGTGCTTTACTCCTGCTGTCAAAGAAGTAGTTGAGTTTGCAAAAAGCATCCCAGGCTTCCAGACTCTCAGCCAGCACGATCAAGTCATGCTGCTCAAATCTGGGACTTTCCAGGTACAAGCTGGCATCTTAAATATGAATTTGTTCTTTAAACCAGAAATATGAAATAATAATAAGTATAAGAAATATTTGGATCACTTGGAGTCCTTTATTGACTTGTCCTGGTATTCTTATCCCCACAGGTTTTGATGGTGAGGTTCTGCTCATTGTTTGATCCTAAAGAACGGACAGTAACCTTTCTGAATGGCCAGACGTATTCACTAGCATCACTGAGGGCTCTGGGCATGGGCTCTTTACTGGACGCCATGTTTGAATTCAGCGAGAAGCTGGCATCTTTGGGACTGGAGCCGGATGAGATGGCTCTGTTTATGGCTGTTGTGCTCGTGTCTGCTGGTAAGACTGATAATACACTCAGAAACATGTCAACACAACTCTGTGCACATATTTTCTCATGTCTTCAACTCACTCTTGCCTTCCTCTGTTTCAGATCACTCTGGTATTGTGGAAGTAGGAGCACTGGAGCAGCTACAGGAGAATCTAATAAAAGCTCTCCGCTCCCTTATCACTCGCCGTCGCCCAGATGACAGCACCCTCTTCCCAAAGCTGTTGCTGCGTCTTCCGGACCTGCGAACCCTCAACAACCAACACTCTGATAAGCTCTTAGCATTTCGCATTGATCCTTGAGCTGTATTTTGTACAGCTTAGTGACGTATAAGCTTCGGGGGGTTTCCTGTACTCTCCATTCAACCTGCCACAGAGACTGGCCTCTGCATGATGGACCATTGTGGTGAGAGCTGTGCCAAGTGTGTTGCTGTGAGAGGCTGGACTGGGGAAATATCAACGATGAAGATACGGTGGGAGGTGGAGGCTCCTGAACTCAAACCCATCCTTACAGTTGCTTCCAGAATTGCTTCAGAAATATTAAAGACTGCGTTCTTCCTTGGGTTCTTTGAGTTAAGCCAGTTTCAGTACCAAGCCGTCATCACCACCTCCACCTCTATTATGATCATCATCATCATCATCATCATCATCATCTCTACCCAGGAGTTTGTTAGAGACAGATTTTGTTCTGGACCAAAAAAGAAGAGCTAGTCTATTGTTCCTCACCCAGTTGTCTCCAGACCCAGTCCCACACCACCAGTTCATAAATCTGACGAGAAGGAAGCACAACCTCTTTCCTAGAAAAAAGGAACGTGTACAAACATTCACATTGATTTATTATTGTACATTCATGCTCCAAGTGTAAAATGCACTTTCCATACATTTAGAATATATCATATAGCAATAGAAATGTCTAACATATAGTTTGCAGAAGGGTTTGAATATGTCATGTTGAAATGACATAAGCTATTTTCACAACATGTCATTGTGTGGGAAATCTTTATAAAAATCACCCATTTGTGATTGAGATATGTATAACATTTTTAAGAAATGAGAGTATGTTGCATTGTATTTGTATGCGGTAATCAGGGAGAACTATTTGGTCATTTTAGACCATATCTGATGGCTTATATGTTAAGGTGTTGTAAATTTTGTATGTAACATTTATTCTCAGTTCTTACCCTTGTTAGGCTGCAGATTCTTGGATGTGTAGATGAAGCTAGTGTTGATTTATTGTATGATGTCATCATCATTGACAACACATTAAAGATTTCCCCACAGACTGCAAAAAGACAGCAGCATTTGAACCATTTGCTCTGAAAAACTTTTTATTTGAAAATGTATAATTACAATAAATGTATTGTCAACTGGCTGCATCAACTTGTGAATATTTTGTAAATGTTTAATGGTGTAACATAGAGGACTGTTATTAAATAATGTTATGTAGCATTTTCCTTGTGCTTATCTTTTTACATTTTCTCCTCCACTATGATTCCACTTAGAGCATCACTGAGGCATACCGCAGAGCCGTAGCCTAGCAACAGAAGCAATCAGCCAATCATACTCCAGGTCGGAGAGCCATTAGGGGCTTTATTACCAACAAGAAATATCACTTGATTTTGGGGAGTGAGATAACAAGCAAGTATGATTTCAAAGTATATCAAGAAATACCAAGTAATACCCTTTGCTTCAGGCCTAAATTCACTTTATGCAAATCAATGAGAAAATGACAACTTTGATTAATTTTATTTAAATATATGCAAATATGGCCTTGCAAAGATGGTTACACTAAAGGTTGACATTAGATGTATAGTATGGCAATTAGTCAACGTACCAAACAGCACAAGAAGAAGCCCTCGTCACTTTTATTGCACTGTCTGAAGGCCTGGCACCAACAAAATATGAATATTGAGAATATTTTCTATAAATGAATTTGGCCTTCAAAACATCTCTTTATTAGATTTGTCTCGACTGGAGTACAAAGATAAACATGTTCATATTGACTTTTCAATACATAAATATTTGATTTAGTTGCAGAAAAGAGCATTTTTTAAAATTTGTTTATTTTAATATGTCTTAACATATTAGATTTTTTGCTATGAGTATCAGGAAACACCTGTCTGTTACACTAAGCTAGTCTCAAATGCATAGCATGCTGTGTCACCCCCCCCCCCCTCAAAAAAAAAACAGAAAGAAAGAAAGAAAGAAAGAAAGAAAGAAAGAAAGAAAGAAAGAAAGAAAGAAAGAAAGAACCACCCAGATATATCATCATCTGGCCTGAACTGAAAGTGAACTTTTGTTCTCTGTGCTACATTGGTGAAAACAGGGAGAATGACTTTATTCTCCAGTAGTTCCAGCTCCTGCTGAAGCTGTGACACAGTGTTCCAGTCTTTTCTGAGGCAAGGTTGTGTTGAGGTCTGTACACGCCACCTGCTGGACTGGATCATAACACATTTTGGGACGATTTCACACAGTGGATAGTTTTTTTTTCTATCCATCTTTAACGTCCGTGCACGTTTTCCCCCAACATTCCTAAAATAGATCATGGGGTCATCATCTGCCAGAACAAAATTAATAAAACTACTATGATATGAGAATACATTTTCCATTATTATATTTTCCAAAATGAAATCAATCCATTGTGTGTCGTGCACAAGTTTGACAATCTTGTACTTCATCAGTATTTCAACTTTATTCTACTTTATCATTCTATTTCATATTCATGTTTTTATCCACTATATGTATTCGGATTACTTATCAAAGTCTGTAGTATATAAATAATCTAAAATTGGCACAACTGTAATGTAAAACCCTCAATAGCTCTTACACGTATTTTGTCAATGATTAAAACAAAATTAATAATACACTACAAACAATCACATAAATATATATTTTTTAAATCTGAAGAATTAATAAAAAGTCTATATTGATTTCATAGACCCACTTTACTGTGTACACATAAGCTGTTTTTCCTTTACCTTTATAAGCAATAAGTGAAGGCTTTTAGGTGATGTCTACAGAACATCTAAGCCTTGATGATAAGAATGTACCCCCAGAAAAGACAGCATGTCCTCATAATACTTTGAGTTTAGTCTCACGTTGTTTCTGACCTCGCCGGAGGTCTTCCTGTTTTGTGATATATACCCTGTCTTTACTTCGGAAATATCTATGTGCTTAAATAGTACTCGCCGATATTTACTCAGTCAATAACACTGCTGGGTCAAAGTGCTATAGGTAAGATCTTGCAAAATGGTGTAAGTCAATATGAACTCAGTGTTATAGGTGAAAGGTTTATCCTCAGGTTTGTGGACAAAGAGAAAAAATAAAAACAAAAACATGTAGATGAATGTAATAATAATAATAATAATAATAATAATAATAATAATAATAATAATAATAATAATAATAATAATAATAATAATAATAATAATAATAATAATAATAATAATAATAATAATAATAGGCTTTTCTTGCAACATAAGGATTATATTCTTGTCTTTTACTGCCATCTAGTGGTCATATAAAGAAAGGGTCAAAGAGTGTTGAGGATTATGGGATATTTATCTTTACACTTTTGCAGAATAAAAATAATTTTTTTTCTGTCAAATAATAGAATCATTCTATACAAGTGTTGTTGTTGTTTTTTTTTTTTATCTAACGTTTTGCACTGAGGAGGTTGTGTGTTTTATTTTATTTGTCTGTTGGAGATTTTATGAAAAATTAAATAAAATAAAAATACTGCAACAGATTTTCATGAAACTTGGTAGAAGTTAAGGTACCCAAACAAACTAAATATTGGAGGATATCAAGGAAAACTATCACATTCTTAAATTGCTTTTCATATGGAAGACTCTATGACCAGTCGCACCAACTGGTGAATTAGAACTAGGGTCTTATTGTTGCCATGGTAACAGTTACACTCACAGTGTCACCCACTGAGAGAAAGAACGAAAATATAGGTCATAATATGTAGATTAGTAACATTGTAGAACAAGAATACGAACCTGAAAATCTAAAGATAGACTGAAATATTTAGCTTTAGAGTTAATTAACAAAGAAAACATTCATCTTTTATGGTTTCAGTGGTTGTAGTTTCTACATTCACACTGAATTCATTAAGAAATGACAAAATGAGTGACTGTTTTTGACATTGATTTTCTTTCCAGGTTAATATGACAATGGAAATGATGTGTCATTCAGCATAATGACATCTTTGATACAGTTTCTGTGTGTTTGCAATTATTATTTATTTTCTTTTTCCCAGTTATTTGATAATGAACCAGGAAATAAAAAATATATCAGGGCTTTCCTTATCTTTATAAACCCTTGGTACACAGTCCAAGCATTTTTTCGCATCACTTATTATTAGTATTTGGCCAACTCAATGTGAAATTATTGTAGAAAGTATCAAATTTATTATTAATTTATTTGTCAGATTCACTGGAGGCAGTTGGTCACCAGCTTTGTATTTCTTCAAGTATGATAACAGTGATGGTCAAAAATTTTTTAATTATGTAAAAAAAAAAAAAAGTCAAATTTTTGCATGACTATCTTAAATTCTTCCATATATTTAAAGACTTTTAAGAATTCCAGTTAAACAGTGAACACACAAAGTTCTTCTGAAAATCATGGGAAACCCCCGAGTATATAATAGTACAAATTGGATTAAAGTTGAACATGCCAGGAAATCTCATTATTCCTGTTGTTAAGGTCATTTGTGTTCCATAATGTTCTTAACTCCATCTCATTAGTTTACTTTACGTGTTGCCAGTCTCATACACAAAAACATAACATCACTGGATTACTAAAAATAGATGAATGAAGAATATATAAGTGGCAGTAGTATATCAATAGATGTGTCTTCTGCACTTTATTTAATTTGTCTTACATATGATTTGAAATAAAGTAATAACAAATAAAAAATAATGATCATTTTCAAATAAAGAAATAACAAGCATATTTCAATATACATGACATTTGAGTCAAACTTGTAACATATTTTTATTATAATCTATATAATCTGTAATTTTTAAATAATGAGATCTATTTGCCTTGCACTGTTGATTATAATATTTTATGATGTGTATTTTATAATAATTTTATGATCTTTTATTAGTTATAATTCATATGCATTGCCATTTTGTATTTTCATTTTGGCTATCAAGTTTAAATCATAGGTGGTCGACTTGTTGTGTTAATTATAATTTTGTAAAATGTAATTTGCTGTATCTTAATCAATTTGTTTGATTGATTTTATCCAATACTACTCCTATTTTAATGCAGTTTTAATTTCATTTTTTGTGCTGAGCAGTGTTTCCATCCTGGAATGACATGTGCTACTTCCTGTGAGTTAAGTTTCTCCTGCTTGTTATAAGACAGATACATACTGTATGGACTTGGTGTTAAATAATACTCATATCTGTCCCTACTTGTGTAAAATAGGGCAACATATTATGCAATGCATATGTAATTCAAATAAGTAAATCCTTTGAATCTTTCTGATGAGGGTTAGGAAGATTAACTCTTCTAGGACAATGTTGACAAATGCTGTGCCAGTTAAAGGAGTCATAAGTCACACCCCTGTTGAGTTTCAGCAGTGGTACAGTCAGTCTTCATCTCACTGATTTGGGACTACCTGGATGTTGCTAGAATGGCCTCATTATACAGAGGATAAGGGTGATGCGGGATCAGGGTTAGTGAGAGATTAACCACATGGACATCTATAAAGCTCCTGTGTAATCCGCACAGTGCAGAGACAGATTCAGAGCAGCACAACTACTCTATACGCTGCTTTTTGTTCACAATTTTCTGTGAGTTGGGCCTCACATGGGGCAGAAGAGGAACTGAGAATTTTGGAGTTTGGGATTTTCAAGAAGCTACTAACTGGAAAACTTCACAACTGTAATTCTGGAAGACTAAACGGTCAAACCATCAGCAAAACAAGGGACCAAAAAGGATAAAATCATGAAAAAGGAAAAGGTATCTACTAAATTGTCCTCGTCATTATACCATATCTACATATTCTATTCTGCACAGACTCTCAGTTCACTTATTGGTCACTTACTGTCATTTGAATTGACTGTTTTTCTTTCTTTTTCTTTAAATGTATTAAAATAACCACATATTTGAGTTTAAAACCACGGTAAAATGAGAAGATTCCATCTTCTTTCCTACAATGTCCTGCTCTTTTTCATTTAATGATAAAATCATAGTCAGGTTTATAATCAAACATAATCAACCAAGTATTTTTTATCTGTTTTTATATTATTTATAGAAAAATAGCTCAATGTCAGCTGATATTTGTGAGTAAACTTATTTCCTACATGTTGCTATTTCTGTAATTTGGTAATATTCTGTGCTCCAAAACATGGATGCCAGTCTATGTCCATCCTAATCCTCTGAAATAATCAAAGATGGAGGCTGTGGACAGATCTGTCAAAGGAACAGATCTGCGGATGGTTTTAACAGGACATTCAGATGCACAGAGGCACACAGACTGCAAAGTCAGAATAGAACTGGAAGAAAATATAATAACCTGTTTGTGTGAATGAGGACAAGTTATTTACACAGCTGAAGAAAAGTGTTCTGACCCTGTTAAATCTGATTCTACCTCAGCAGGCCAACAACGACAATGAACCCCCAACTTACCAAGAGGCCACAGCAGGTAACTAAAGCAAAAACCTGAATGATAGTAATACAACTGTATGAACAGTAAATAAACTGACTTAGAATTTCATTTATATCACAATTATATATTATCTTATCACTCTCATGTGTAGTGATCAGTACAGTGGACAGCTGTTCACAGCTGTTCATTTGTATATTTATAGATTTTGTTGTTTTACTTCCATATCAGCCAACACAGTGGACACTTATACATCATACCATACACTGTGTAAATCATGTCATTATTGTAAATTTGCTGCTTTATATAAACCTGATCTGCAGTAATATGTTTGAGTTTTTACAATTGCTAATTGATATCAGATTGAAATTAACTGTTTTGTTTTTTCCATATTTTCTTCATGCACATATTTTTGGATGTAAGAAAATATCAGACTAGCAATATTATACATGTTTTTATTTCATAGTTTACATGCCATATATCAGTAAATATACATTACTTCGCTTCTAAAATTAAACTTATGGTGGCCAGCCTGAGTGGAAATGATTATGCATTAAAGGGTTAGATGCATTTTATTATTATTATTATTGTTATTGTTATTATTATTATTATTATTATTATTATTATTATTATTATTATTATTATTATTATTATTATTATTATTATTATTATTATTATTATTACTTATTTATTTTAATCTGACATCAAAAATCATGTCTAGTCTGAGTTGTCCATTCTGGCCATGAATGATGCATCAGAATCTCAGTGATCAGATCACATTAATATATTCCCCTCCTGTCTTTTCCTTCAGGCTATGAAGACATGGAGGCCCAGTTTGCCTGGGACGACAAGGTCATCAGGCAGACTTTCATCAGGAAGGTATGGGAATCACACACACAAAGAAAATACATTACAGTAGTAAATAAGTACATAGACACATTTTAATAACATAATCTGTCCTGTTTTAGGTCTATGCCATTCTCATGGTGCAGCTTTTGGTGACTGTAGGAATTATTTCCCTCTTTACATTTTGGTAACTATTATTCATCTTAGTACATTTTTATTTTTTGACTCTTTAATGAGAAAACGTATTACTATTATTAACATTGACTCATTGTCTTTCCAGTGCACCTGTCAGGTATTATATTCAGACTCACCCAGGATTGTACATGGCATCTTAGTAAGTGAAATCACATTATAACTCACATTAAGTTCCGCTTACAATTTATCTTTAAACCATTCACTAATTGTCACACATTTCCCTTTTTTGCAGTCTCATGTTCTTTGCCACCTACATTGCACTTTCCTGCTGTGGAGACCTGAGGTAATAAGTGCATTCCTGTTGCATGATATTACAACTATAAATAACAAGTAGAATATTTATAAAATCACCTATACCTACTGACTATGCTGGTACATACCATGTACATTCTTTACATTGATTATCTCTTTTGCCTTAACAGGAGACAGTTTCCATGGAACATAATTCTGTTAGTTCTCTTTGTGAGTATCCACACTTTACACTAAACATATTTCTTTGAACCCATGGGGAGGCTAAGTCACGCCCTTCTACTTCCGGTCCATGGGTGCTTAGCTCGCAAAAACTGAATGGGAGTGAATTGAGCGAGTCAAGCTAAATTCTGATTCCGTTTGACAAGTGCTCTGAAATTCACATATGATAGGGGTTAATAAGAAATATTTAATGTGGCATAGGCAGACCACCCGTTTTGATGGGAAGCAAATGTGACGTTAGGTTTTATGTGGGCTTGGTAAGAAACTACAATGCGTCGCATGTCTGACGTCACACTGCGCTCAGATGTAGTGTGGAGTCAGTTGTGACGTCACATGTGCGCCAGGCGTGTAGTCCAAATTATTAATGGGTTTTACTCGCAAAAGAATCAGCCGTTGGTTAACAGAAGCAGTTGAAACACGTACCAATAATTATCATTTATTGTCAGGTACAACATGTAAATACGATTTTAGCATTTTATTTCCCTTTGAATACCATTCATTAATTTTCCGATCTCAGGCCTCATGAGCCTCCCGGACATAAACTGCTAGCATAGCCGCAGTAGATGCCCCCAGCAGGAGCAAATGCTAACAGGACGGTCATGCTCAATGTAACTTTTGGCTAACCTGACTGTCGACTAGCGAAATGCAACCAGGTGACGTGAGTCAGGTTAACTTTTGACTAGATTTCCCTGAAACTGGCCATAATCTATTAAATAAATAGATTACATAAAAAAAATAGAAGAAGGTAGATGCCAGTTTGGAAGGGGGTGCTCATGTCGTTCTCCTCAGGACATTCAAGGTGATTTCAACACTGATATAGTTCAAAGAGTATTGTAAACACTTTTGAAAGATGACAGCACTGTTGAAAAAAGGTCTTGCAAAAATATATCCGGACCAGCGAGGACGACTCTATGTCTAAGTTTATTATTTTTTCACTAGACTGTATGACAAAGGTAAAGATGAATGTAATCAACAAAAACATTGTGTGCAATGCTCATGAAATCAAAAGCATTTACCATTAATTTATTACTGTATAAATGACTGTATAATGTAATTCAACAGAGGTCCTTAAATATTACTGACTGAATATTGTGACATATATTTGACTTGTACCTGCTGCTATCTTATCTTATAAATGTTGAATAAAGTAACTTCCTTTATTGACATTGCCTTCTAACATTTGCTCTGTTTCTTCTTTTTTTTTTTTGCAGACTTTGAGCATGGCCTTCATGATGGGATTTGTATCAAGGTAAATACATATTATTTTTCCAGGTGTGTCTGTATGAAACATTCATTTCTACAGTTAGTCAAAGAGAGAGACAGCATCTGCATAAGCATTTGTTATATATACCAATGTATTTGCTGTGCCTCCTCTGCAGCTTTTACAACACTAAGTCTGTGGTTCTCTGTGTGGGAATCACAGCTCTGGTGTGTCTTTCTGTCACCATCTTCAGTTTCCAGACTAAGGTGAGAGGAACAACTCCAGACTTCAGATTCAAGCTTCAGATTTTTTTGTGATTGCTTATTCTGAATTCTTTTTCATCCACTGCAGATTGACGTTACGTCCTGTCAGGGTGTGTTGTTCTCTTTGTGTATAGTCATGCTTCTGTGTGCCATCACCATCTCTATTGTTGTCCCTTTTGGATATGTAAGTTCAGCCTCTTTACTTTGACATACCTTGAATTGAATTGAATTGAATTTATTTGTCCACTCTTGAAATAAAACATGTAACAGCAACCTGTGCCATAGACAGTCAGGGATAACACAAAAAAAGCCCAGAGGCAGCTTATTTCCATTGTGGTTCCTATTGTGGTACCTTGAATATTAGCGACTAAACACAAGTCTAATACACAGACACAGTCGCAAGTCGATTACCTCAGTTGCTCTTGACTGTATTTGGGTGTTTGTCAAGGAGCGGGGATTAACCTCTCAGATAATCTGCACTGTGCTGTCTTTCTTAAATTAGCATCTTTCTATCCTTCTTAGCAGCATTTTGTAATGTTGTTATGTTGTCACAGGTTCCATGGTTACATGCCACTTATGCTGTGGGAGGAGCCATTCTCTTCACACTGGTAAGAATCACACTGTAGAAAAAAATATTTTGGTTTTATGGGGAAAAAGACTTGGAACTGTGGTTACCATAACAATACTGTAAAAAAAAACTAAAAACTAAAAAAACAAAACAAAAACAGACTGTAAACACATTACAGAGAAACATGTAGATTTAAATGGTCTGCACTTCAGTTTATACACCTTCATAGTGTCCAAAGTACTTTACAAAGCCACCAGAGTCTATGAGGATAAATTTAGGGTTGTATGTCTTACAAGGACAATTTGACATATGACAGTAGGACTTGAACTGCCAACTCTTCAGTCATTGGACGACCTCCTTTAACAACTGAGCCATATCTGTCTGTTACAGATGTTTATAATGTTAAACTGTTAACTTTTTTCTCATTTTTATTACTTTTTTCTTTAGTAAAAAAAGTGAATAGGCTCTTATTTTAATATTGTGGTTTTGCAATTTCAATTTTTTATTAGTTTTATTTTCCCAAAACAATAGATATACACAATCTTAACATACTCTTCCTGTAAAAACTACAGCTATAATTAATTTAATCATTAACACATTTATTTTTCCAAATGATCAACTTTGTATTATATTTTCAGTTTCACAGTTTTTATCAGCTCATCCAGGTATGAGTTATTGCTGTTGCACTTTGTCCGTCGTCCACAATTCACTAAAATCACTTCTCCCTCAGTTCTCAACAGATTTCAATTCTGATCGATTCATTAGATAGATCTAAGCACTGGGCACAAAACTTATCACTTAGTTTGTCAAAATTTGCCTTTGTAAACAATTTGTTTACAACTTCGTTTATTTTTCCAGTCTGTCACTAAAATTACTACCCTTCCCTCAGTTTTCAACAGATTGTTTTTCCGTTTGATTCACTGAGTTCAATTTCAATCAAGATCAAACAATTTCCCCAATATTAGATTCTACCAACAACCTCCTGCGTAGCATTTAACCACAGTAATATGTCATTACCCAGTTACCTACTTCTGTTCAGTCAGATGTTACCCCAGAAGAGCTTTGGGGGCTTCCTATACCATTCACACTGTTTTTAGCATTTGTTGCTAAAAACACACAGTGGGATTGATTTGATCTATTTTGTTAATAGCAAGACATCACAGCTGTGAGCACAGGGACATGGCACTATCTTTTCATATTACAATTTTGCAACATTTGCTATTAATTCTCTTTTTTTGTTTGTTTGTTTTTACAGTGTACTTGATCATAAAATCTTACATTTTCCAGTGATGCTCTTGTTTGGTTGTTATTTTACTCATCCTTTGTGTCTTTCTCTGTCACAGTTCTTGGCTTTTGACACTCAGATGCTGTTAGGAAACAAGCGCTACACTATAAGTCCAGAGGAATATATTTTTGCCACACTTGCCATCTACCTGGACATCATCTACCTGTTCAGCTTCCTGCTACAAATAACAGGAGGTGGTCGAGACTGAAGTCTTTCATCTAAAGTGTTTACAAGCTATATACAATATATTTGTCTGAAAAGGGGACTGTTCCAAAGCTTTAACTCAATCATCTGGTTGAATTTATTTAACAACTATATGAGGACTATATATTTTTAATGGATCACCTTGTTTTTTTGCTTGGTCATTTCTCTTACGCAGTCTTATGCTGGTTTTGTCTCTACACTCCTCTAATGCACCAACCCATTACCTCACCATTATTGTTTACTGTACTTGGGCCATTCCTCTTTATCTGATTTGTATTGCTCCAGTTGGCTGCTGTGAACTCATCATATTACAGTGTGTCATTAGTTGTACACTCAGTAGAACCATAAATAGATCAAATCACCCACAGACAGAATTGAGCATCAGATATGTTCTGATTTTTCTACTTATCCATAAGTGATTCAAAAATATGCACTTTTAAGCTTTACACTCTTATAAATACTCACTGCCTCACAAGTGGTGTAGACAGTTTTGTATTTTTTTTTTTTTTTTTTTGTATGATGATGTGATGTAGATGAAACAAATAATCTTTTAATATATGTGTGTGAAGTATTTTCATACAAATATCTCTTGTAGTGCATGGATGTTTATCTGTGTATACCCTGAACTACTGTATTTCAAGTAGTTTCAAGACTTCTGACGCTGACATACAGTCATGGAAAAAAATATTAGACCACTCCTGTCATACATTTTAATGTATGATACAACTAAAGGTACATTTGTTCCGACAAATATAATAATGACAACAAAAATAGCTTGTAAGAATGTAATTTCCGAGCTCATATCTATCTACTTTTCATTGTTTTCTTGATAATAACCTAAATTACTTCCGTTCTTATAGCTATGGCATTTTGCTGACAAAAAAATTGCTTTTAGGCTTTCTAGGGGTTTTTTTGGTGAGTTTTAGTCACATGATACACATATGAGTTAGCACTTGATTGCATAACCATTATTGTTGGTGACTTTTGATGGTCTAATCATTTTTTCCACAACTGTACAACGCCAACCAGAAGGGGAGGATATTTGTGTGACGTATACAGTATATTTAGCCGTTAGAAATCAGTTGCAATTTGCATCTGTGACTTTAATGTGGCCTTTGGGATATATATATATATATATATATATATATATATATATATATATATATATATATATATATATATATATATATATATAAAAGAAAGAAAGAAAAAAGAAATACCAGCTTTGTGTATTAAAACTTTGACAATGTCAACAATGTCTGGCAAATTAATATTTGTGTAAAGACAGTGAGCAGTGTACATGTGATGCTGTCATTACTAAAATAAAGGAAATCATAATCAATATTGGTGGATGAAAGTTATTCACAGTTTGTCTTATTAAATGTACTTTGATTTTGTTGTTTAACCTCCTAGGACGTGGTCTCCACATATGTGGACTTCACATTTTCTGTTTTCTAGACCACAATACCACATATTGTTCTACAAGGGCCTGGTGTCCATTTACGAGGACATTATACTGACACCACATGATGTCAGAAGAGTATAATAGCAGCTATATCATATATATTATAGCTAGTGTATATATATATATATATATATATATATATATATATATATATATATATATATATATATATATATATATATATATATATATATATATATATATATATATATTGGCACTCCTGATAATTCTTTGTTTCTAAATTCACTAGGTCCCAAACACCCCAAATAGCCAAGAGAAATTACAAATGCATGCCATGCAAGAGTTTGGGCTTAGGGGGTTCATTCAAGCAAAAAACCCAAACCTGCGAATGGAACAAATGAAAACTATTTTAGTAAGATTTCTTGAAAAAATATTTTAAGCTCTATTGTCAAAAATAAGTTTTTATATCTCACTGTAAAGCTACTCTTTTGCTGATTCTGTCTTATTTTAAGAGTGACTAAATATTTTGACTAGAAATGAGAAAAAATACACTTGGTAAGATATTGTTTTTTTTCTAGTGTACTATGAAAACTGTCAGATGGAACCACAAGGATATAATGATGTTTGGAGTTATTACACTCGGGAAAAAAAGCCCCTCTATAAAAAGATATTTTATTTATTTATTTGTTGCTGGAATTAAGAAAAAAAAATCTACCAATCCAACAAGTGAAAACGATCTTGTAAGATTTCTTGAAATTAAATTTTCCAGATCTATTGTCTAAAAACTTTTTTTTTTTTTTAATCTTACTGAAAACTTACTCTTTAGGTGATTATGTCTTAATTTAAACGTGATAAATATTTAAATTGGAAATTAGAAAAATACATTTGGTAAAACTTGGACTTTTTCCAGGGCACCCTTTACAAACTGATAATTTATTGTAAATTTACAAAACAGATATCAGTATATTTGCAGACACTGTGAGAAATTACTTGAAACAGTGGGAATCAAGGTGTTGGAGCAAAAAACAAACAAACCCACAAACAAACAAACAAAGAAAATGTCAGGAATTTTTGCCAGTATGGCCATTAAATAGGTAATACATTCTATTTGTGTTAAAATGTCTTAAAAACCGAAATAATAACTTGTAGAAACCAGTAGGAACCCTCAATTCAAGATTTTTTTGCTTAATTCAAACAAAAGTAATCTGCCAGTGGAACAAGTAATGCCTGGTAAGATTTCATGAAGTTACTGTTTAGGTGATTATGTCTCACTTTAAGTGTGAGGAAATAATTTGACCAGAAATGACAGAAGTACCCTTGTTAAGATTGACATTTTTCCAGTGTAGTATATAGACAATAAAAAAATAAAGAATCATTACCATGTTAATGGTTTTAATCACTTCTGTGACATGTGAAATGACACAGTCAACATGTTTCTTGTGTTTAATCAGATGGTGAAAAGTCAGCAGGTACGTGTGATTCTCTGAGTCAAGTGTGGGTTTTACAGCGTCATCCTGTTCATCACAGTGGGCGAGACAGCAAGTGAAGTGTGTGGAGCTGAGCTGGTGATGGAATGTACTGTTAAGTCCTTTTGCTCAGAGGATAGACTACAGCCAAAAATAGACACAGGTAGGGACAATGCAGCGTGCTGACCAAACAGACCAGCAGCTTTAGCCTGACAGAATAAAGCACCAGTGAAAATGAGACACTGAGTAAAGATCTGGACGTCTTTAACTTTACTACCAACACCAGCTGTCCACATTGAACACATCATCCACTGCAGACGTCTAAAAGAGCTTTAAAAATATACTGTCAGGACTCTCCAAATATATCTCTATCCAAAAAAAAAAAAAAAAAAGAGCTGAAAATGTCCAAAAAAAAAAGTGTCACTTCAAAAGAAATGTTCAGGATATGGTCCTTTTGGCTCAAAGGAAACCTGTCCACACTGGAAGAAATGCCCCTCTAAAAACAAGTCAAAGGGAAAAAATACAAGATGTTTTTTGCTTGAAATAAGCAAAACAATCTGAAAATGATCTTGATAGGATTTTTTGAAATACAATTTTCCAAATCTATTGTCTAAAAGTCAGTTCTTACATCTCACTCCTGAGATTATGTCTTATTTTAAGTGTGATGAGATATTTGGACGAGAAATATATATATATATATATATATATATATATATATATATATATATATATATATAAACACGACTCCATATTTTCTTTTCAGTGTGAGGTGGAAAAAATGGGATTACATTATGCTATTAAACAATGACAACTTCAAATTTTTGTTTTTCCTTTAATGCAAAAAAAAAAAATACATTAAATATAAAAAAAATATTTACATTTAAAAGCTATCATGTAACAATAAAATGTGAATAATTTGAATAAATATGAACAATCTGAAATGTCTAAAGAAAATGAAGGACAATTTTAACAATTTTCTGCCTGTTACTGTTAAGTGTTTAGTGTCTTTGTAGAGCTTTGTAGAAATGATAAGTTCAGACATAATATTTTTTCTTAAGGTATTTCAGTTTTCAGGTTATTCCCATCTTTTTTTGTTTAGTTTGGAAATATACATATTTTCATAATGTAATATTTTTGTTTTTGTTTTTTTTACTACAACAAAATACAAAATTTTGGATTTGTCATTCTTCTTCTTCTTCTTATTATTATTTCTATGTTGTTAACCTATTATTTTAATGGTCTGGTCCACTGGAAATCAAATGCAGCCCCTGAACAATTTATTTTAAGTGTGATGAGATATTTTGACTAGAAATGAGGAAAAATAGACTTTGTAAGATTTATTCCAATGCAGAATATTTCACTTAAAGATGGCTCTACTTTAGCTTTCTTGTACCGTTGATGCAGTAGTTCCACAGTCAACAACTGAAACACAACAGGTTCTTAAATGTTCTGGAGGAGTATTTAGTAGTTAATAATGCTGAGTTTGCATCAGATATGGTTTAATTCTTGTTATTATTATTAGTTACTCAGTTCATATTCTAGGATTATTGTTTATTTGGTTGGTACTGTTCAGTGAGACATATGACAAAATGAAGAATTAAGAAATAAACAACTGTTTTCACATCCAGCATCATGTTCTGAAACATTTTTAAAATATATGATTGAACCTTTGCTAATTTATTAAATTATTTCTGGGTTTATGTATGTACAAGTAGTTATAGTCAATTGCAGGAGATGCATTAAATATCCTCCTGAAACCCTGCAATGCATTTTCATCCTCTGGTTTTATTCATTCTTCTGTTTTCTCCGTTGTATAGTTTCTATGTCTTTTCATCTGTTCTGCATTTTATTCTTTTATTTTGTTTTTAAATATTTTCTGTACAGCACTTTTGTCCACTACAGTATTTTAAAGTGTTTTACAAATTAAACTGGATTGGGAAATAAGCTACAATATATAGAAAAACAGAAAAAAAACCTCCCAAGGCACTCTCTCTCTGCCAAAGTTTTGACTTCCTGATGAAGGCTTGAGGCTGAAACGCATAAAAGTGTTTTTTTATGGCCTACATATTGACTGTGCCATGTTAATAAAGACAGTTTAAAGTTTAAAGAGAGTGCCTTGGAGTTTTTTCCAGTCTGTTTTTCTACATTACATATCTCTTTTTCCAAAGAGCACCTCAAACAAATTCTTTTTTTGGTCCTAGAAACATTCCTTTCCAAGAATTTTTGAAGCTACAATATGTGCCTGGCACTACCTCTTTTATTCTTTTTTTTGGTATGTGTGTGTGTGTGTGTGTGTGTGTGTGTGTATGTATGTGTGTGTGTGTGTGTGTGTGTGTGTATGTATGTGTGTGTGTGTGTGTGTGTGTATGTATGTGTGTGTGTGTGTGTGTGTGTGTGAGATCTATTGTAAAATGAAAAAGCAGATGATAATGACTCAACACCTGAAAGTAATAGTTACTGTAAAAGTGACTAAACACAGTCATTGAAACAAGGCTTTTATTAAAAAACAGAAAATTGACATATTCAAATTCAAAGAGAAAACCAAGAAAGAAGGAAAATCTTATTTCAATCATAAAAAAAACACAAGTTACAGACAATTTAGCAAGTCTGGCACAGGAAGACAAAAGTAGCCTAGTGGCTTTGCAAAATAACCAAATATCAAAACCTCTTTCCTCTTAACAAAAGTGTACAAAATGAGTTCTTGTATAAATAAGAAAACTGTTCACAAGCAGGAAAATAGACATGCCCATTGGGTTTTCAGAATGTCAACAATTCACTCAAACTTGACTCATATATAGCTGAGTAATGAGAGGTGTGTTCCACATGTTCTTTGCAGTATTAAAACATCTCTACATTTTCATAGTGTGATCTGCAGCTACTGAAACTATCAAAAGACAAACACATGACAGTTGATCTGTGTGAAAAAAAAAAATTGAAATAAAAGATGACATTTTGAAGAACAAAACTGGGCTACGTCTAAGTACCTGTTTGGAAATCCTGTTTTAGCAGCAAAACATTTTGAAGCTATGAAATAAGCCATCAAATCTACACAAGGATGGATAACAAGAGCCTTTTCAAATTTGTTTGGACTAAAGATAAGTGCAAGATTTTAATCTTTCAAATACTGTGTACTGTTTACCAAGTGCACAACCATCAGTACACGTTACATGATACAAATTTGCTTTGGAACATCATGATTTCATTGTATTACGTCATCATTTCTGCTGAAAAGTTTGTAAAAAAAAAAAAAAAAAACTAAAATAAATAAACACTGCATTGTAACAAGTGGTCATTTCATAGTTCCAAAATCCTTTTTTTGTATTAAAAGTGATGGCTAATACATGGAATATCATTTCTCTGAACATAAACAATATCCATGACATTTTCCTTCATGGTGCACTGAATGTGAAAAACCTGCAACTCACTGTATTATCTGGAAAGGAACAAAATGGTGCAAAAAGAAAATGTGGAAAAAAAAAAAAAAAAAGACTATTTACATGATTAGCTCTCGTGTCTGAAAATGTTCATGTTTGATACCAATGTAAAAACTGTGCTGTGTGTTTGTCCTGGTGTTTATCATAAGTACACTCACGTACACGCTAACGCACCATTAAAATCTGATCACATGTAAACAGACACTTTATTTTACAAACCAGCTGAAACAAGTCAATTTGCGTCATTTTGAAATACGTGTGAGATAGTTTAGCCGAAAATACCATCTAAAATACAAATATTTCATCATTTATGCTGTGCATGTAAACACCCTCATTGTGGTCTTTCTATATCTGAATCAATCAGAAGCCGGTTACTTTATTTATTTATTTTTCTGGCTAGATGACCACACACAGCTGTTTTCTTTTTTCTTTGACCGAGAGCTTTACTATGGATGGCTACAACATCTTTGGTTGCAGAAATGAACAACAAGAAACACAGCAATGACGTGAAAAAAAAAAAAAAAAAAAAAAGACAAAACAAGAGAAAGAAACAAAATTGTCAAACTGTGAGCTTTGAGAAAGACATTATCACACTTTTAGCGAACATGAATGATTAAAGAGCAAGAAGAAAAGACTCTTCATGACCCTACAGCTAACTTGACTGACATGAGCCCGTTGCCATTTCCGTAGTATTTACAAGTTAGTGTCAATCCTATGAGATACCAGGCAGTTCATCCAGAGAAAAGACATTAAGGCTTAGCTAAAAAATAGTTTTTGCAGAATTTTGGATCACACACAAATTCATTCAGACTTGCTGTCTCACTAAAGGCTGTAAGAATCATCTTTAATGGCACTTCCATGGTCTAGTGAGCAGTCTGCTGTAAAACGAGTATTCTATTATCTACATATCTACAGTTTTTGATGTTTGTATAAATTAAAAGTTCAACATATTTGGATGTACTGTACGTGGTGACGACTTCCACTCATGATGCTGACTAACAGACACACACCTGGGCTTGTATGAAGCCCCTTCAGCCACAGCACTGATGCAGCATGGGTATGAGTCTTTTGGGTCAGCACAAAACAAAGTCAGTGTTTGGTTCCACTCTTCACTCTCAAAGGTTTTCAGGCCCGATACAATATTATCACGCAGTTTGGAACGGAAATTCAACAAGTCAAGAGAAAACAACACGAAAATCCCTACACGTAGAAAAGCTAACATCTACTCACTAAGAAAAGCTATCGTTCTACAGCTAATATCTAATCTACTTCAAAGATAAATTCATCAAAAATAAGGCAAGTTAGCTCAAAAGATTTCAAGTGACAGAAGAAAAACAAAAAAAAAAACAAACAGAAAACATTTAACTCTACAAACGAAAAACTAAATAAAAAAAAAATCACTGACGGAGAATCAAATTCAGGTGACAACAGCAGCATTGATAAAAAAAAAAAAAAAAAAAAAGACTTACAGCTCCTTTCACCTTTCAAATTACTCTCAGGGATTTTGTTAGTCATCTACTTGATTTCCCTCATTGCTTCGCTAAACTACATCTTAATTTAGTAACTGCATTGCTCTTTGTACACATAATCTTTTAGTAATTCAACTGCTCAGATCTATAGCAGGTTTACTTTTCACATCATCCCAAATGACAAAGGATGATTCTAATGATACCTGAAGGTTTGCCACAACAAAACCGCTTAAAACCACTTCTCTTGGACACTGGTGTACTGTGGGGCTACAAGATACACAAACAGGATGACTACAGGTTTAGTTTTGTTTTTGATGATACATAAATGACTTAGAGTCAACCAGTCATCAAAACACTAAAGAACAATTCTTAAAAGCTCCTATAATTTTTACAATTCCCAAAGAGGAATTAGAGCTCATTAAAGCGTGGGGTAAAGATCATATTACAAGCTAAAGTATTAAATAACATCTTTTCTATAAATGTATGTTTCAATGATCTCTAAAAAAAAAAAAAAAAAAAAAAAAAAAGAAAAAAACGAAAAAACAATAGAACTATAATTCAAATATAAATAGAAACAATTGATTGTCTTGTGTTCACTTATAAATGCATGGTTTAAAGTTTATAAACTTAATGTGACTAAACTATAAACAGTCAATGTCATAATCTGTGCGTGAATAGAAATCTCTGCAGCAGTTAACAGGAAGAAGTAGCTTTAAACGGTTTGCCTCCCGCGGTACAACACGTCAGACCAGCAAAAGAGTTTTTAAGTTTTAAATCTGTACAAATTGTTGCCACGCTGCTGCAAATAGAATGTCAAACAACAGACATCAGAAAATAAAAAATTAAAGTTTGCATATTTTACAAAAAAATAAAAGACACATTGTGTTTCCACTCTTTCTTGAATCACTCTGAAACATCCAGAATGCTCTTTTAAAAATAAGAATTTGTTATATTATGCACACAAAAATAATGCTCTGTGTCATTTCCTCCTTTCTTACATTTTTTTTCCTTTGTTTTTGTAACTTCTTGTCATGTTCCTATACTCAGTTATCAAAATAGTGTCTCTGCAGAAGATTCCCACCTTTGGTTGATCAACTCTTTAGGATGTGAGCAGGAAAGTCTGATAAAGTAAGTGTTGTCCTTTTTCTTAAAAAAAAAAAAAAAAAAAAAAAAAAAGTACAGACACACACACACACACACACACATACACGCAAAACAAACAAACACACACACGCACACATGTTCCTTTTTCATCCATGTTCAAGTCCAGGTGCTTGGTGATAGTATGAGCACGGATCTCTTCCACCTGAATCCTGTTTGGTTAGATTCATCACGTGCCCTCAGCCTCACCCTGCTGGGAGCTGAAAGACACACAACACAACACAGCCCTCACACACATGGTCACACTGTTCACAGCTGTCATTCTGCTATACACTGAAAAAAAAAAACTTTTATTTTCAGCTTTCATTCTCAGAGCAACACTTCAATGACTGCGTTATTAACACTTTCTGGTGATGAAGTCTTTTAATAACTATGACTTAAAGCTGTCATTCCAATGTCATTTCATTAATACTGTGTTCTCCACTGTTATTGAATGTGTGTTGGTTCTGTTTGAAACCTGGTTGATTTGTTTCCAGCTGTTTTTGGAGGGTAGAAAAATGACTTGAGGTGGAACAACAGAGTTTACCGGTACGTCCTCATACATGTCCATGATGCAGTAATGACGCGTCTCTGATTGGCTCAGAGAATTAATGCATGAAGGAACAATCCCCCCCTCTCCTCTCGCTCTGTGTGTGTTTACCATCCGAGAGTAGCATCCAGCCAGGTTTCGTGCCGTCGCTCATTTTGAAAACTTGTATAAAACAACAACTATGCTTTATTTCCATAGAGAGCACATGAACTAGTTTGTTCCACCATTTTTTTACAGTTTGTGCAGCAGGTATTGTGGTGCCGTCTTCTCTTGTAGATGCTAATGCTAATGCTACTTCAGATTCGCTGCAATGGGGGACGGACTGGGGGGAGTGTCATCTGCATTCCGTGGGCGGGCTTAAACCCACGAGAACAAGAATGAAGGGTCACAGATCTTTCAGATTGGTACCAAATGATGCGGAATAAAGATTTGTACAATTGTCATAATTGGTGTTATCACCTATGACCAACAGGTTTTGAGATCTCTGGAGGTCAAAGGTGACATGTCACAAAATGCACTTCTGTTTGTGTGTGTCAAGCATAGACATATCACGCTATACCTTAATCAATACTGTATATGTTACCATAATATTACACACACTGATGCATATATACATAAAATGAAATGATCAAGGTCGCATTTAGCAGAAAGGTCAAAATCACATTATTGGCTCTAATTCAAGAACGGGTTGTCATAGAAAATTGAGATTGGCACAAAATAGGGATGAGATTAGGCATTCTCTTAATATTTGTCTTGTTTCAACAATTTATTGATCAATGGTAACATTTCTTTGGGAGTTTAAGTGTAACGAGTCAGCTATGGTTTTATATATTGAGCGAACATCAGATGACGCGTAAAAATGTGAAAAGTATCTTGTAAAAACTGTATTTCTATGGCTTCAGAAACCTTTTGTCTATGGACCTTAATAATTCATTAAATTTGGATTTGAACCCTCCAGGTGCTGCAAAGCTATAATTATATTCATTCCGGAAAGAAAATTGAGTGGACTTCTGCAACTCATTTTAGTTAATTTTGTAACTAGCTACATCACAATATTTGCACATGTAAGGCCAAGGCTTCCAACAAACATTTCTCCAAGAATTACATTATTTTTTGTCAGCAGCAGCAGTTGTAGTCCATACTGAAAATATGTCCAAACGCTGAGCTGATTACCTAAAATGTTGAGTTGCTGGTTGTATTAATGAACACAAGCGCCTGAACTGCACAGAGCAACACAGCCAAGAACCTGGAGGGGGTGGGCCCTACATTTGCATTTACATTTAAAGGCCCAGTGCCCTTTAAATGTAAAAATTATCATTCTGTTGTCATTACTCAGAAATAGGGCTGAAAATGAACCTGTGGAGTTAAAGTAATGAAGAATTCAGATCTAAGCAAAACATTTACAGTTTATGTAGACCACAGGGGGATATTTTGAAATGCATAATGCCATTTAAAAAAAGCTAAATATCACTCCTTTAAGAGACAGCATGAATTCATAAAATCTATCCAAATCTGAATATTGTGTTTATTTACCAAAAAAGACCATAAGGAGGGAAAAAAAACTATTTGCTTATTTGTAAAAATGGTCAACAATTGCCATATTATACTATATTGTTAATATTACTGCATAAATTACTTTGCATAGGAGTTGGCACATACTGCACCAATATACCCTACCTTAGCTTCACTTGGTGTGTTGATAAGAGTAGTTTGTGTGTTCTGCAGGAGTCTCCATGGCAACCTGTTGCTGTTGACCACCATTCTCCTAGAAATACAAAAGCAGGCTTTACTGATCATTCACATGATACAAGTCTGTCAAAGAACACAATTATACACTGAATAAAGAGCCACAGTTATGTCTTATTCCTCAGATCGACATGTGTACATTTTGATATCACAAAAAAAAACATTGCTTCAGTATTATTTGTATGTGTTTCTCTGTTCAAAGGGCTTGAGTTCACAAACTAAAAAGCACAACAAACCTTGACCCTTGAAAACGTTTTACCCAATGTGCCCCATCTCTTATCATTGGGAAAACATATCTTTGGTAACCTTGACATACATTCACCAAAATGTAATCTGATCTATTCTGGACTACATCACACCAATAGATGGACAAACACACAAACAAAGTGAACCAAAAACAATATCCCTTTGCCTTGGGATATTGGAGGGGGGGGGCGGGTATTAAAGATTGAAAATGAAAATCTGTGTACCAAAAACTAAAAGTACTTCACATCAAACACTAATTCGTCTCCCACTGCCACCCACCAAAATCCATCTATCAGATCTGACGTCCTGCTGTATTATGGTATTTGCTCCTATTCACAATGCTGCCTTTTTTCTCAGTTACTTTATTGCTGATCCTGTCGGCTCCCACCACCACTGAGCTCCAACATATGACTCAACTCTCCACAGACTGAGACGCCCTCCTACAGAGCACTCAGCTGCAACACAAGCAGCTGCCTCCACATGTTGGGAACATTTTGTGCACCTTTAGTCAATTTATCCGATATTGACTTAACTATCTGAGCACGAGAATGAAAAGAAATGTCAAACAGACTAGTGCGTGATGTAGGATTAACAGAGACCCAGAAAATATATGCAAATGAATCAGAGGTTTACTTGAAGGGATAGTTCAATATTTTTGTTGAATATTTTTGCACGTAGCAGCTGCAAACACTGCCGAACAACCGATGAAAGTAGTTTGCTAAGGCGCACAGCTGTTAGCAGTGATAACGTGCTATTGAGAGAAAGTAGCTCAAAGTAATTATGAGGTGTGACTTTTTGTTATGCAAATATATCACTCATTTGAACACATACTGTTTTCAGAAGAAACACGTTTTACTTTGTAGATCCCAGGAAACCTGCCGGGACTACTTTCTCTTTGACCAAAACCGGTCCAGAACTCGGCTCACACTGTCGGGGGTAAGTCAGTGTTGGTGCACCAGAGTAAAGATAGTGATGCCATACAGATTCATGTGAAAAATATCAAACTATCCCTTTAAGCTGTACTGAATATAGCAACAGCAAGAAATGCAATAAAGGAAATTTACAATAATTGAAAAATAACCATTATTAATATCTATCAATCCAAAAAATTAAATGATTGCCATGAGTCTTGCTTGAATTTTCTGTACAATTTTATACAAACACATATAGGACAAAACTGTAGCTGTTTTTACACCAACATATTTAATAAACCCTTTACTGAGCACATATTAGAGTGGTGATGTTTTCTATCTGACATAAAACATTATACATATGTGCAGAGGCAATTTTCCCAAATCAGTGCCTTGACAGCACGCATTCATAAATATTCAATCCAACTTTATATTCTTTAAAGGGGTTATATTTAGTATTAACTTTCCAAACTTGCATAAGAATAGAATACTTGATTGCCATTGTGAGACAATGAAATGACATTTAGCAGCATCTCTCTCTTGGTACGGCCTTAAAATCATCAATAATCATCAGTAAAAACAACATGATAAAAGCACTATATCAGAACACAACAGCGTATCATAAAAGTAAAAAAATAATAACCCAAACACTCTCTCTCTCTCTGTGTATATACATATATGTGTGTGTGTGTATATATATATATATATATATATATATATATATATATATATATATATATATATACACATACATATGAATGTATATGTATAGGGGCATGTGAATGGAACTGAGTGGAGCATACAAAATATGGTATGGTATATGGTGCTGAGCGGTTTTCAATTCAAAGGCCAGAGTGACATTTTCATTTTGCTCCTGTTTGCTCTGATACGTTCTTACCATGAGTCAAGGACGTGAACAAGTACAAGAGGTCCTTGGGTTTCAAATTAGTTCCATTCCTATGCTGGCAACGTAACCTGACTTTCTGTGTAAGTCGGACTTAACCCTTCCCGGTCCACTTTACAAACCTGCTCGTACTCACGTACATTAGACCTGTTACCAGATCCGTGATTAAACACAGCATCTACTTATTAACTCACTTTTAAGGGCTTTATTTTTGGCTCAAACACACACCATCAATTCTGCTCAGTGACATCTGTGGCCAGATATAAAGCTCCTTCAAAATAAAACAAACTGGCTGTGGCTCAACCACAGTTCCATCCATGAACCTGCTTTTAGTTTTTCACTTCCTGTCCCATTACCTGCCCGCACTTCCTTTAACAGGAACAGTTCATAAGGGTGAAAAAGGTGACGGTACTGAAAAAAGCACAAACACAGACACCCTACACTATGAGGTGACTGACAAAGGCGTTGTAAAGTCAAAGCAGCGTAGGTCGACTACCATGTAACCCCGAGCTCCTGTACAGAAAGACTCGTATCACGTGTACTCTCAAAGGGTTGATGGAAATCCTTTCTCTTGAAAATTTGAGCAAGATGGGGAATGATGTCACTGGAGCGGCATGACAATAAAGGTGAACAGAGCGTGGGTTTTGAGCGGAGCTGTCGGGTGCTGCTTTAATCAAAGTAGAGAACACCAACATCAACAGGGAGCAGGAATTGCTCAGTGCTCAGCTCCGTTCACATGCCCTGATATGTATATATTTATATATATATATATATATACTGTATATATATATATATATATATATATATATATATATATATATACACACACAACAGATGGAGGAGAAAGCCATATATCAGAAGACACTTAGAATTAACAAAACCACTTTGTATCACTGTGTTTGTTACTCACAGAATATAGTGTAAAGCTCACTCTTTACAGATATCAGTATTATGGTATCATCAATGTTTTCTACGTCAGACAAAGTTATTATCTTCATGTACTGCATCACCCAATAGTTTACAATATAGCTCTGCTAGTCTAATTCAGTTACAGACAGAAAACCGCCACAATAAAACCACATATCAACTGTTTTCTATACGGTTTGTGCTGTGAATATCTGGATTAATGATTTGTTTGGAATAGGGTTGTAATGATGTCATGGTGTTAAAATTAATCTCGATTTTACACGTCAGAGTAAATTAATCATCAAGGTTGCCAAAACAGTCTCATAAAGTGTGGTAGATTAAGAGCGGAGTCAAAGACACATCAGTATGTGTTTCTCACACTGAATGAAAGCAACTTTACTCAAACATTATATTCAACATTCCAAGAGTGAAAACAGCACAGAGTTGACCTTCATCCACCATCATCACGAATGTCAACTACACAGCTTCAGGCTACTATTGCACAACCCATTCACAACAATATGACTGCATAGGTTTGGTAGAGGGAAGTCATTCTTCTCCAGCAATTCAGACTGTCATACAAGCTTCGGGAGGGTAAAGTCATGAATCAGTGCCGTAAACACACCATTTGATCACAAGGCAAACTGCATAAAATAGCTTGACGCGCCTGTAGAGACTTCAGCTGACATTCACACAGGAAATTACACTTTGAATTAAAACGTTTCACCTCATGCTCAAATGAATTAAGTTTGAATCAAAAGTGACATCTCTAATAAATACTGTGTGTAATGAATTTTCACAAAACAATCGTAGTCATCGCGAAACTGCAATTATTTCTCCTGACAGTAATTGTAGCACCAAAATCTGTAATTGTTACATTTGTAGTTTGGAATTGTCAGGTCAAACAAAACAAATGTAATAATTCCACATCATAACTTTATACCATCTTAAGCTCCATGTAGAAGAAACGCTTTCATCATCAAATTAAAATTTTTCAGCTGTGAAAAAGAGCTGTGTCCAGTGGTGAAATTGACAACACTGGTCCTCGCTTTTATCACTTTCTTTTACTTTTAAAGTTGTTTCTTAGTGGTTCTCATTCCATTTAATCATGCTGACACTTTGGTGAAAGCTCTGTGATGTTAGTTTTCCAGACTAGTTCCCTCTAGTGGTCACATAAATCCCCAAGTCCATGGGTGTAAACGACCATCCAGTACTACTACTACTTTCAGGTCTTCTTTTAATATTTTAAAACACAAAAACTACAAATAGCTCCTTTAACACAACCACTCCTTAAAATATAAGCACATGTGAACTTAAAAGTGCTTTCATTTTCATGCAGACAGATGCATTAATGTTTAATAGAGCCCTGTATTAGCATTCACTGTGTGTGAAAGTCAAAATGTAAATTGCTGAAATTGAGGCTGGACTCATACCTCGACTGGGACACTGGAAGGAGGCACTGGGGTGTACTGGGGGATGTAGGTCCCCTGCATAGTTGTGTTGGCCGGAATATACTGCAGAGATAGCAGGAAGGAACACAGAAATCCCACATAGTTATACAGGTTTAGGGAAACATCTTCATCTGGGAAAAATACATTCATTGCATGTGGCTGATACTGACTGTGCCTGTGCTGCCCAGGGACAGGTGGCTTAGCTGCTGAGTGAGAGGTCCCATCATTGAGGTGGGCTGGATGGACATGGCATGATCCATGGTGGGGGTAAGAACTGTACCCTGTGGGTGCACAAAAATACACACATTTTTCAGTATTAAAATCCATTAAACGATCGCCAGTTGAGGGTAGCACTTTTTAACGTATGCAGACAGATGCATTTACACGGTTTCAGCATCTGGCCACAACGTGTCTTAAAACCACCACTCAGTGTAATTTGAGAAAATAGAGTTCAGTCCGAGTCAAATAACTCTTGGTTGCATGCTGCTTTTTGGCTATCAAGAAGCTTTGTAATGTGTGACACAACTCATTTACTAGAAACAGGGAATGCATGTGTGCGTGTGTGTATGTGCGTGTGGTGGGAAGGACTCACAGCTGGCTGCATGAGGTATGACTGATGGTGCATCCAGGATGGGCTGTGTACCTGTAGATCCAAAAACACATCAGTATACTCATTTCATATTTTAATATCCTATTCCTCTCACAGCTGTTACCATGGAACTCAACAGAGGTTCTCAAGAGAAAGCAAAACCCAAGGCATCAGCTGAATCTGAAAGTACATACTAATAGGCTTAACAGTCTCATTTTATTAGTTTAACACTCACTGGCACATGCAACGCAGCAATGACAATATAAAAATAACCCTAACTAGAACCCCCCCCCAGATCACCACCAAAATCTAATCATTTCCAAATTTCTCCATTACCAACCTTCCCTGAAAGTTTCCCCAAAGTTTGTCCATAAGGTTTTGAGTTATCTTGTACACAAACAAATAAAGAGCCAAACCAACCAACCAACCAGCAAACGCCGGGAAAAACATAACCTCCTTGGCAGAGGTAATTCCACTGACATTCAGTAAAACAACTATATTATGTATACTCTAAATGCTAATGATGTTTTCCCCTAAAACTCTTCAGATTTGTCTTATCTAGACTAGATTTATTCTTGGTATTTCTACTTCAATATATAGATAAAAGTAGAGAGAAACAGAAAATGTCTGTACAGTACATGTAAGAAAGGCTAGATTTGGTCATAGGCTGCTGTTCTTCCAGTAATTTCAAGATTATTTTGTGATGAAGATGCTCATAAGACATGTATGTTGTTCATCACTATGTTCTAAGATTTATCCCTGGTGATAATGACAGTAGTTACCATTGTGAATTATATGCCAAAGTCTGATGGCTCCACTTCTTGAAGGTATAATAAAATTGGGTCTTAGTTATAAAGACCCAGTTACTTGTTTTTTGTATCGATACATTGCATATGTGTGTTGCCCATCATTTAATATGAGCACCCAAAAAAAATTTTTTTTTGTAAAAATTATTTTATTATCTTGGATATACCCCCACTTTTCACTGATCTTGGAAAATGTCATTTCTAGTTACATACTGTGTCCCTGTACACCTGCACATGGAACAGCATGCAGGAAAAAAGATGAAGAAAGGTAGATCATTTCTATTTCTACAGCAATTTGCTGATATATTGTCACCAAATGTGACAAATAATTTCTCTAGTTTTAGCTGCATTTGGTTTCGATTTTATTAATGAGTCTTTATATTGTTTGTTTTGCTTTTAACACTATTTGTTAGCTTTTTATTATTTTCTTATTTATATTCGAAACAGGTCCCAAATCTCAACATACAGTACGCAGCTGACAAACAAAAATATCCTCCTGGTGTATGCTGTTGTACATATTCCAGAGAATGGAGAGTTTAATCTAACATGTAAACTCTAATTGGTGAAAAGGTTCTCAAAAGTTAGGTTTTCACCCAGAACACTATGTATGAAAAGACGCATACAACAGTTTATTCACACTTAAGTATTTGAATGACAGTACATATCTTTCCATCTATTAGACAGTATATGATTTTAAATGTAGTAATATTCTCTGTATTTTCTGGGTAGAGTGGTAAATGTTTACATATGAGGTGATATTAATGTTATCTTTACAACATGCTGCAATAAAATATCTTGAAATGACCAGAGATGAGATCCATTTTAAAAATCAAGTGCTGTAGAAATGTGTGGGACATTCTCAATATTTTAACATCTAATTATTAAAAATTCAGTTTTGAAAGAATGACAAAACGAAGACAGATGCAGACCCATGTATTTCAACAAGGACGATAAATAGAAAAGAACAGAAACAGTCCAACAACATTTTAAGGCATTCAAGTACAGAAATTCTGTTTGTGAGGTACACTTAAATGCAATGTGAAGTGTCCTCCAGTCCTTAGTGCTTGTATATTTCTGAGCCTTACTGACACTGGGTTTAGTATGTAACCCTACTGCTGAATGAGATCCTTCCTGTTTATCTGCTAACTCACATAATGAGAACTCTGAGGGCTAGTGGCAACAAGAGCAGAGATCTGGAATGAATTTCCTAAGATAAATACATTTTAAATGATCAAACTTGATCAAATATAGTAATTTATAAATAGAATGCAATATTCCACCTGGTAGGATGAGACAGGCGAATGCATGTAGGGTGAGATGGAAGTCTGGGCGATCATTCGGTTTGGACCCAGGCTGTAAGGTGAGGAGTAGAAGCTGCTGAGAAGAAGAGTAAAGTGTCAAGACAACATGAAGACAGCAACACCATGTTCAATATGTCCAGTATGTTCACAAGTACATAAACAACATTTCAGTGTTCCTACAATGCCCAGCAGAGGGCAGTACAGATGTAATCCTGATCTTATTTTTCTGTAGGGCTGGGATTGTTTTTAGTCAGTGCATGCATACCACTCACCCATTTTGTAAGGCTGTGGGGTCATACGCAAGCGTCATTCCTCCCTGGGAAAACAATACGTAGAATTCAAAACCAGTTAGGTAATGCAAACACCTGGGCAGCTTCTACTAAAGCACTGAGCAAACAGAGGGAAAAGACCCAAAATGGCTATTTAACTTTGAGCTCCTATAAGTAATGAAACTTTACTTTCACTTAAAAGTGTCCATCTTACTGTTTCTGCATCTCTGGCCCATGGCCTTCCATTCTGAAGGTACTTCCCCTGGTTCTGCCTCTTCTTCTGACCTCCGTCTGCAAACTTACACAATAAGGGCTCTGTGGGCACTATGAAAGCAATAGATCAAACAAGAGAGTGAATTCAGTGATCACAGTGGGGAACAAAAACACTGAGCTCTGGCACCACCAACAACAATATCAGGTTTCTATAATACAAAACAAACATTCCACGCACCAGGCACTCCTGGTGGAGTCTTGATGAATTTGCCATTGAAATGCTGAATTATAGCCTCACACTTCTCTGTGGACTCCATTCTGGAATAATAACAATAATAATAATAGAAAATTTCAATACCAAGTTAAATGTAATTTTTCATGTGAGGTGCTGTGTAAATTGAGGTTGTAAAAGCAGAACTAGACCACCACGTAGTAGCACACTGTTATCCGAGTGCTGTTGTCTGACCTGGCAAATCCCACACCACGGCTGGTCCCATTGGCATCTCGGAGGATCCGTGTGGAAATGACCTGACCAAAGGACTTGAGCATGCTCTCCAGCTCTTGTTCATCCATAGATACTGGCAGGTTGGAGATGTACAGGTTGGTTGGGTCCTGCTCTTGTTGCTGCACATGAAATACAGAAAATCATCTGACAAGAAAAGTTTTAGGACACATGACACAGGGCTCTAGACTAACTTTTATTGCACTAGTGCGCCTAACTTTTTTCTTAGGTGCACCCACATTTTTCAACCAGATTGCATTTAACGCCGCAGTTTTACATGTTCACTATTTTTAAATCATTGTCACAGTCAATACTGATTTTTAAATGATTAATCAACAATTTTGATAACATATAAAGTATATAAAGTTATTTTTTTTGGAGCACAGCTCTACAAGAAAGACTAGAAGTGACTGAAAAGTGCTATTGCTTAAAGTGTTTCACTGAGCTGAAATTTCAACTTAAAAACCTCTCAAGATATATTTAAAAAATCTAAATTAAAAATGCAAGTGTCTTAAAGGTTCCAAACAGAACAGCTCCGTATCTTATGGACTGTCCTCCATTACAATCACATGTCCCTCAGATGTACTGACGTCTTTCAATATGAGTGTGCATGATACGCGCGTCTGCGCTGCAGAGGATAGCCGTTAGCATATAGCAGTTAGCGTATAGCCGTTAGCATATAGCCATTAGCATATAGCCATTAGCATATAGCCAATGCAAGTGTTGACAACCAACTAGAACGTTATTCAAACGTACTCGCAGTTGGTTACCGCTCTGCTGCCCAGAAAGTCCCGAAGTGTTTTCGGTTTAAGTAGTTCATGATCAAACGGATAATCAGTCATTAGCCGATGCAAGTGTATGTATTGACAACTAATTATAACGTTATTAGAACGTAGGCTACTCGGCAACGTACACAACGACGTGTAACCCAAACCACGCCCATCTGGCATGAGTTCGTCTCTTGTTGATCACCCGGAGATTTGTAGAGTTGCGGACTTTCCCCAAAGGCCTGGTCGCACTCGAGAGCCCGGCAGTAGTTTTTCCTTTTTTGTTATTTTTAACACAACATTTGCTGTTCTATTTTATGCTGCATTTGCAAATTGATTTTTGTTACTTTTCCACTGCAGAAATGTTTGTGTAGGCAGCATTTTTTTTACCAACACCTGTCATCAGTCATGGCAAATTAATGTATTCATCACATAAAATCATAGGCTCAATACAGATTCAGTATTTTAAAGCAGACCATGACTAATAAACCAAAACCCTATGTCATGTTATGTACAGTATCGTCATTTGCATGGCTAATGTTTCCTGTTTTTAAAATCCACAAACACAAAATTTTGCCAATTTTCACACATTTTTGAAGACTGCTCTCTAATTAAAAGGTATCAATAGATGAAAATAAATTCACAAAAGAAGACATTCAACAACATAATTTCACAAAGTGAAACCTTGTGTGACTGCAGAAGCAGACAGGAAGCCAGGCATGAAGTTAAAGAGTTCACAGAGCAACAGGAGCCTGGCAACCAGGAGAAAAGAGGCTGGGCTGAAGAGAGGGGAAGGGAGTACAGACAGAGAGGGAAAAGGAAAGAGCAGAGGGCGGGTGGGAGAAAAGAGTTGCTCAAAAGTGCTGATATTTTGTACAGACGGAGGAAACTGACAGGATAGGAAATGGTGGGAGTCTGAGTAATTTGGGTAATGAAAGAGGAGGATGACAGAAAAGAGGAAAAAATGAAGAGATGAGTGTTTAGTGATGAGCCGCTTCAGTTCTTTCATCAAAATAGGTTTTCATCTCTTATTATTTTCTATTTTGTAGTTTTCCTTATGATGTTCATCACACAGCACATAAAAACTATAAATAATGTTTTTGTGCATGATATAAATTATCAGAAATGTTCAAGTGTTGATTACTTTAAGTAACATTTGGCATGACCTCAGAATCAAATGAAAAGCAGTCAAGGTACCTATACAGGCTGACAAATTATTAGGGAATTTATGATCAAGTGTGTCAACAACTATGTGTTTGATTGGCCTTTGTTCTCTGCAGTCAACCACCTGGCAAGAAGATAACCCATTTTCTCTGATTGTCGTCACTATGGGTGCGGTAATACAGCAATACGACCATTATGTAACACTGCAGGAGGTCAGAGGCCAGATAAAACAGCTGAGGCTCAAAGCTTCTTCTTCTTCTTTTATTTTATTCGCCCACCAACTCAGACAAAAAACACGTGAAAAATCAAATTTCCTAACAAATATTCATCCTGTTGTTGATGATAACCCTGTTGGGCCTCGCCCAGGGGCGTATGAATGGGATTTGCTGAGGTGTCACAATGCATTTTTTGTGTCAGAGCTTAGGTGAGCCATGTCTGTTGAGGTGTGTCTCTGTGTGTGTGTGGTGGATTTTCCTGCTTGTGTGCCATGCATGTGAGCTGATGTCTGAGTTTGAAAAGGGAGGTGTTCAGAAAATAAAAGCTTTCTATTTTTAACTCCGTCATTGTTCCCATGCCCCTACGCATGTAGCTCCTCTGGGCCTGCAGCCCGGAGGCTGGGGTGGCCCGTTTAGGGACTTAACATACTCTGAGGACCATGCGCACAAGGTGTGGCTCATTTTTGTTTGTGAACAACACTTGATTGCAGCCATGGTGAAGATGTATACAAGTGATATTTTTCTCCAAAGTGTAATGGAGCTGAATTTAGACTTTATACAGTTATTTTCTGACCTGAAGTGACCCAGTGACTCTGTGCCATCTGTGTATATTTAGGTTTTTATATCAGTTATCAACACCTCTGACGGAGCACATGTTGGGTGGATGAGTCAAGTTGTGGTATCCAATTGCACTTGTGGGTATTGAGATACACAGAATTGTGTGGCACTCTTACAGAGAAGGAGCTCACAGTTAGAGTTTAGTTGCACTGGACTGGTTCAGGTCAGCTGGCAGCATGGATCTGTTACAGTTTTGCAGGGTTAGGCTGAGGGAGACCCTGGTGTTACATTGCAGTTGGTCTGTTTGGGTGCAGGACAAGGGGAGGGCCACAGACACTGGGTTGGAGTGTATTAAGTGCTGGTGTCAGCCCCAGGCCTGGGCCCAGACGATGGACAATGCCAGCCCATTGTGCCTGTCCCATTGACAGTGGGTGTAGTGGCACCCTCCCCTTAGTTCCCTCAATGGGGAGCCTGAGAGCCAGAGGGATCAGCTTAATGGGCCGACAAGAGTTGCTTTGACTGCAGACACTTGGACAAAGAGCCCAGTACAAGCGCTACAACAGCAGCAGGTTAGAGACGTACACAAGCAGAGAAATTAGGGTGTGAGGGCACAGGAGAGTGAAGGTAATAAGAACAACAATGACATCATGAGTGGTAAAAGGAGCAATGGAATGAAACAACTAAAACAGTAGGTGAAAAGGCCACATTCCTCCTCGTAACATGTTCATCTACACGAGGTATGGATTCACCCAATGAAGAATGAAAGAGGAGACGCCTCCCTATGAAGTTTGTCTTGCACTCTTGCCAACAGGACGTGACAGTTTACCTTTACCATGACAGAGGGCACGTATGCATAGAGAGGGGCTGACTGCGGGTGGCCAAAGTTTATCAGAGGTTTTTGAAATCAATACACTTTGGAGAAAAGCCAGACAAAAGAAGATGAGTCAAAAGGGACAGAGAATTGGAAATTTTTGTGGGAAAAGGATTTGTACAAGAGAGCTGCTGGGGAGCTGACTAAGTCTTACTTTGGCCATCTGAGCCTGGACCCCACTGGACTTCAGAGCTGTAACAGCTTTCTGTGCTGCTGCTGGACTATCAAAGTCCACAAAGCCATATCCTGAAAATATACACACACATGAACAAATAAAACTTGAATAACACAATCAAAACGTGTGGAAAATTAAAGCAGTCATAATATGACCCTAAGAACATGAACATTCTTATCACCTTTAGTAAGAATGGATTAAAACACTCACCTTTGCATTTATTGGTGGTTTTGTCTAAGATGGCCTTGGTTGACACAATTTTGCCATACCTTAGAAGAAAGACATGAATACAGAAAACTGGATCAATGACAGATAAGGTGTCTCGGGGGCATCACAGAAATATGTTCATACCACATGCAAACCAGTCTTGGCACACTTCCTCAGGCTGCATGACTACATGTGTAAACATGACTTACATACTTGTTTGTGCAATTAACTGTGTGCATTTTTTAATGTAATGTTAAGTGTCACAGAAAACTTTGTCTGTCTCCACCCTTCTGGCTTTGTCTGCTGCTGTACAGTAACTTTGTTCTCTGGTGTTGTTTTTGACAGACAGCACCCCAGGGCCAAAAACAATTTGTCCCAGGCCCATCTTTACTACAGACACACATTCATAATAACACAGAAACACACACCTCTCTGCTAAATACAGATCTGCTCTCAAGTATTTTTAGTTAAAATATAGCTTTATAGTGTTGTCACCAGCAGTGTCTGACTAACAAAAATACTAACTTTGCAGAGAACATGCTGTTTGCGTCATCCTTGTACATGAAATGTCACAAACCACATGAAACATGAGCAAAGTGTCTTGACTTCTTATTTTGGCCCAGAGTCATGAGAGGAAAAATATGACAATGGACATTCAGAGATGTGATAAATAGAAGAATGAATGAATGCATTAATGAATGAAGAATCTTTTTATTTACTTGGATAAAATTCACTTTAAAGTAGTTCATGTTATGTAAGACAGCAATGTTATATGACAGTGCATTAGCTCTGCAGAATAAAAGGCCTGCCCTTGTCTGGTGAATTTAGCCAATGAGGGAGGTTGGTGTTCCTCTGTTTGGGCGACATGGCGTCTGGGAGGAATGTACACTGTAACCTGATGCTTCACCCTCCGGTTTGCCTTCCTTCCCACTACGTCCCTCTCCCCCTTTCTGTTTTTCCACCCTCACATTGCAGAGAACTGCTGGGTCCTACACTCCTGCCTCATTCCAGGGGACATTTGCCCAGATGACTCACATCTGACTACACACTCACAGCACAGACCTGTTTCGTTATTGACACCAGTCTTAAATATTTAATACTAAATTCTGGTTGCCATATCTTTTCTTAGGTTTCAAGCATGTATGTAGATTTCACGCATCATTTGTAAAACAGCTGTTTATTTTCATGTGGACAAGGTTTATATCTATATTAATGCTTTGCTAAAAGCAATGTAATGAGCCAATAATTGCATTAACCATTTGGAAAGGATAGAAAAATTCAGCTTTTTTTAGGCTGCCAAAACACACATGCAGTGCTCATCTTGATGTTTGTGAATTTTAATAAGAGACAAAATGGATAACTGATGTGACAAGTTAATAAATAATAAATTTCTTCCTCATTATAGACATGTATTATTAATCACCCACATAATATCTGTCATGATAACTGAACTGCTGTAAAGCAGTCATTATGTGCACCCTTAGGTAAATGACAAATTAAAGGAAAAAGCAGCATTGTGTCTCAGAGCAACATTGAACCATCAAATCTGCAAACTCTTACCAAAGGCCAAATACCATTTTTCCTATAACCTATGCAGTCATTTTTTGTTTCAATGAGGGGAAAGAGCTGCCTAAAATATAGTTCTGTACAACAAAACTCCAGCATTTGGCCAGTGAAAGTCAAATGATAAAGGTCCTAAGATACAATCAGCATTATTTTCATCAAACCAACCAACAACTGTAGTGTGACACTGATAGGAACACTGTGATTCTGAAGAGACCACTACCATCAGGGTTGTGCTTTGTCAACTGTCTGTATAAGAGCAATATTATGTCACCAATTATTTAATCTGAAGTCTATAAATCTTATTCTGAGCTTCCTTGTGTGTGACATAAATAATGATTGGTGCTTAAAGTCATGTAAAGGTTCATACTGTCTTCCAAAGATAACTGTAAAATTAGATTTTTTTATCAGACATGTGCCGTGTTTGTTTACCTGCTTAAGCAAAAGGAATCTAATTTTACAATGATTGGTACCGTCTGTGTTGACTATTACACATAAACAAAAAGGATCAGAGGTGCTGCACATAAAGCAAAACAACTTCAATGAATAGACAGATGAAATCTTTCAACAGGAGTTCATCTTAAAGCAGCGTACAACATTTGTCACCAATTTTTCACTAAATTGATTGACTGATTCTTAACTTATTTTTATCTCAGGTATTTTTAACTATGTGTTTTAAATGTGTTTTTTAATGGTACCCGTACATCGTTTTTTTGTTCTGCAGTGCAGTTTTGATGTAAGTTCATGCTGAATGACAAATAAACTGATTCTGATTCTTCTGAAATCTGTAAAACCTAAGTGATATCCCATGTGATATCCATAATCACACACCTGAATCAAGTCACTCACGGTGAACAACTTTGAAGTGTACTCTATCACAAGCAGTCCCTTTGTTTACATAACAAAAAAAAACTACTGTCACTCTGGCCTTTTTGGTATTCCATGCAGCCACAGCAGCAAGAAACATTGAAGCCATTTCTATATTTATTGCTGCTGCAGCCAAACTATACCCGTCTGGTGCAGTTTGGCATGTAAACAAAAGTGATGGAGTCAACATCAAAGTTGTTTCCCATTGGTACGTTTATGGTGTTTTTTAATTCCAAATTATTTATTCTGAATAAAGCAATTCGGAATTAAAGCTATTTTATTTGTGACGTCACACGGGCGTTCTGTCCAATCAGTACCCTCTGTATGCCAGCTCTTAAAGCCAAATTAAATACAGCAGAATAAACCCATTTCCCATGTAAATGCTTATTCGGAATAGACATGTCCATGTAAACATGAAGGAAATAGCTTTAATTCCAACTTACTTTATTCTGAATAAATAATTTGGAATTAAAAACACCATGTGAACGTATGGACTGACAGGCACCTCTGTGTTCTACACCTAAAATGAAAATGCTTTTGGTATAGCAATATTTATTAGGTTAACTGTCACAATTTTTGTCTTCTAAATATTGGCTCAGAAATATGGGCAGTCTGTATTGGTCATTGGCTGATCTAAAGAAAATCTGTATCGGCCCCAAAAACTCCATATTGGTGAATTAGTAATTCTTACTATATGAAATGATGTTATGAAATGATGTTCTTAACAATCCATTGTTCAGTGATAAGACACAACATTCCTTTGTGGTTAAAGGTTTCATTTTGCATTGTATAAAAGTAATCTGAATTAATCTTTTAAAAATAACAAATGTTGGCATGAACCCAATTTAGGATTAGTAAATGCTGGAGGGTTTCACCAGATTAATAATTTCAAACACAAAATAAAAACACAATGTAGCATAATAAAGCTATAATCATAAACATCATAAGACTGAATAGATACACTATAAGGCTAACATAACAATAATACACAACCTCTGATTTTACGCCTACAGCCACAATTATTGATCAGTTTGAGTTTTTACAGTCATGACAGAGAAAAACAAAAGCCATGTTTCTTGTTTTCCCCGACAGACGCCAGGCGAGTTCAAAGGTCTGAAGGTACTGACTGAGTGACCTTCCGCTTACCTCAACCCCTCTGCTGCACAACAGCAGTCCACAACACTGTGGGGGCCACGGGGACTTAAAAGACAGCTTTGACCCATATACAGACATCTGACATTCTTTCCCAGCAGGCCTTGCTACTCTTTTCCCACTCATTTAACTTTGCTCTTCAAGGGTACTCCTCCCACCCTCCCCTTGAACCTCCATTCCCTCGCCTTGTCTCTACAATGACTTCTCTGTCAGTTTCCGGCTTTTACTCTCATGTCCCAGTGTTTCACATTCCAACCACAGCATTCAGATTGTTCAGGCATGGATGATGTACAGTACATGTACATCCGGACTGTGACAGTAACATTTTTAGATACAGTTTGTCCTCAGCAGTCAATCAGTATGTTTACATGCACTTAGAGAAATTCAATTGATTGTCTTAGTACGACTAATATAGACATTTTACACCTTAGTTGGACTATAATTGAACCGAACTGGAGTTTTGGAAATCAGACTATTTGTGCCAGATAACGCAGCTATGCCAACATGTATACACCAGCCACGCTTAGCTCGAATATTGACTGGCCTGGACACTGGACACAGCACGATAAAATGCATGTTATGTGTAAATATATCAGATTATGAAGCATGTACGAAATGTCTTGACATACTGTATCGTTGTTGTCCATATCCTTGCTTGGTGTCATTGTCCTACTTATTCTATGTCCACTTCAAATCTGCTACATTTGTTTCTATGGCGGCAATTGGAAGATTGTCAATGCGAAAGGGTGTGTAGTGCCACCTAATGTCTGGGTGTCAAATGTACTTCACTTAATTAAATTCTCATGCAGGGATTTCTAGGAAACTCCAGTTAAGTCCTGAACTTAGCTATTGCCAATAACTCAGCGTTGATGTGCATGTAAACGTACTGAATGTGTCCTACAATGTGTTAATGAGGGCGTGTCACAGTAAATAGGTGCAAAGGAGGCAACCTGCAAATGAACCAAACAAACGACAGATACTTGTCTTAATATTTGTTTGCAAATCAGTGTGTGACATAAAAGGACAGCACTGATCAACAGCAGCCAAAACCAGTTTGGGTGCTTTATTACTGGATTTTATCTGCGCCTGTTTGTTACACTTACATACAATGAAGGCTGTATAGTGTTTGTCTAGTGCTGTAGCTAATCTAAGTTCACTGCTGCTGAGCCAGTTAAGCCTCACAAAATTTGGAAGGTTAATTCAGGACATGAGGAGGCAACTTTCTGTACCCTTCTCTGGCCCCTTCACTCCTTCTTTACCCCCGTCTCCTCTTTTTCCTGACTCTGAGCCTCTACTGTTTCATTGTACTTTTTTTGTACAGATATAATCAAGCTATCTTGTGTTGTGGCAGTCCGCAATCTTTATTCACAAAACTAGTCCCTCCATCTGCCTTAAGTTGTTCCCTTTTTCAAACATTAAATTATGGCCTTAAAAATATAATTTCATATGTTCAACAGATGAAGAAAATTGCACTAGACAACACAGATCTTATCTTCACACAAGAATTTACTACACTGTTTCTTTCTTTCTTTTCTGAGTTAACATTAACTGGAACATCTATCAGAAAAAGTCAGAAAGAATAATGTCAGTAGTCGACTCTCAAATTGTGAGAATATAACTTGTGCATACAAATGTACCTAATGGAAAAACAACAATTATGACAAAACCCTGGTTTTTCAATTAAAAGTTTTTGCGCTGGCAAGAGGTGTTTTTTTTTCATGCCATGTATGGTGAATAGTGACCCAAATCACAAGCATTTGGAGCATCTGCGTGACACTCACTGGGCCAGTGTTCTGTCAAGTTATCCTACCTTGTAAAATCATCCTACCAAGGCAACTGCGCATGCGTGACATCCAGACAATAGGAACATTTGACAGACTAGTCTGTCAAGTCGTGCTGCTTTGTCAGAAAATCCTACCTCACGTGTGCAGTGGTTCTGACGCTGTTCACTGTTAAAATCCTGGCTGCATGTCAAGAACATCAGCTGGGGTTACCACTCACCAATCAAACACCAGAGCATTGCTACGTTTTTGTCTTATTGTCGTTACTGGGGAAAAAACACGTTAAAGTTCAGCAATACTTGCTTTTCCCCAGATCGTTAATCACCACAGACTCAGCCAAGACCAACTCATTAAACACACACACAGGGCAAGTTTAAAGCCGTTTTCTTACTCTCCTTTACCAGTTGCTACAGAAGAAAATATGACAGTGGCTAACCAGTTAGTCTTAGTAGCCTGATAGTTAGCCTAAGCTCCTCATGTTTATTGACAATGACATATCGGTCAATTCTATGATTTAACATAAGGAAAACTACACAGGTGTTTATTTATATTGAACAAAACGTGCTGAAATGGGTGTAGGTATGTGGGTATAATACAATATCAGGACGAAACTGATACAATATGACGCAATGTCTTCTACGCATGCGCAGTAACCTTGGTAGGTTGAATCTGGCGGTAGGATAACTTGACAAAACACCGGCCGCATGTGAGATTTAATGAAGGTTATTGCGCGTGCTCATAGTGTCAGGCTGTCCCAGTTAACGTTACACTGTACAAAATTCCTAGTGAGAACCCTGAAGGGTATGGAAATGTAAAATTCCTTCCGTGATCAACAATCAGCAGATCAAGTTTTTTGGTGATCAGCATCAGTGATCGGGCCAAAAAAAATGCTGATCGGTGCATCACTAGTAATAACTGTGGTAGGCCTACATTAGCTATTTTTGACCCTGGACATAATCATTGGACATAATCAGTGACATATAACAGCCTTTTTCTATTATTTAAATTTCAATCAGTGTTGCTTTGACAAGAAAAAAGTATCATGTTACCCATCGGTTCATCTAAATGAAATAACAGTTTACTCACGGTTGGCAGAGTTTAACCAGATCTTGGTCTGTGGTCCCCGGATGGAGGCCTCGGATATAGAGATTCGTTTTACTTAGCTGTTCCCCTCCCCCACCACTGCTGTTACTGCTACTGTTGGTGTTGGGACTGGGGGGCGCCATCTGGTGGCCGGAGGACACATAGGACTGCTGCAAAAAAAATGAAAACACATCAAATTACACTCCGTTCTAATCTATAAATGCTAAACATGTATAATATCAGCGGCAAAAAATGTGATGATGTGAAGTACAGGGTTTTATCAGTAAATCCTGGACATTTACTGCGTTGATAGTTGCCATTTTTAATGTGAGAAACTGAAAGGTGTGTTTAGAGATGTTGAGAAATGGAAAGTAATCCTGCATGAGACAGATGATTATGTGGGAGCTGCGAAAAATGATATCATACAGCCCTCATGTCAACACACACCAATACTGCTTTCTGAGGGGAATGTGGGGCCTCTTGGCTGCCTCGTCCATAAAGGGAAAGGGGCCTCTCATGCCTTTTTCATGTTGAGAAACTTCAATTTCACTTTTGGAAACCACAAAAAATTTTGGGGTACATTAAAATATAAGGACGAAGACCAACATTTTGTTAGTCTTATGGTGGGTGGGTAATAGCAGAGCATCCGTTAACATTGACCTTATTATGTCAGTTGTACTTCTTGTGATACAACAAAGTATTTGTCTGAAAATCAGCATCAATTGCTCTAGCTTGTCTTTCTCTCGGTCATCTACCTACAGGTAGATGACCAGGTAGATGATACATTTTATCTCCGGTTGCATATTAGGATAAACACGTCAAAATCCTGAATGACAAGAGGCAAAATATAGGTTTCATTATGTCCACATGACATACAAGGTCACACTATCAAAACAAAGCAAGAGATGAATGAATAACAACTAGTGATTATTATTAGATCACGCTATACAGTAAGATTTTTATGTGTATAGTGTCTGTAGTGGCTTAATGTTTACCTGCTATTACACATAACAACGTTTCCACCACAACTGAATCTCTGACTTTATTCATGTATTTATTTTAATTGGGTGTTTTGTTTAATCAGCCTACAGGGACTAATGCCAGTGAATTCTGGTTGTAAATTACTGTTGTCAACTAGTCAATGACTCAACACTAGGAAAAAGAAACACTATTGCACAACAACCAGTGCATCATCCTGCTATGGGATTTTGGCTGTCCTTAGAGAAATCAAACAGAGGATTGCATAACGAGAGCAGGCAATATATTTTATTGGAATACATGTGGTCTCATTATCACTTTCCTTGACACAAACTCAAAAACAAAAGATGATTTCTCTTTCCAGGAATAGATCCATGGCTGCTTTTCAAGTTAAGACACCAGTAATAAATAGGAATACTTAAAAGACTCATCAGAACGACTAAATGAGTGACAGAAAACAACTTTGATCATGTGTAGTTAACTGCCAAAGGTTTTACTTTCGGTTGCATATGAAAGAATATGCTTTCTAACTGCACTCTGCCTCTCAGCAGGGCACTGTTAAGCTGAAGCATCTCATTTATGAGACTGATTGGACAGCGGCAAAGGACGGTCGACGGATTAATTTCAGTACAAAAGAAGAGGTCACTGATCAGGCTAGTGTTGTTTAGGAAAAACCCACCAGGAACACATGCTCACACCAGGACCACCAGCAACATCAACCAATCCCCCTAATTAGAGGCCATCTATAAGGCGCAGTGTTTCCCTCAGACATCCTCTGACCTCTTTATTTGCCAGCAGCATGGCAGCTGCTTCACCCAACAGGGTTCTTTCTCTGAGGATAATCCCATCTTCCTCTGCTGTCGAAGAAACCAGAAAAATTTCCATGTGTTCACCCCTGTTGGATTACATGAGGACACGCCAAAGTCAAAGAAAAACAAAGAGTCTGAACACTGTTTAATTTCATGACCTGAATATCTATGCATCTGCATGTAAATACTCCACAATAAACACAAACATGGACAACAAATGAAAGACTTTTTCAGGTGGACTGCAGAGTAGTGAGGTATGAAATAAGACACTCTTTAGTCCAAGGAGATCTTGGTGCTTTTGATCCATCCTGTCTTTTCTCAGTTTATCTGTCATGTGATAGGTTAGTAATAGCATGTGTTGAATGTGTTCTAGAGGCAGCTAATTTGTGAATGAAAGCAGCAGAGACCTATAATCTCATTCACACAGTCTTTAGAACAGTGCCAAGTCCAGGACAAGCTCAAGACTGCTCCAGGAACACATAACTGAAAAACTCCCGTTGACTTATTATGATGATGGTTAACTAAATTGAAATATATACTTTTAGATTGCAATAATCATATTCCTAATATTCATTTTCTTTTCAGGAATTAAGATGTTTTGTTTTTTTTATTTGTCAAGCAAAGGTATGTATTTTTATGTGAAAATTTGTTTGTAATTTAATTATGATTTATGATTTTTTTAAATTATTATATTATTATTTATCTTTGTTTTCAAACTACTCATGAAAACAGAGTATCAGTGTGTTTTTCTATTGATTCATCTCAGAGGTCCTTTGCATCTCACTTTGTCCTTTATGCTGCTGCCATCTTATTTTACTTTCTACATAGTTTCCATTTCATTGTGTTAATCATGAATGACTTAAAACCACAACCAACCATCTAGATTATTTAGCTCTAATTAGAACTAAAAATCAGTTGTTAAACTTCAAAGATACACAGCAAATTTCTCAGAGTTAATTTTCCAGAGTTGAGCCAAAATCTCAACAGAAGGAGTTGAAGTTAAATTATTATAACTACAAAGGAGTGAAATATGAAAAACAGTTGGTGTTGTTGAGGAGTGTTGAATGTTTAACTCCCGAACAGAGTTATTTAAACCACGCCTCTCCAAATTTCAAATAATTTTGCTGCACAATCTGTCGCCATTTTCTTGTCTGAGTTCATGGTAAGCGACGCTCAGTTATCCAGTGTTTCTAGAAATTTTTCTTTAATTTATGATTTCTAATGGTAATTGCATTAAAGATGTTTGCCATTGTTTGAAGTCTGAACTTCAATAAAATGTTTTGAGCATATTTGGGCTTTGTAAGACTCATACTTATGTGGGATGTTTTCCGTATTGCATTGTGGGTATTGGGTAATTGTGTGGTATTTTATTTTATGAACAGGGGTTAATTAGGGTTGTTGATTTTAATGTGTTATTGTTAAAATATTAGTATATATGTGTTTAATTTTTATTTGCAGTTGCTCCCCTGAGACAGAACCTATTTTGCTTTGCAAAAATAAAAGCATAGTCTGTATGAATATTCTCCACTCAGAAAACTTCCTGGCAAGACCTAATCCATCTTTTACAATATTAGATGGTTTGATATAAAATACCAATAAACAAAAATGCAACTTCTTGGACACAAGTTTACACTATCATCCCATTTATTCTGTACCAACCACAACACTAACTATTATAATATGAATGCTTATCTAGATTTAACAAATAACTAGCAACTCTATTTAACAAATTACTCTCATCAACACTTTTCTAGATTTAAAGTGTAACTTTACACTGGTGTAATAATAATGTAACACTATTTGGTGTTATTGCAACTCCATAACTATTAACACTTTGGACAGTGTTAAATTAACACTTTGGACAGTGTTAAATTAACACTATACAGATTTGGACAATATAAACACTTTCATAGTGTTCAAATTAACATTGAGTTGATTTTAACACTCTGGAATTTGCTGTGTATAATGATAGCTTTCTTCATGATAATCATCAATATCAACATTCTTATCGACGTTACATTTGTAAAAGCATCGGCATATATGTGCATCATTAGAATATCTCATACTTCACTTTAGGGTCACAACTAGCACTTATTCATTCAGTCATTCTTTTTCTGTAACAACTTAATATTCTAGATAGTTCATCAGGCAAAGGTAGAATCCATCCTGGAGCTGTCAGCAGTTTATCACAGAACTGACAAATACAGATGAACAACCACTAACCCTCACAAACACAGCTATGTGTGTGATACAGGGTGATCAGTTAACCTATTAGTGTATGTTTTTGGACCGTGGAAGGAATGTGGAGAACATGAAAAGAATATGTCAACTCAAACTCAGGACATTCTTGCTATTTGACAACTGCATAAACCACTGCACCACTGTGCTGCTTAAACTAACAATTAATTTGGGGGAAAAATGCCAATGGAAACCAAAAGCCTTTTACTCCTGTTCAACAGGTACAGTAGGTGGATTATTTATTCAAAGTGTATGGATGAGGTACACATGCTTTAAGTAGTAGTAGTACTAGTAGTAGTAGTAGTAGTAGTAGTAGTAGTAGTAGTAGTAGTAGTAGTAGCAGTAGTAGTAGTAGTAGTAGGGGATGATCTAAAAGGTGTATTCAGTGAAATAGTGGAGCTAAAATTATTTTAATATTTAAGTGGATAGAGGAATAGCTTGTGTGGATATTCAATAACATGTACATTTTTTCAAAGTAAGAACATTTTAACTGAATTAAAAATGTTCAAAATGATAATTACTAATGAGTGACTAATGTGTTTGGGTTTTGTTTTTTTTTTAAGTTGCTGATGCTTATTGCTTAGCTAGCAAGGCAAGAGATTGATAATATATCATGTTATTTTTAAGTTACATCTGATAAAATACAACAATTAAAAGAAAAAATAATAATGAATGAGAAACAAAATAGTTGAACTTACAGGAAGATTTATTTGGACTACTGTATTTTGTTTGTGCTTGTAGTGAGTCTCTTCTGTGCTCTGTCTGCAATGTGCTTAAATATAAAGTAGTACATCAGTTTGCTGGACATCAATTGTATTCAGTGTCTCCCCCTCTACCCCAGTCTCTCTTTTTTTCCCCTCTTTCTTTATACTCTCTCTTTGACCCCAACTGATCAAGACAGACATCCAACTTCCAGGAGTCAGGGTCTGTTCAATGTTTCTGTCTGTTAAAACCATATTTTTCTTCACCACTGTCACCAGTCACAAATGTTTGCTCTTATGTTTCTGTAAATTGACTAGCTATACATGTAAAGTGTCATGAGATAACTTTTGTTATGCTTTTGTGCTACATAAACACCATTTAATTTAATTTTAAATAGTTAATATATAGTTCTGCACATGTTCTACGTTTATTGCTTAAAGTCAGAAAATAATCATTACCCAAGTGATTCAAAATGTAAACTATGGATGTAACAAATAATACGTTATATTCCACATAACCTGGTTATAGCACCCAGATACAAAGGAAATACACTCAAGAAAATTAAGTAAACTAAGTATATAAACCATTCTCATCATTTCCATCTCATGACACTCTTGTAACCATTTTGTGCATCTATTAGGATTTTCAAAAGGTATAATTTTCAGTTCTTCATTTTGTAATAGTTTTAGAGTTGATCATTAAAGTCTGATTCTTTACTTCTCATGCAAATTTCAACATTACATTTCCATTTGACTTTTGATTTGATTTATTTCCATAGGGACAAAGAAAAAATACGAATTAAGTGCACCACTATACAGAAAAATCCACCATCTATAATCTAACATAAACACTTTGCAGGAAATTAATACTGGGTTCATTGTCAAATGTAATTCCTCAAAATATTTGATGCCTGTTGACATATAATTTAACTGCTCATGAAATCCACACAAGCACATCAATGGGCTAATGCTAGGTACTATATCTGTCTGCTTAGAGTGTTTACGTAGATGTCCGGGCCTTATTTAGAGCCCTACTTCCTCTCTCTCTCACACTCCACCTCTGTTTTTATCTGTTTCTCCATGTGGGGCCTCTCCAGTTGACCCTGGTTTGACCCAGAGAATTCCATGGATTTCCTGGTTGTTGGGGGTCTGCCTGCCTTCCCATGTCCTGGCTGGGTTCTCCCTACTGGGCGCTTGTATTCTCCTCGGGCAGGAAAGAGTCATAACTGTCTGAGCAGCTGACCGACTTACATGCTAATGCACTGATTTATAGCTGGGCTGATAAGAATGCACTGTGAGCTTGTACTGAGTTACTCTGCTGAGATGCCAGTTTGCACTAACTGCGCTTTTACACAACAAAAATGGGAAATTTCCTCAGAAATGTGCAATTTCATCAACAGATGTAAGAATAACTAATACAATCTGTAAGTGTGTGTTTGCCATGTGTCATGTCTTGTCTGTTTTGTCTTGTGATTTCCTGTTTTATTTTGAAACCTAACTCTCCTCTCGTTTCAGGTCACTGACCACTCCCCTTGTGTGTTTCCCGCCTGTCTGATTTGTCACGCTTGCCCTGATTGTTTTTTATTTAACCTTTATTTAACCAGGAAAGTCCCATTGAGATCAAAAAAACGTCTTTTTCAAGGGAGTCCTGGCCAAGAGGCAGCAAAAAGTCCCAGACATAGACAATATTTAATGTAACTTTTTTAATAATTGTGTGTAATTTTATATGAGTTGAACTCGAGTTCTCTCATTCTGGATTTAAAAGTAATTAAAGACACAAGTTTATGTCTTTGTTTGCAATTAAAGAGATGAGTTTTAAGATTGTGTCCACCTGTTCCCTACTACCTCTTGTATAAATGGTCTGCGTTTCCCTTTATCTTGTGCCAGAGTGTTTCGTCGTGTCGTGTTCCTCCAGCCTTTGTTCACAGATCTCCAAGTGTATCCCAGCCTTTTTGCTTCGTATTGTTCCTCGTTTCGAGTGATTTTTTTGTTTGTAAGTTTTGACTCCCTTTGTTAGAAATGTTTTATAGCTGATTGTTTTCTTCCTCCTTGAGAGTGATTTTGTGTTTTATTCTTTCTGTATTGATATATTTAAGTTTTATAACTGTTGTTTTTCCTTCTTGTGAGTGATTTTTTATTCTTATTAACTTTCATACCATTAAGTGATTTTCTGTATTTCCTCCCTTTTTGGAGTGTTTTTCTGTTCTTTAACATTTCATAGCTTCGATGCATTTTGTTTCCTCCTTTTAGGAGTGGTTTTGCCTTGCCCTGTTTAATAGCCTGTTTGTGGTTGAAGACCTGTGAATAAATTTGATTTATTGTACGCCCTTGCATCTGAGTCCTGTTTTCTGAATGCCGTCCTGACACCATGTATGTTATTGCACTGGAAGTACTGCTATAACTGACCATAAATAATGGAGTTTTCATTTCACACGGGCCATAAAATCACTGAAACAATAGTTGTAACACTTCAAAAGGCATAAATGTAGTATCTTGAGGGTTCTCCTTTTAAATGTACACACACTTACTTAGTTAAAACTTTATTTTATATGGCTAATATTTCTATATTTTCATATGCTGTATGGGTGCAGCAGTCTGCACCCATAGTATTGTGGACATTTTGTAAAACTAATATTTTTCCCAAATAATCACGTCATCAATTACCAACTAATAATTATCAGTTCTGCATGAAGTGGCAGCACATCCAGGGTGTAGCCCGGCTTCACTCAAAATGTAACTGGGATCGCCTCCAGAACCCCTGAGATACTCTTGAGGATAAAGTAAAGTAAAAGTAAAGTAATTAAGTAATTAATGCATATTTTCTCCCTGCATTGGGGTCCCTCATCCACATATAAAACTGCAGAAATCACCTTTGAGGAAAAAATACTGATAAATCAACATGTACTTCCGGTTTGTATTTGACTGATGTGTCACTGGACAACATGACAGGGCCGGATTTATGATCCATATTACAGCTGGTCACCAGGGAAATATTGAGATCTTGTAGCATAAAGTTTGCAGTGCTCTAATGACATCCATCTGTATACAGTTGATAAGTGCTTTACACATACTGATTATAACACACATTGAATAATTTTCTGTGACCAAGCAAACCCTTTACCATGTGGGGACAATGTGACCAAAAAGTAATTGAGATACAAACAACAGCTTTTCTCTAGTTTGTGGAGGTTTTGGGCATATGGCATGGTTTTTTTGTTTTTATTTGACAAGAAACAGCATTTTTGCATTATTTTAGGCTGATGTCATTCCAACATTTACCATCTCCAGATGAAGTAAACATTAGTGCACATTTTTCTGTACATCTGTAACAGCTGCTGTGTTTGCCTAAACCATGCCCTAATTTGTCTCACCAGGGTTTTAATAATGTAACAGAAATGTTTTACACTCTAACATACGTCTCAAACATCTGTGTATCAGGCTCGATGCTCGTCAGAGTTCAGACGTTGGACCTACAGCTGCCAGACTTATACTAATACTTTGTCATTCTTTCTTCAGCGGCAGCAAAACAATATTTCATGCAAACTTCCAAGTGTGGTCTGCTAATACAGACATATGCTAAAGAACTGCATAAATGGACTGAAATAAACCCACTAGCCTAGTGACTTGGGCTAGTGATGTTAACTGAGGCCATTTAAAACAAACAAGTATTTTTTTAATGACACACTTCCTTCCAAAAAGTGAATCATACGTCAAACTGCTCAATAACATCCTAAGAAGTTGAGATTGCCCAACGCTAGCTGACAGCAATCAATATATTATAGGTACGCTACTGCGAACAGAAGGAGAAGGCAGAAACCGAATAACATGAGACCAGTTTTTGGTCGTGCCGTGCAGAACTATATTCACAGGGTTTGCATGTCTGATAAAGCAATGCGTTTCTGTATGGCAACAGGCAGGAAATCCTCTGTGTCTGCTCCTGATCTTATCACACTGCCATCTGAATGAGGAGTTCTGCATTCCAACCAGGTGACAGGGACACCAAACGCACGTCCAGACCTGTTCCTGAAACCTCCTTCCGATCTGTCTGCAGCCCTCCCCTTTCTTTTGTCTTTTTTTTTTTTTTTTTTATAAGCTATGCTGAGAACCCATTAATCTTCATGCTCTCTGTCTCCTAATGGTGTTGATCACACCTTAATGCACATGCACAGTACAATTGCATATGCAGTGCTTTCAAGCCAGGTCAGGTGGCTGGGGAGCTTGGAAACAGATACGTACAAACCCTGGCCTAAAGCTCTGCTACAGATCTAACAAAATGTGAGGCACACTGAGTGTCTGGCATCACTGCAGCACTTGGCATCAGATTTCTGACAGCTGTGCTTTCTCCAAGGACACTGTCTTCTTCTCTACCTGTTCACCTTGGCTGAAAAGGCGAGGACTAATCCAAACTATCTGACACATTAAACAAAGAGACAGAGATAAACATATATGTGGCAGAAAGCCAGATGGATAAAGGTGAGTGAACAGGACAGTTCAAGGAGGATAGTCAAAGCAAGAGAACGGCCGTTTTAATATACAGTGGGAAAGGTAGACAAAGGCAGCCAGCATTTGATATTTTGGAAATGTTAATATCATGCAATTACACAGATGGATCTTCAATATATTGCCATTAACTGTCTATAATGTAATGTAACTACAGCAAAACTAATCATTATTTAACCTTATTTACTGTGATTCAGAAAGTCTACTGATAACACTCAGAATTTGAGTAACTGTCAGGAAGTTATTTTTTACTTATCAACATTACTTATACATTACTATTTACTAATTCAAAATTAACCACTGTCTGGATTGGGGAGGATTAAAGCCATTTTACATTAAATGTGTATTTTCATTGCTAACTGGTTCTGTGGGTTCTTATCAGCGCTTTCACAGAGGAGAAAAAATTATTCAGTTGCACTTTAGGCACTGTCCCACTGTAGGAACCATTTTTAGTTCCTATAATCTTTTGAGTTCCCGGAATTTTTTTCACCTTTTCTCACAGCAAAAGAACTAGATAGTTCCTAGAACAGACATGGGAAAACCATTCCCAAAGGGCCCGTATGGCTGCAGGCTTTTGCTCCAACCACGCTGCAGCAGCACACCAGACTTGATTCAATTAATCACCTGGTCTCAGTCTTCAGAGAGTTGATTGGTCGAACTGTGTACACACCGGCCATTTGTGGAATAGTTGGCCCTGGAACCTTTTAAGTTCCTCCTGGCAGACAGGGTCTTTTTTAGTTCTTCAGGAATTATATGACGTAGGTATTTGGTGATTGCTTCTGAGACCCCGCCTATTTCCGTATTTCCTCATCTTGCAGTACAGCTATCTTTAAAACCGTAGCATCAGTTGTGTGTTGGAAAAAATACGGAGAAACTAATAAATAAATGGACTGATGACGCGGTTTGGTTTTTGGCTTAATAAGGATGTTGGTTAAAGCTATAACATTAACATACGTCGTAGTATCACCTACTGCTGGATTCTTCATCTCCTAACTCTCTGTAAACTCCTCCATTCTCGACATTAGAGGCTGTATGTGACCATAATTAACATTCACGCGATACAGAACATAAACACTGTGGCCTCCTCATTCTCTATTCTAGTTTATAGTAGCACTGTCTTCTACTTCCTTATGTGATTGTTGAATTTAGTGCTTAAAGAATAAATCACTGTGGTGGACGTTAGAATCACATTGGCCTCTCCCATGGTTCATACTACCCTGTGGGAATGCAAACCTGAAGGTTCCCTAGGAACTTCATATAGTTCTAAGAACTAATAGTACAGCCATAGATGCCACTATTCCATAGTGGCATCTAGGGATGTATCTATCCATACCTAAATGAAAGATATGGACATTTAAAATTCCTTCCATGATGGGAAGGGATGGGCAATCGGCAGATCAAGTTTTTTTGTGATCGGTATCGTGATCGGGCAAAGAATGGTGATCGGTGGATCACTAGATGATACACATTGTATGTTCTTGAATGAGAAAAAATACAATGTGCTCAGTTTGGCTCCTGATGAAAGTCTTATGATAAACGAGCAGTGGTGTTTCCACAATTTATACCACAATAACTATGGCTTAAGAAAATACTGCACATGTTTTTTCTTGCTTAAAGAATGAGTTGCCCACCTCCATCAGATTTTGTTCTAGTTCCAGCTCTCATCAAAACGCCCATGGGGGACTCTTGGAAATCACCATTTGTTGAAAAGCATTGCACACACACATTTTTTTGGAACTGCAGTTGCTGCATTACATGGTTGTGGTGGCAGTAAAAATTTGTACTAAATAGAAATATTACTTCACTGGTGTAGAAACGTGTCTTTTGAAGTTTCTTTTAAGCTGCCAAGGGGTTTACCACATTGATCCCCCTTTTTCCCCCCCAAGACCTCCAACAAATGTTGCTGTCCGTCTAAAGTGTAGGCATAAAAATAACCAGAAAATCAGTAAATCTGTGATCACAGTTTGTCATATATTCCCAGATTTTTCCTACTTGGGAGAAGTGTTTGTTCAATAAAGTAACAGTAAAACTGGTTATTGTAACATTAAACACGAATCATAAAAGTATTAAAACTCCTTGAATGTGCACAGTACAGATGATCAGGATGGTACAACCTTCAACACAACGAATCAGGAAAAAATCTGCACTTTATCCCCCTTTGGCGTGGAGTCATGCATCTCCAGGCCATAATGTTACCTGAGCTCCACAAAGGCAACAGTATCCTTATAGGTAGCAGAAGACACTTTAAACAAATGAAGGACAACACTGTAACTGTTCGACTTGATGATGTCTACTCAGAGTCAGTGATTTTTGTACCACGTTAACTTCGATAATTTGCATCAAACCCACTACACATGTCATGTCACTAATTTATGTATTCTGGCACCAGATTTTCAACTCGCAACAGCTTTTGATAAAGTTGCAGTTGTACGACATGCTACAGAAACATACTGAAGTAACTTTAATTGTGCAGAATTAATAAATGAGGTTGAACATTAACATTTAACTGTCTTTTTTAATTTCAGTTTTGTTCTGAAAATATACCTGCTGAGGCTTGAAACATATACAGTATATGACACTAAAATCAATCGCACTGAATGTTTGGTGTGCTTCAGTTTTGCAAAGTTAAAATGACACTGCTCAATAAAACAAAATCACTAAAAGTTTGATCTACTTTTGTGGTGGATTTATAGACTATTGGCATCTCACACTTGGCACAAACAATAACAATGAGATAAGACTAATGATAGCTTAAATGGGAATTAATTTTTTTTAACACTTTTCCATCTTTAGCCATGTGTGACAAAATCTTATGATGAGGGAGAATTTCAATCCACAGCCTCATTAATAATTTCCCACGCTCTATAAAATATATACAAAATAAATTAAAACCAAAGTTTTCCTTTATTATTTCGAGGCTTAGACTGTGTGATGACTGTGCTGTTGTTGTCTGACTAGAAACTCCACTGTTGCATTTTTTTGAACCCATATTATTACAATATCTATAATTTCTTTATGGAATGAAGACAAGTTTACAAGAAGCAAAAGTATAATGAATCCAAAGTATTTAATATCAACTCTAAACATTGTGCAAATCCAACTCAATGAGTTCAGATGCTAATAAACTTAAGGCAATTTTTTGTTAATATTTCTTCTGCAGCAGTAACTACATTCTACACAAACTGTAAGTTAATGCGAATAAAAAGCAAATACTTTTAACGCTGGCTGACTTTAATGTATTGCTACAAACAGCCTCGCTAAGACAGTGACCTATGCTAACAACATTAATTCTACAATGTTGCAGAGTGGAAATACTACATTCAGCAATTTGGAAAATAGCATTATTGTTATTATATGATAGACAGGCTAACAGAACAGTTTGACAGTTCAGGCTAACGGTTTTGTTTAACAGAAGTTAAATAGTACACAACAAAAAAGTGTCTTAAAACAGGATAAAAAACAATAAATCTGAGATACAAAGCAATCAAAACAAGTGAATTATCTGTCCATGATAATTGTATTTGACAAGATTTGTTGAATTAAGATTGTTACATTTTGAGATAAGTATATCTATACTGTATGAACACTTAAAATTAGAAATTAACTCTTAAAACAAGATAAAAACACCTATAAATTATTATTATTTTTCAATCTCAACAAGAGCCAAATAATTAGGAGTGTAGTACTTTAATTATAAGTTATGATGTGTAAGATCCCTCTAAGAAAAAAAGTCATTTGACAAATGAAGATTGATCATAGTCTAAGATCATGCCCTACTGACCCACACAAAATCAGACTGAACATAAAAAAGAGATCTATATCACTCCTTCTGCTTCTGTCTATCTTGAAGAGCGATTACTTTTCAATGTCACTACAGAACCAAGTTTCCATGTTACTTCAGTCTGGAATGAGATGACTTTTAGTGAAGTAATTAATAATAAAAAAAAAAAACTTAGAAAAATAATTTATCAAACTACTCACAAACACATTAACATTTTAACACAAAGCTGTGAAAATGTAGAAGAGCATTAAATAAACACACAACTGCACCAGAAGACCATGGTTCTGTCATTTAATTCTAACATCCTTTATTTTAAATAATCAGAAAAGAGGAGTTCAGGCTCTAATGGTATCCAACTTTGTCACCACTACTTCTTATTAATATGTAATCAGATATTTTTACATAAATATGTATTTTTTTTGGTTGGATCAGCTTCCAAATATAATGGGCTTTTCTTTTACTCATTCCATACCTGACCACCAAGTCACATAAACATTAGTGCAGTTATATTAGTGTAATCTTACAGTTATATAAAAAGATTTTTAAAAATTACATGGTCTTCTTAAAAATGACATGGTCTTAAAAATACAAAATGTCACAAACCAGCCAAAAAAGTCACTGACTTTTGACTTCATTGAAAAAAAAATAAGCCACTTGTGTCTGAATGTTCATGGTAAAGTGAACGTCATTTCTGTTTTTTATACAATATCCGTTATTCAGATCCCTGCATTCCAAAGAAAATTACTCACGGACCCAGGTGACGTCTACATTTATACGCAGCAAACACTCCACATTTTAGCACCTATCACCTTTATATTGTGTACACGTTCAGATTAGAAAATTTAACCAAGTATATATTGTATGTTATCTGATAAGACAGGCTTCCTGAAGTACTCCTGAGACCTGAACAAAACAAAACAAAACAAAAATTAGCAAAGAATGTGACTTTTTTTCTTGTTTCTGAAAAAAAAAATTGGACTGGGCAACAGGTAAAACAAAGACAAAATAATAGTTAACTTTTAGGCTGCTTGACTTATGGAATACACAACTATTTGTACATTCAGTCAGTACCTAACCCTACACACACACACACACAAAAATCATCCAACACTTGAATCACTATGTAAATATGATGAGCAAATGTGTACCAGCAAGATACTGTAAGTATAGTTAAACTGTTAGTTGCTAAAGTAACATTAACACTACAAACCTTATAGATAACAGAACTATACACTAGCATAAGAATGGTATAAACAGTCTCATCTGTAGATACAACTGCTGGCTTGTAACAAAAACATCATATTTAGTTACTTGATGATAGTTTTAGCATAATGATTCTATAAACAAAAATATGTTTTATGGCTGAGGAAACCAAACACTAAATGCCTAAACTGAAGTCACGATTCAGAGAGACAAAAAAATATTACACTTTTTGATCATTTGACCAACGTCTGCCCCTCTGGATGAAAAGGATTGGTTGTTTAAGATTTAAAAATAATAATAATAATAATAATAATAATAATAATAATAATAATAATAATAATAATAATAATAATAATAATAATAATTTACAGTTTCACCATACCAGCAAGCTGCAAAATGTGGACAGACTCCTAGTTGAATAATGTAGAAATGTAGTTCACTGCTCCAGAATAGTTTATAATGCAATCATGTACATTAGAAGCATAAGAACAGGAATGAAATGATATGAGCAGTGTCTTAGACGTGGGCAGTAAAGAAACAGCCGTTACTTTACAACCAATATACTGTATATACTAGTTAATAGATAATAACTCAGCGTATGGATTCAACAAAATACTTATATTTTTATGACTGGAGAAAGCAAACAATGTTTAACTGAAGCCACTCCTCTGTGGAGTTGGACTGACACAGAACGTTTGCATTTGTTAATAAAGTCGTTCACGATAACAAGCCAAGTTTTGAAATACTGCACTTTCATTTTCCTCATTATTAACAAATAACATACGTCATGGAAAAGAGCTTAAACAAAGCATTTTAATAATTGCTGGCTGGTCAATGAACTCTATTCTATAACAAAAACAAACATTTTGATGTTGTATTAATGAGATATAAAAATAGCACTTTACAAAACAAATTGCAACCATGAGATTGAGGTTATTGTGATACAAATATGGTCAATTTCTTTAATTTAAACCTGTAAGTGAATTTGTTTTTATTTGTTAAAAGTATGGGGAGAAATCTCAGCTTCTCCTGTAACACATTTTTTAAAATCCCAAACGTTCACGACTGTCATGTAAGTATATAATTAAAACACCATTATCATCTGTAACATTAAGAAAAACATCCTAAAATAATACTATAAGTTTACAGTTATCACAGAAATACAATCATGTCCATTAAACCACAATAACACCATTCACTTTGGTCACTACTCTGCTTCTTTACATGCTGTGATTCCATTCTGCAGTTTAACTGATTCATGCATTTTTTTTATTTTATTTTTTTTTGTATTTTTGTCTCTATACTTGGGCTTTAATCAAAGACAGTGTGCAATGAAACATCCAGAGCAGAAAGTTGACATTTGCTGAAACAAGCTCCCGCCAAGACGAGAACAAGAATCTGATTGACAAGTACAAAAACAAGCCACTTGATGAGGCCCTGAGTGAGATGCATGATACCTTGAGAAGTGACAAGCCGCCTCCTGTTATTTTTCCATGCAGGAACCTTTACACGGAAACAGACCAAATTTGATTTGAGAACATTAATTCTATTTATTTGAGGGAGGAAATGAGTTGCTGAGTCAGGTGAGGAGCAGCTGGATTTAAGCACAACAGAAACCAAACACCTTTAAGTCGTCTGGCTCAGTAATCACCAAACACACACAAAGAGCGTTTTTCTCACTCTTCTGTGTGTTTATTTTGTGTACAGCCTTCTATTTTGCGTACTTGTGACACTTGGGAATAGCAGAAACAGCAAGAGAAAGAATAAGACAGTAGTGAAGACAGATCAGAACTATTAAAAATTACAGCACAGGAACTTGACCCCACCGTGAACTTCAGCTCCACAAAAGAAAATAACTTTGAATCAAAACAACTGGAGAAAAAGCTTTCTTTTTCTTTACAGTTTTATCATAGGGCTGGTTGAACTCATCCTACTGGAATTAATCTCAATTTAATGAATGATCACATCATACCGATTCTTTAAAATGGACCGCGTGCATGTATAATTACAGTATTTTACAGAGTTGCACATAGGTTTACACTTACATATGGCCTTATAATAATGTCATTAGCATAGCTTGCTAGGCTAGTGCATTAATTTCAGTCTAATTATCGTGAAAGTTTAGCATTCATTCGTGCTTAAGTTTTTAAATTTTCGTCCACACTAACTTGAGGAGTTTTAGTAATGTGCTGTTTTGCTCCTGACAAAATAATAATGCAGAATTATTAGAAATCTATCAGTTGCATGTTTGGTTTTTGAAATCCAACATACAGTGAGTGTGATTTACACCAAAGGTTTAAATTCATGTTTGATTGTAAATCATTTTTCATTCATAACTCCGGTGAGACACATTAGGCTATAGTCTGTGTAATTAATTGAAACAAAGCAGGTGCAAGTAAAGAAAAAAATAGACTTGTGTTTAGTTCACCAAGATATTATCCCATCCCAAAATGTATTTCCAGTCAAACAATAACAATATAACCTGAACTGAACAACTGAAACCTCAAGAATCCAGATGAAACTAAATATATAGTTTGGTTGTAATTCACTACCATTTCATAGTATGTGACAAACTGTATTTCAGATCATCATTTGTGACCGTGTCTCCTTTAGCCAGATCATCCAGGCCAGACTCAACACTTACTGTACATATTTTTGTCACAATCTGCAAATACAATACGGTATCACAAGGTCCATGACAAAACATGAATGATAGTTTGAATGATAGACTCAAACACAGGTAAAGATTTTACTATTACATTCAGGCTGCAACCAAAATATATTTCTATTATTACTTAAAATAAATAAATGAATGAATACAAATCTATATTTTCATTGGGTGTAGTCAAATTGTTTGATTCAGTATCTAAATCTAAGTTAGTTATTCCGTGTCCTTGTATCACATCATCCAAGCAAAAAAAGTGGTAACACACAAGTCTTTCATTTATGATTGAAATAAATCGTTGCTGATTACACTATCCTCAATTAACTAATTGATTAATTAAATAATAGACTGAACATAAATGAGTAATGAATAGGGACAGTTATATTAAGAGACAATGCAATGTCAAATTGGGGATCATGGGTATTGTTTGATTACTATGACAGTGAAAAAGAATACATTTGTATATAAATTACAAAAGAAAATGTGCATTGTATACATATTTTACAATAGGTATTATTACAAAAGGGCATAATACACTCAGTTGAAAATCTAATATTTTGTGATAGATGGAAGGACGAGGTCTGATAACAGCCAAACTAAAGACAATAAATCAGTACATGTAATTATAATTCTGTCCAAAACAAAAAAACAAAAAACAACCTAAGACCACAGTGTCTGTGATCAGGTCAGGAAGGATGAGCAGCCAGGCGGTGGCCGAGATCAGAAAGACAATATGTCAATATAGGCTTTCAACATGACATTAGATCAGAGACTGTCAATGAGAGAAACAGCTAGGGTCAAATAGACTCTATAATGTAAATGAACAAAGAACATTTACCTTCAGAATCTATACAGGATGGTGGGAGTGGGTGTTCAAATGACTTAAAATTTGACAGAAAAAGTCAAATGTGAAAATTCTGCCTAAAAACACAACATATTCTAGATGTTTATTATACATGCTGCTGTAGTTTATGAATGCACTCTAAACAAAACCTTACATAATAGGGTCTGTCTGTCAAGGATTTGTTCCAAAAGTCACAATGTCAACAGTGAATCAAACCACGAGAGTGCGATTCATAATTCTGGGAATGTATTCACCCTGGTCTGGTGGGATTTTTGGAGGGGTGGGGCATATTCCGCTTTCAGATGGGAAACAGGGGGGGGAAAAAAACTTTGCAAACTTACGCGGCACCGTAGACAATGAAGACCTGATTTAACTATAGATACTAGTGTCCACACGGAGCCCACGGAGGAAAGAGGTACATTTCATTTGGTAACATGTTCCCCCAGTCCTACCCACCCCCACTTCCACAAACACCATCCACACACACTATCCCGACACGGTACAGTTACGCATAAAAGTTGCTCTCCACCATTGACTTTTTCTAATGAGTGAGCGACATCCTCAGTGTATAAACCCACGCACAAACAGTCCGAAAAAAAAGCCCAGGCGCCCAACATGACAGCACCGAGCCTTCAGTAATGTCCCACCTCAACACACCGTGGACCTGGGCTGCTCACAAAAGCTGTTTCCACTCCAAGTCTAAGTTAAATTCCGTACGTTTCGCTTTTCAAGGACACTGCAGCTCACTGTCACAAGCCCCTTTCTGTCGCGACACACACGGACGTGTTGCCCTGCAGGGCGAACAAACCGAAAATTAGAGGAAAAGCAAGAAAGCCTTTACCTTTTTGCTGTTTCTGCTGTTATAACCGTTGTATGGGTTGATTCCTGCCCTTGGCGGTACGGAGAGCAGCATTTTTCTCGGCGCTATGTCCGGAGCGGCGAGCACAGCCCAGGCTGCCAGCTGACGTCAGCAGCTGGGGAAGTGAGAGCTGGAGTCCCGCTGCCTGACTGAGAGTGGTGCTGCTGCTGCGACAGGACAGGACAGGATAGGATAGGATAGGATAGGATAGGATAGGATAGGATAGGACAGGATAGGATAGGATAGGATAGGACAGGATAGGATAGCATAGGATAGGACAGGATAGGATAGGATAGGATAGGATAGGATAGGATAGGATAGGATAGGATAGGATAGGATAGGACAGGACAGGATAGGACAGGACAGGACAGGATAGGATAGGATAGGATAGGATAGGATAGGATAGGATAGGATAGGATAGGATAGGATAGGATAGGATAGGATAGGATAGGACAGGATAGGATAGGATAGGATAGGATAGGATAGGATAGGACAGGATAGGATAGGATAGGATAGGACAGGATAGCATAGGATAGGATAGGATAGGATAGGACAGGATAGGATAGGATAGGATAGGATAGGATAGGATAGGATAGGATAGGATAGGATAGGACAGGATAGGATAGGATAGGATAGGACAGGATAGCATAGGATAGGATAGGATAGGATAGGACAGGACAGGATAGGATAGGATAGGATAGGATAGGATAGGATAGGATAGGATAGGATAGGATAGGATAGGATAGGATAGGATAGGATAGGATAGGATAGGATAGGATAGGATAGGATAGGATAGGATAGGATAGGATAGGATAGGATAGGATAGGACAGGATAGCATAGGATAGGATAGGATAGGATAGGATAGGATAGGATAGGATAGGATAGGACAGGATAGGATAGGATAGGATAGGATAGGATAGGATAGGACAGGATAGGATAGGATAGGATAGGACAGGATAGCATAGGATAGGATAGGATAGGATAGGATAGGATAGGATAGGACAGGACAGGATAGGATAGGATAGGATAGGATAGGATAGGATAGGATAGGATAGGATAGGATAGGATAGGATAGGACAGGACAGGATAGGACAGGACAGGACAGGATAGGATAGGATAGGATAGGATAGGATAGGATAGGATAGGATAGGATAGGATAGGACAGGACAGGATAGGACAGGACAGGACAGGATAGGATAGGATAGGATAGGATAGGATAGGATAGGATAGGATAGGATAGGATAGGATAGGATAGGACAGGATAGGATAGGATAGGATAGGATAGGATAGGATAGGACAGGATAGGATAGGATAGGATAGGACAGGATAGCATAGGATAGGATAGGATAGGATAGGACAGGATAGGATAGGATAGGATAGGATAGGATAGGATAGGATAGGATAGGATAGGATAGGACAGGATAGGATAGGATAGGATAGGACAGGATAGCATAGGATAGGATAGGATAGGATAGGACAGGACAGGATAGGATAGGATAGGATAGGATAGGATAGGATAGGATAGGATAGGATAGGATAGGATAGGATAGGATAGGATAGGATAGGACAGGACAGGATAGGACAGGACAGGACAGGATAGGATAGGATAGGATAGGATAGGATAGGATAGGATAGGATAGGATAGGACAGGACAGGACAGGACAGGATAGGATAGGATAGGATAGGACAGGACAGGACAGGATAGGATAGGATAGGATAGGATAGGATAGGACAGGACAGGGTAGGACAGAACAGGATAGGATAGGACAGGATAGGACAGGACAGGACAGGACAGGACAGGACAGGACAGGACAGGACAGGATAGGATAGGACAGGACAGGATAGGATAGGATAGGATAGGATAGGATAGGATAGGATAGGATAGGATAGGATAGGATAGGATAGGACAGGACAGGACAGGACAGGACAGGATAGGATAGGATAGGATAGGATAGGACAGGACAGGGTAGGACAGAACAGGATAGGATAGGACAGGATAGGACAGGACAGGACAGGACAGGACAGGACAGGATAGGATAGGACAGGACAGGATAGGATAGGATAGGATAGGACAGGATAGGATAGGAATTGAACCCAAGACCTTCTTACTAACTACTGCTCCACTGCGTTGTCCCTTATCCAATTTCATTTATTGTATCACAGACATACAAGATCTAAGAAAAATAGTTTGAGCAAGCCACATTTTAAAAGTGTTCACAATTGTTGACACAATTTAAAAGTCCAAACGTGTTTGTGAAGACATTCCCCCTGAAGCCACACCTCCAGAACAGTAGCATGTGTAATACTTGTTCATTAGGGTTCACTTGTGCAGATCAGCAACAGTTTGTCCAGCTCTGTTCCAGACTCCAATACCAGCTTGAGCTCCTACTCCGGCTCCAGTCCAAGCATACCCCACCCCCACCACCACCACTCCCACCCACCCCCTTACCTGATATGAACTGCTGACTATGAACCTACATGTGTTTTGCTGTTGGGTCTCATAATCTGCCAAACTCATCCTCTCTTCTGATTACATGAATCCTTTTTTGTCTTCCTTTGTGATTTAATTTTATAATGTTTTTTGGTTTTTGAGGGGTTTTTTGGTTGTTTATTTGTGGTGCAAAGGCGCACACAGCATTATGGCTAAGGGCAGAGATCAGTTTATTTCCCCCCCTTGGTGCTAACAGGATGCGTCATTTATGGACCATTGTTACTGACTGCATCTTTTGAACCCAGTGTGATCATAAATGGGCCAGATCAGTAAAATTACAACATAATACCCTACAATAGGCCAAAGACTACTCCAAATTTGTCATTTTGTTGTAATGCAAAAAAAAATTAATTATTCCAAAAGCAGTTGAAATACAAACAATAAATGACATTTAAAATGCAAAGGAGAATGTTAAAAATGGGTGATGAAAAACTAAAATGTTGAGACAAATTCATATGGAAGTGGTGAGAAGAAAAAAAAAACCTTCCTAGTGTGTAAGAGCGTTAAAGTAGGGGTGACAAACTCATTTTAGTTCTGGGGCTACATATAGCCCACTGTGATTATAAACAGACTACTGCAGTAAAATAGGATAATAGGCCATAATATCCACTTAAATATGTCTTGGTAAAGTAAAGTAAAACAATTATTGAAAACAAGAACAGACAAAACAAACAAAAAAAGAACATTTAAAATCCAAAGGAAAATGTTTTAAAAATCAGCGATGAATCCCTTTGAAAAAGTTAAATGTAGGAAATTCATTTAGAAGTCACTAGAAAAATGTTTTATGTAATTTGTATTGAATTGTGGGTGAATTACATTGTAAATATGTAATACATACATACATACAGAACAAGTAGAGTAATATTAGCAGTAAAAACTCTTATATTTCTTGTTTCACTCCAGAATGTTCTGCCTGTCTTCTTAGGAAAAGTTAAATACAGAGAAAATTTCATTTATGTCACTGAGAAAACTAAAGCAGATTGGAAAGGTTAAATCAGGGGTGTCGGTATTATTTTAGTTCAGGGACCACATACAGCCCAATTTTACATGAAGTGGGTGGAATAGCATAATAGTCTATGGATAACGACCAATCCAAATTTCTCTCTTTTAGTGCAAAAATATAAAATTACAGCCCTCCACAGAGCTGCAGGGGGTCCACCAAGAAGAGCAAGATCAGTTCAGACTCATTCACCACTCACTGTTATTTCGTTCATCAATGGTGAAGGATTAAAAAGAAGCTTCTCCAAACTGGAGGAGATGAAACACATATAAAATCTAGTTACAGTGTATCATCACTTAGACTTTCATCATACACTGGGGCAGTTTGTGGCCGAGTGTGAAGCAAGTGGGATGAGGATCAACGACTTCAAATCCAAGGCCATGTTTCTCGACTGAAAAATGGTGGTTTGCGTTCTCCAGGTCCATGGGGAATCCTTGTCCCAAGTGGAGGAGTTTAAGGATGGATGATTGTGTCATGACTGAAAGGACAAGATCCTGGACACAAGCAGCTGAGATCAGTTTCCTCTGAAAAGGTGTCTGGGCACACCCTTAGTGATAGGGTGAGGAGCTCAGTCACTAGGGAGGAGCTCAGAATATAGCTGCTGCTCCTGCACATTGAGAGGGGCCACTTGAGGTGGCTTGTGTATCTGTTTTGGATGTCTCCTGGATGCCTCCCTGGACACGTTGGAAAGACTATGTTTATTGCCTGGCCTGGGAACGCCTCGGGGTCCCTCCGGAACAGCTAGAGAAGGTGTCTTAGGGAGATGGAAGTTTGGGCATCCCTGCTTATGCTGCATTTCCACTGGTACTGGCTCATAACAACTCGGATCGGCTCGGCTCAACTCGACTTGGTGTTCCTGGAGGGTGTTTCCATTACAGGATAGTACTAACTTTACAGTACCTGGATGTCCTAGCAGTGCGGTGGGTTGTTTCCACGTCATCTTCTCAGGGAATTGTTGATAAACTTGCTCATTTCATGTTCATGTTTGAATTTTTAAGTTAGCCACTAAAGACTGAATCTCCTGGACCAACCAAGGTGTAGTTTTGGGCTGTCATCATATGGATTAATGTTCCACCACATTTACTGTCGACTTCCGCGTCTGTATTTTGTAAACCGGCAGGTCACAGAGAAGCAACAACTATCTGAGCAATCAGTGTCTGCAGGGTTTATACATGACAATTTAGTATCGCTTGGAACCTCAGTGGAGGTGATGCCAACAGACTAGTAGTGGGTACCAGAGTACAGGTCCTTTTTTGTAATGGAAATGCAAAAAGGTTGAGCCGAATCTAGTCAAGTTGAGAAGGTACCAGTGGAAACGTGGCAATAGACTGATGTCACCACAACCCGGCCCTGGATAAGTGGAAGAAAATGTATGTATGTATGTATGTATGTATGGATGTATGGATGAAATGAACTGAACTGAAGTGAATTTAATTCAATTGAACTGAACTGAATTTTAATGTCTGTAGTTAGTTACACTCAATGACAGAACCAATTTTCATCATTCCACCACACTGTAACCCAACCACAAACTTTGTACACTCTGGTTTTGCTGTTGTCCACGTCTTTGCTTGTACAACCTTGTGGCTGTATTTGTTTTTATTGATTGGAAAGTGGCCCATACTCTGAACTTTTCTGTAGTAATTTGCTATGCAAACAATGCTGACAGTTCAGCCATAAATGTTTGTGTCAGTTCATTTTCTCTGTGTTGTAAGATTATATGTATGAGTTTCAGATCCTTACTGATGATATGCTTATTTTTATGTGTATTTTCACATTCATGAATACACAAAAATGTCGATAAATGTGCATAATGTATCATTCAATTGCTGCAGAAAACACATATGACACAATTTGTGTAATGATGGAAACAACTTGTATATAGTAAAAGGTAAGTGTGGAATCCTTGACGTAATGGACCTTAAAATGTGGTCACACAGGAGCAAGGGAAAAACACACTTCAGAAAACATCGAGTAATTTGACAGATTTTTTTTCTACTGCCACTTTCACTCCCATCATTATGTCATTGAATTTGAAAGAAAATATGGTACAATGCAGGCACAACAGCCTCTGCATAATAGTGTTGTATATAGATAAAAAGAAGACACTGAAGTTACATTAAGGTGTCGTGTCACAATGTTTGGAGTAAGTGTGCTGCAATTAATATCCACTTCCTGTTTGTGTTGTCACTGCCATGAGACTTTGTCACAGTTGAATGGTCTGAAGTGGACTTTGTTTACACTGTGTTTGAAATAATAGAACTATAACAGACTGTATTTTAATCAGAAAACTATCTAAAGCTCTAATGTCTATACATCTGTGTAATTTTGACGTGTTTTTTTTATATGTTTTACTAATTATTGCATAACAACAGGAAAAAAATGCAGTCTCATGTTCTTGTTCTGTTATATGCAAATGATGCCATTCTTACATTTTATATCAACATGGCAAATGATGTTGCACAGATTTGTTAAAAACAAAGACACCAAATGAGACAGAAAAGAAAGCTCTTAATGATAGGATGAAATCAATGGGAAGGTAGAGGCTTGATCTGAAACAAATATCTGGTGGTCATTGAGTCTTGTCCATTAGTGTGGTTCAGTCATGGTGTAATGCAATATCTGAGATCAGCTCATGCCTGTTAAAGACTGTAAAACACACACACACACACACACACACACACACACACACACACACACACACAGAGGTTTGTTTGTGTGTCTCATGAGGACCAAGTTTGTACTCAAATAGCCATTGGGTAGTGAATGTAAAGACCAAAAAAAGGAAAATTAAATACAATTCGGAAAGAAAAAAAGGAATGAATTAAAAAAAAAAAATTCAAAACTAAAAAAAATAAATAGAATAAATCGTAATAATTTAAAAAAAAATAATACAGAAAGAAAGAAAAAAGAAAAAATAATTTTAAAATGTACATAAAAATAAATACATTTAAAAATGAAAAATAATTTTAAATAAATAAACACATCTTCAAACCTTTGAAAAATGACATGTTTCTCTTTGCACCTGTTTCCCCCCATGCTTTATGAGGACTTACGGAAAATCTTAATTAATGTATTCATGGTGCCATATTATTTCTCTTTTACTTTTGGGGACCTTTATTTATATTTAACCTTCACGGGGACCTGAATTTTGGTCCCCATAGTGTCAGAGGTCCCTGTGTTATGATGCTATGACTATGGAAATATAGCAATGTCCCCATAAAGATAGAAATATAAACACACACACGCACACACACACACACACACACACACACACACACATGTTACTAACCATAAACATTTGTCATTAGAGTGGGAAACAGTGTTGTCCTAAAGTTACCTTTCACATCTTAGCCATGGCTGCTTCATCAGTGACTCTAGCTTCTTATCTACTTCTGCTATATTTAAATGCCTTTTCACCTTCTCCTACTGCAAGAGATTGCCCAAGAGATGCCTCCAAACACAGATGACCACTGAAATTTGGTGCCTGAAATGCAGTAGCACGATACCTTACACTAAAGCAACCCATATTAATTACACTTAGCTGTTTCTCTTATCTCCTGGGTTACAGCATTTATCCAATTTCTAATCTCCAACTGTGTGTCATGGCCGTTTACTATGAATAGCATATGTGATTAGAACCAAGCTGACAGAAATGATTAAATTAAAGTTTGGGCTGTTTGGTGTTATATGTAAAAGCTTGTCAGAAAAAGTACATGTCATACTTTTTCCATACATTAACACCACAGGCAGAGAGGGAACAGTGAAAACAACCTTTGTGCAAGCAGATGAAATGCTATTTGGAGGATGACAGACTCTGCACTTTGATTTGTATACATTTGGTGGGCAGCACTGACTTCCCCTAAGAATATATTTGCTTGTGATTCAAATGAGGGAGCTGAGTTATTGACGTTGCCAATGGTTACAATCACTGTTCAGCATTTGTAGTTTGTTTGTAATTGGTTTAACTTAAAAACAGATGCAAATAAACTGTTTACAACGCAGATTAAAAGTCTTCAAAGGGAATTCAAACAAACAAAAAAAAGTTCATTCTCATAAGACTTTCTTTACTGCCTGTTTGGCTTCTTTCTAACTAACCAATCTCAAGGTGAGAAATCTCAAGCTATCTGCTGCATGTCCTGAATATAAATAAGCAGTGAAATGAAAAAAAAAAAAATCATGTCTGAGTTAAATTTCATTCAATTAGCAGGCTAAGCAGTTTTGAGTTTCATTCAGAGGAGCAGTCCGTCTGAGGCCCATTCCTCTGTCTGCTTTTAGGAACACACCAGTGACATTGTTGCACTCAGCAGAACCTCAGTCTGGCACAACTAGCCACTTTGACGACATGAACATTGTTTAGGCATCAACAGGCTCGTTGCTTAGTAACCCAGCCCCCTCCATTCCAAGTGTTCTGGCCTGTGAATCTATACTTATTACCTCGAACGTAGCTAAGTATGGTGTGTGTATGTATATGTGCATTTATGCTATATGCGCATGTTAATCACTGCATAATCAATCATTCAGGTCAAAGGTCAGAGCATAAAACAAATGGTACAATGCTGTTGTTATAACTTTAAAATAAAACACAACATTAAAGCTACATCACACAACCTAAGTAAGGACAATGGTACATGTTGAGGAAACACCACCCTTGGCCTGCATTCACAATCAGCCAGCACCCCCCCCCCCTCCCTCCCACACACACACACACTAACACACCTCCACACAGAGTTGCGGGGGTGAACCTCTGTCATCAAAGTGAGCTGTTGTTTGGGAGGAAAAGGAGTCTTGTGTGTGTGTCTGTCGAGGAAAGTGGATATGAATGGTGAGGAAAGGTTCAGAGAGTTCATGTGTGAGTAAGGGGCTCGGTCATTGAGACCGTCACTGTGGGGTTCAAGGTCAGAATGGTATATGGAGGGAAGAAAACAGCAAGCTGTGGTTAAATGTACATTACAAATGGATAAAAAATAGGGGAGGGATGAGTTTGAAAAGTCTATCTTTTAGAGTCAATGGGAAATGGGAAACACAAAATAGAAAGCACAAACGGCTGTCAGACTTTCCTGTGTACTTTTGACTCACTTCTGCTCATCTGACACCAGTTTTGCACTAGGAACTACATCAAGTATCTGAAACTATGTGTAGCTTAAACTAGGTAGTTTATTCTTAGTTAGCACTACACATAAGGCATCCATATGGGTAAAAAATACTTTAAGTTTACATTTCCCTGGCTTATAGTATCAACAATATTACAAAGTATATAATTAGTATTTTTTTTAAAGGAAGTTTCATAGAAAAATGTCTGGTCAAGTAAGTTTAATTTAATGATATAAATCAGGTGTTTAAAAAAGTTGGTGAATAGTACATAATAGTGAACACCTCACATGAAACATACACTTAAGTAGCTAAAAATGACTATGAGTGCATCTTTAATTATATATACATAACATACTTTATTGATCTCACTTGTTGCTTTGCATTTAATTAACCAATGGAAGGATTTGTATCCCTAATGTAGTAAATAAAAGCAGCAGGATTCTATATACTGAATAGCACAGACAAAGAGATGGGTGAATGTGTTTTCTCACATTGTATAAGTTCACATGTCAGTTGAACAGACCACACACACACACACACACACACACACACACACACACACACACACACACACACTGACACAATCAGTCAAGCGTTCTTCTGTGGATGGAATGTGTTTTTGACGAAGAGTATGAAAGAGGAAGCTTGGGATGTTTTGGCCCAGAAGCCTTAAAAGAAATAAACAAATGAATGGCAAATTGTGTTTTATGATTACATGCAATGTTAAAGAGCTCATTATTAATTCTTCTTTTGTTACTTTGAACAAAGAGTTTGCAAGAATAACAAACATCCCAATTGTGGGTCTGAATGGCATCTAGTAAATTAGCAACTCATTGTAGCAGAAAGGGAAAAAACTTAAATGACAGTTTAAAAAAAAGGATATATATATATATATATATATATATATAAAATATGTGTGTGTGTGTGTGTGTGTGTGTGTGTGTGTGTGTGTGTGTGTGTGTGTGTGTGTGTGTGTGTGTGTGTGTGTGTGTGTGTGTGTGTGTGTGTGTGTGTGTGTGTGTGAAAAAATTTCTACAGTAGAAAATGTAATTTGCTAAAAAAAAAATTCTTATTTTGTAAATTAGTCCTGTGATTTTTTTTTATTTTTTGAGTGGGCTATTAACACTGTGTTGCAGCTGGAAGTAATTTGAGCTACAGATTTGAGAATAAAGAGGCAGAAAGTGGCCTGGTGATGGAGTAGGAGGAAAGGAAAGAAGGAGTCGGGGGCAGGGGGAAGGGGAGAGAGCCAGGCGGATGGGGGAAGGGCTGTTTGTGCATGCCTCGAATTCCTTAGGTGTTATCAGCATTGCCTGCTCCATAATTGTTCCTTTCGAGGAGGGGAAAAACTACAGAGACTGTACAATGTTGTACAGTTTCTTTGTGAGGTTAGAAGACTTACAGTCAGGGTGGAGGTCTTTGAACTCCAGTGCTACCATGTTTGATCTTATCATATGGATTGAAAGAAATAAACATTTGGTGAGAAGTAAAATGTGTCAGCCTCGCTTTCCTGGAAAGCAGCTGCTAACTCTTGCTTGAACACTGCACCAAGTACCAATTTAGATTATTTTGCATCTTATGTTACTTTATGCTCATTCTATTGCATTCCAGAAGCAAAATGGGAAATACAACCAAATGCATCTGAAAGCTTTATCAACTTTACTAAACAGCTGCAGTCTATACAACCATCAATGTAAAATGGTTCTTTTTCATGTTCATGTGGTTTTAAGGATTTTCGTAACATATGGCACTACAATTCTCCTCCCTTAACCATAGCAGCATTTTATTTAGAACTTTAAACTACTTTGGATAGATTTCATGTATTAAACTTAACTTTTCTACTTAAAACATGAAATACTCTTGGAAAAAATTATGTATATGTATATATGCATATATGTATATATATGAATGTATACATTTCTTTCTTTCTTTCTTTCTTTCTTTCTTTCTTTCTTTCTTTCTTTCTTTCTTTCTTTCTTTCTTTCTTTCTTTCTTTCTTTCTTTCTTTCTTTCTTTCTTTCTTTCTTTCTTTCTTTCTTTCTGTTTTATTTATTTGTATAGTTTTTTTATTTAGCATCAGTAATGAGTTACTGACATATCCAAAATGTATTCAATCACCAAACGTCTTCTGGTTATTTTTGATAAAGCAATTTTCTCAAACCACATTAAAGAGGCTTTTGAGCAAGAGAAGATCCTGGGAAGCTACTGCAGAATGAGCAGAAAAGAAGTAAGGTGATACATTCATTATTTATTTAAAACCTATCTTTTTTCTTTTCTTTTGTTCCTTTTCTTTTCTTGTCTTCTCCTTTTTTCTTTTTCTTTTCTTTTTTTTTTTTCTCTTTATCATCATCATTATTATAATTGTATTTATAAAATGCTTGCAGTGACTACCCCACAGTACTTTCCTACTGAATGGAGATGCTGCATTGGTGGGACACACACAGGACGTGATTCTGGGAACTGATTGATGAGGTAATTCATCTGGCTCTGAGGCACAGGAGGGGAGAACGAGCGCACCAGCAAAGGGAGGGAAACCGGGCGTGTAGTAGATGACTGATGATGTAGGGCCAAATCATGATACAATTTAGAGGCTTGTGTATGTGTGTGCAGACATCAGAGTGGGTTTTATATTCTGTGGTCACCTCAAAAGATGATACGTTGCAACTTTCAAGTGTCTTAAGTATCATTTGCCTCACATGAACAGTAAAGCGGTGTGAGAACCAGCACTAATCTGCGTCTCCTCTCTGGACTTATAGTCTGGCTTCCATCACAGCTGCAGTGAACTGGGTGGAGGTGCATCATGGGCCTTCGCAGTGGATGAAAGAATGACGCATGAAATACTTGCTCCAGTCATGACACAAACCAGATGAATGGTGTTTTCACTTACTCCAACAATAAAACCATCCTGGAAAACTCACCAGCAGAGCAGGCGAGGTCTTTAGCAGAAGTACCAGCAGCTCTCTGACATCCGTGACCAATGGTTTTCCATCCTGTGACGTGAAAATCAATCTCAAAAGCAGAGCAGCAACTTAGCCAGTGTCAGTTTTTTGAAAGATGAATTTTTGTGAGGAGTGGAAGACATAAAACATGCTGGAGTGCTCCATAAACATAACACATTTGCTCATTGAAATATTGCTTTAATATTTAGAGACTGTTATTTCCTCTCGCTTGACATCAACAACTATTACACACTATTATGTGAAGGGAATTTGACTTTGAACATATTCACTGCCTAGAAGAACCATCTGGTATCAAACCTTTTACTCATGTAAGTTCTATTCAAAAATAGTCATATTCAAGTATTATATTTCAACTTTTACAGACTCCTATCTACACCATGAGTTTCATAAAAAAAAAAATTAAAGGCACTTTAGTGAAATTAATTAGAGTAATAATGATGGTGATAACTTTATGTATATCGCATCACAAACAGAAGTTTAAAAAAGAAGATATGAAACTCAAAACGTAATTAAACAAAACAGATGATGAAGTAAAAAAAAAAAAAATAGGACCAAAGGTACTGTTGGCCAAAGGCATATTTAGTCATTAATTGACATTTGTTTAACCTTTTAGGTTCAAAGGTTATGGTGCCAAATGTATGCCCATATGTGACTATTGCCAAATAGTAATTATATCAATATTGTCAACTGTTTTGAAGTTACAATACTTTGAAAATGTTCCCATTATAAAGCAATGGGGATTAAAAACAAACATTAAAACATGCAAATGTCAACTTGGGAGACTTTCTTTCAAGGCACCCCTGCTATGAATTTCAATTGATTTTGAATGACAGATGTGAAGAAGACATTCGTAGAAATAAGAAAAAGAAAAAGAAAAAGAAGAAATTCCAAAATTATTAGAACAACCTTGGTAGTTCATACCCCAAAGATGTACCACAACAAATATCAAGTCATTCTGACTAATGGATTTCAGAGAAGATTCTTGAACATTCATTCATAATATGAATGAAATTAAATTATGCATGTCCAATAACTAATATCTTGAGTTTTCTGTTGTATAATATCAGACACTGTATTTATTTATTTGTAAAGTATGAAAGTTATTTACTTGTTTTATCTTAACATATTTTCATAACACTCTCGGAAATATTATTATCATTTAAGCATTTCAGCCGGTTAACAATTAAGTAAATCCAAAAGGAGAAAAACAGAGAATGCAATAAAAAGGCAATGTCACACCTCAAAATAAGAACAAAAACACCATAAGGAATAAAAAATGCATACCAAAACAGCATCAGCCATTGAGTCATAGCAATCAGATTGTGAACTGAGTTACCAGAAACATAAGTTATTACACTGTAGTTGTTATTTTATCATAGAGAATATTATATTCTGAAATATATACTCTTCCCTCAAAAGTGCAGGATAATATATGAGTCTCTCAACAGCCGGAGTGTGATGCTCTAACATGATGCTGACGAGGCTCGGATCAATAAACCAGAGGTAAGAGTGAAAAGAAAAATGCTTAGAGATGAATTAGGTGAGGTATTAATGCAGCACAAAATGTCAGAATAATAAAAGATGTGTATACAAAGTGCCAGTGAGTCACTCTCTAATGGCTGGAGGGTCAAATATCAGTATGAGCCATTAGAGCTGATCCCTCTATGTCTATGTGTGTCACACATGAGCGCATACAACACATGCATTCATGCCTGACTTGTTGGTGTAAAAACCTAGATAAAAATGTTATAATTAGATTCTAAGATACTGAATGATGTTAGCTTTTATAGATGTCCTGATAAACTAGCCTTTATACTGTTATTTTTTCTCTCTCACACTCATATTGTTTACTTGTATTAATAAATGCAGAGAAAAAATTAGAATGACATATTTGTTGGGTTTGGTTGTGTTGAGTATGAAAATGAAATTAAAAAAATAAAAATCTGTATAGAGAGGGACACTGAACTCCTCGTCATCATGGCAGTGTTTTGCTACCACCTGCTGATAGATAATAAGAGTCACCACTACTTTGTATTGCACCCTTTTAACAAGAAAAAATAAGGAATGTTTTCTGGGGAAAATAGCATAATTGTTGAGTTAAAGTGTTCCATATTAGTTTTTAATCAGAATTTAGTATTTACACTTGCTAGCAATCACCATTTTTGATGGTAACAGCCATTTTAAGGTTGATTAAAATGAAAATATACCGTGGAACACTTTCTATATTTTTGTTATTTCTTCCCAGTGACTGTATGATAGATAAATAAAGCAACTTTAACACAGAGATTCCACCACATGTTCAATATAGAGTCTACTAAGTCTAGAATAAAACTAATCTGCTGTCTACTGTGTCTACAAACCAAACTTTTCCCTAACTTTGTAAAAAAACAAAACAAAACAGTGCCACCCTGAGGCACACTGCTGATGAATTATATAAAACTCTAGTGTGTGCATAACATATGTGCATGCCTGTGGTTAGTGTGTGTGTTTCTTTTGTGCAATTTATTTTGAAAGTCTTTCCCTCCGTGTCCTGTTTCCTTCTTTGCGTGTCTGCTTTGAGTTAGGTTAGACTGCACAAACAGTTTTAGCAAGGGGAGATTTTTGGACTGCACGTCAACATTTGATAGGTTAAGAATGTGAGTTGTGTGACTGTTGCTATGTAACCAACGCTCAGAGCTCTAAATCAAGCACGCCTGGTCATACTAAAACATCCCAGTTTATATAAAATAGGATGAAGAGTGAACAGGGGAGATGAATGTTGTAAAGGAAAATGAAAGGGTATTTTTTTTTAATACTGCTGCTTATTTGTCTGCATATGTTTAAGTAAATATAGAGATTTTTTTAAAAGCCATGAAAAGGATTTTGAGGTTTGTTTGTTTGATGAATGACAAGGACACTGTATAGAATGTCTAATGCAAGCAAGAGTGAGACAGATAAGATGACATAAAACCAGTCACTGTTACAGTATGTTAAATAATGACTTTTTTTCTACAACAAAGGATCTTTTGTTCTCTGAATTTCACACTGATACTGTAGACCCACTAGGTGTCAGTGCTGTGCAGCATTTCACATAAAATGTCACTGTTGGGGTCATGGTAAGATTGTCAAAATTAAAAACCTTACAGGAAAAAAAATATATTCCATTTTGTTTTTTTGTTTTTTAAATATCACTGGCTCTAAACTAAGATACTCAATTATCAAGTTGATGAATTTTATTTGATGGCAAAATCATTTTAAATATACTTGTGTTGTTAACAGAGACAAAAGAAAATGATGTGTGGAATATAAATCAAGCACCATTTACTATGATTTTGTATTTCAATGCTTCACATCTTAAGGTATAATGGTGCATTTTGGTTTTCTTTTACATAATACAGATCCTAAATGATTAATTAGGGAAAGATTTGGAGTACAAATCTAATACAGTATTGACTGTTTTTGACATTTCTTGAAAATAAGACAGTTTCTCCATCTAAAAAGAGAATGTGGTGACTACACCTCAAAAACTGTTCATATAATGGCCTTTTATAGATAAAATAGATGCATTTTTCTTTAGGCTTGCATGTAAATTAGAAGTCATGCCAAACCTGATGATTACTTAATGGATATACAGTAGAATGGGCCTGTGTTCCCATGAACCAAAAGCACTTGAGAGAAGACATTATACAACCTAATTTGACATTAAACAATAGCTGTGTCCAGTTACATCCCGCAAATATGGTTCCATTTTAGAAGATCCCGCAAAATATTGATGTTAATGTTATGCACTAATGTATTATTTGCAAAAAAAAACCCCAAAACCATTTAAATCTGAACACAAGTGGAAAAAATACAGACAAATATGAGCAGTAAAGATGTTATTGGCAGTTATAACAAATGATATTTACAGGTGGAATAGAAAGTGAAATGGACACATTTTATTATTATGTATAATGCTTATTTTTTGCCAGTAAGTCTGTTGTATTCATTGCTTTAATTCTTGTTTGTTTTCAGAGTTGAGTGGGGTTTTTTTCATTTACAGTACCCCTGAATTAATTGCTGCAAAAGAGATTGGGTCTCCTTGAAATAAGTAAGTGGATCCATTTCAAGTGCATTGTTAAAACATCTGTAGGCTATGTTATTGTATTTAGAGAGAAGCCAAGTGTTCAACCTTGGAAGAGATGTGTGCGCTGAATAAAATATGTGCTTTATTTCCCATTGTTCTTTAGTTAAAACAGTTTGGTAAATCCTCCTGTTTAGATTATGTGGATTATGTAGGTTGCAAGATGTGTTTAATTGCAGAATAAAATTATCATTATTATGGTCTTAAAATTCCAGAGGAGATTGCTTAAAAGACATAGTTATAGGCTTTATTTGTTCTTCAGAATTACAGTGTGCATGAAAACAAGATTTGACCCTTTCTTTCTTTCTTTCTTTCTTTCTTTCTTTCTTTCTTTCTTTCTTTCTTTCTTTCTTTCTTTCTTTCTTTCAAAAACACATTATTGGGTCGAAATAAAACAACAAGAGTATACAAAAAATACAGTTAATGTCCATTTCAAAGAAATATGTAAAAAAAAAAAAAATAAATAAAAGTAATAGAATATAAGGAAGAAATATTGCACCATTTTAGTGTCAAATGAGCAGAATAAATACCCAAAATCTACAACAGAAAAGGGAGCTGGGGTCTGTTTCAGTGTGTGTGTGTGTTGATGGAAATAGATGATGGTGTGTGTGTGTGTGTGTGTGTGTGTGTGGGGGGGGGGGGGTGCAGCCGGAGGCACTGCTGATGCCTACGTCACTCAGACCGCTGACTGACTGACTGGGCTTCAGGGGCTTCAGGCTCAATCTGTGTCCAGCAGCAGAGGCAGTGGGGAGGAGAGGAACATTTGATCCAGTTCTTTCTTTCCTTCTGTGGCTTCTTCACCGGGACAGGCAGAACAAAAGGCGGACAACTGCATGATTAGAGACGCCTGCTCTGCTTCATCTCGACTGGAAGCCGGGCTAGCTTGATGCTCAGTCCAGCCTGCTAGTAGCCTTTGTGGCAGGGCTGTCCATGCATCCAAGGAGCCCCTAAGCAACCCCAGGGCTGGGAAAAGCCTCCGCTCTTTGCTCTTTTTTTTTTCTTTCTTTCTTTCTTTTTGCCTTGACAGTCTGCAAAAAAAAACAACAAAAAAAAAAAACAACCCTCTTGTGAGTGGGCAGACGGCGGCGGCTCTGTCGGCTTGGTGTCGCACACAGAAAGCTGTTTTCCACTCAGGAGCATCTCCGCCTGGGCACGGTTTACACGGCGACGCTTGTCTGCAACCTCCAGCCTGACAGGACCAAGAGCCGATTGATGACTAATATTCTTTCAAGATAGGCTACAGTGTTGCGCACCACGGCCAACATGTTGGCAACAGGATTGCTTGTCTTTGGATTGTTGCACAGTTTGGAAGTAGTCCCTCCAGTAAAGGCTGTTGATGGTAAGCAGAGCACATTTTAAGGATCATTGTGTAAAATCCATAAAACTATGCACCTACTATGTAACTGTAGACGCGCTTTGGGAGAAGACTAGACTTTAGTTTTTTGGGTTTTTTTTTTTTTTTTACCTTGAAGAAATGAGCACAGATTGAGTCAAATCAACGTGGAAGGGATGGAATCTAGTCGAGACAATTAAAGCGGTCTTTTGTTTCTGTCTCTGTGCCACATGTGAATGTTGCAGTGTCACAGCAGTGTTCCCCCTCTGGATACAGCACATCTGACACATTAACATTAACATTCACTGATCAAACTGTAGCACAGGCCCAGTGCCTTCTAAAGCACGTATGTACAAGTACACATTTATATATATATATATATATATATATAAGCTGTTCTCAGATCAGCACAACTGTTGGTCAATTGATAGAGAGGCTCATTGATGACCTGTACCATGTCTTTAAAGATGTCATCCCTGTTTATCCTCATCCTCTATGGACCTCTTATGTGCCTGACAAAAGCTTGTCTGCGTTTAAAAAAAAAGAAAGAAAGAAGAAGCAGCTCACGTTCAACAGTTTTTAGTGAGTGTTGACAGCAGTCTTGCTTTTTCACCTTCCTAATCCAATCATATTTTACAGCTCCAGGTACTTTCTGTCTGTTTACTTTTCATGTGTTTTCTGTTCTAACACTCCAGAACAGTCCATCCATACATAGTGTTTATATCATTGTTTTATTCCCACCCTGATCTGCAAGTTCAGAGGTGTTTTGGTGCAGACAGTAAAGCACTGCGACAGTTGTGCATCAGTCTGAGTCTTCATTTTATCACCTGAGCTGTAGCAACAACCATTCCTCAATGCCAACAGTCATATTGTGATCAAACTGTGAGGACTTCAACATAACTCCTCCTACGACCTTGCGAACACACACACACACACACATGCACGACCTGGAAGAACTTCTGGAAACTATTAGGCTTTACAGTTCCATTCACACGTAGTTCTGTTTGGTGTGAAAGGAAAAGGGCGTTATCAGAGAAGACTTGCTGTGGAATGAAAAATCACTGTGTTTATTTTTGCTAAATGCTGCAGGTCAGACATCTTGATGTATTAAGAATGTAAAAAATCCGATAATGAACACCAGCTGCAAAGAAAGCTATGGTTGTACATTTTACATATCTTTAATTTCACTGTATTCATTTAGTGGAACTGCGTCCAGATTTACCCATAATTCCGAGAAGGTTTTGTCTTTGAAGTCATCTCTTTGCACTTAGCATTCTAGTTCTGTGAGGTTCTTTGGGAGCTCAATCCACATAAATTACAACCTGAAAGATAGCCCAGGTAGTCTACAGTAATAACTGAGAAATCTTTCCATAAAACAAACTTGATGCACAGTTATTGTTTTATGAGAAATCTCCCTCCTCCATGTCTTAAAACTGATTTGATGAGTCAGCCTTCCCACAGATGAGACTGCCGAACCTTTGCTGGAGTGAATACCCACTGTGATGCAGAGGCTGCTGTGGTTGACAGAACATCTCCAGGAAATAGATTTATTTACAGATGGCATAATGGATATATGTAACCTGGATAGTGGATTACAGTAGATATTGACACATATAATTTGAAGACCACCTCCCCATGTGTATGGTTGCATCTTCAAACGTAACAGGAAATACTCATTATCATTCACCACCATATAAATGTCTGTTTTTTGTTTTCTAAACTTGTGTGTTTGATCACTTTCCAACCAGTTAAAAATGCTTTTTCTAGCTTTTTATTACCTCTGAATGAAATCTCTTTGAACCACATACTGGTTAAGTTTCATTAATTCTTACGAGAACTTTGTTTTTAATTTTCTCAGCTTCTAAAGATTTTCTCTTAATATCTTGGTAGTGTTGCAAGAGCAAAACAACCAGAGCCACTAAACACGCCCAGAGTTTAATTGGGTCTTGTTTCCCTGTGGAGACCTCTATGAACAGTCTCAAATTGTTCAGAAAACACTACTAATTGGGGGCCCGGAGGAAAATGCCCTAATGAAAGAATTCAGATCGTTTCACTGTATGAAAGTAATGTCATTCCAACAAAGAGATCACTGGACCCTCAGAAATGGACAGGATGTTTCCTGAAGTTTTGAAAGTGTCATTCCATGGTTGTCATTAATATTACTGTGTTCTCCGTTGTTATTGAATACATTGTGTGTTGGTTCTATTTAAAAAAAAAACAAACCTCCGCATTACGTTGTTTCAAGCTGTTTTTCCATGGTACAAAAATGACATGAGGTCGAACAACACAGTTTACGGTACTTCCTCATACATGTCCATGACACTATGATGAAGCGTCTCTGATTGGCTCAGAATGGGTGAAGGAACACCCCCCCCTCTCCTCTCGCTCTGTGTGTGTGTGTATTTATCTTTACCAGAGTAGCATCCAGCTAGGTTTTGTGCCGTTACTTGTTCTGAAAACGTGCAGGGGAAAGAAAAACGAGGAGAACACATGAACCAGTTTGATCCGCCTTTTTTTTTTTCAAATTTGTGCAGCAGTTACTGTGGCGCCGCCTTCTCTTGTAGATGTTAATGCTACTTCAGATTAGCTGCAATGGAGGACGGTGTAACCACTCGTAGGTGACACTAAGGTCCATCTGACGTCAGATGGACCAGCTTTTTCTGGGTCCCTCGTTCCTCTTGTTGTTTTCTGTGAATGTGGTCGGTATGCAGCCAGTGGAGGTGACGAAACACTTTCAAAGGCAGCATGTGTTGGTAACTCGGGGTGACCCATCAGATTCCAAAAGGAGTGTGGAAAAGTGATTTTCAGTGGAATGACACCTTTAAAATGGTAAACTTCTCCTCTTTGAAATAAAAATGGAGAAGTGTATCCAGGATCAGTGACGACAGCCAAAACATTATTTAACCCTGAAAGATCAAATACTGTTGTGTGTGGTGACTACCAAGTGAATTTTCTATACATCAAGCCTTTTCTAACACATTTTTCAAGTATTTATTCCTTCATCCTCTGCATTTTTCAGTTAAAAGCAAGTATTTTCCTACATTGAATTTACTGACCATGCAGAGGTTAATAAAAGGTTGATAAATTCAAAAGGTGTTATAGTAGAAATAAAGAAACTAGAGCAACGGTGACATTTTCAACAAAATATGTTATTAACTGAACATAAACAGCTACAACCACTGCTATTTCTAAAGCTACATGACTTTTATTTTAGTGACTCACTGCTGCAGAATATGATGCTGTTTCTATATTTACTACCAACCAAATGGGTCAAATTTGTTACGACTGAAAAACTAAGAAATTGTATTTTACTTGAATTATTTCCATGCATCGATAGGATAGGATTAGTGGATCAAGCATTACTTGACATTTTACATCACTAGATGTTTTTGGTTGCTGGTGGCTGTTAATTATTTAAACATTTTTAACGCAGACATCCAGAATGAAGATGGAAATGTTTATTTCCTTGTTTCATCTTTGCTCGCATTGATATTTTTCTCCCATTACGGCTTCTCTTATGTTGCATCTATGGTTATAAAGGCTGCTTCTTAATTAACTCACCATCCAGCAGTTCTCACCCCCTGACTCTCTCCACTGTGGATGTTCCCTGATGTAACATTTGTTAGAGGACTAAAACCTGTCCTAGCATTTGGCAGCTGTGAGGGTGACACTGCCATCACGGCGACATTCACATGGCCAAAAGGTTACCACCTCACGGTTTAATGACAGCTGTGGGCGGTATATGGACTTCAGAGTCCATTTGTTTAGTTCCCAACATGTGAAAGCAGAGACAGAAAAGCAGTAATCTAAATAACAGATGAAGACTGTTTAAACACTGCTCTGCATGTGTTTGTGGATGTGCTTGACATCAGTGCAGCTTATACATATATATATATATATATATATATATATATATATATATATATATATATATATATATATATATATATATATATATATATATATTAAAGCTGCAGTGCTTCATAGTTTTGTGGCATCACTGGATCATTAGTTAATTCTGTGGATTTTCCAGGCTGTGGAGAAGATAGAGTTGGCTGACTAACATTTATTTATTTGTTTTTAAAAGGTAATTTCTTTTCTTCTTCTTCTTTTTATTTATTTATTTATTTTTTGGGGAAATGAGTTAAAATGTGTTAAACATTGCATTCTTTGATAAGATACATTAGGTCAACTAATGTATAATGCTGTGTATTGGTCATTTGTGGGGAGGTAGTTACAGAAGCCTTTATTGCTTCCATCCTCTCTTGCATAATGGTTGCTTGTTGGAAAATGTATGTTTGTGTGTTTGTTTGTTTGTTTGTTTATTTATTTATTATCATTATTGTCTTGCTGTTTATGGTGTGCAAATATATAAAATAAAATAAGATAAAATAAAATACAAAATAAAATCTAATGAAATATTATGTATAAATATTAGAGCATCAAAAGTAATCAAAAACAATGGTTATGCAAACAAGATTTAACAACTGAAGTTATTTTGGTTTTTAATACAAGAAAACCAGGGAAAATTTTGAGATATCAGCTCTTAAATTCAACTTTTATGCAGTATTTTTTTTTTATTGTTATTATTATATTTGTCCAAACAAATGTACCTTTAGTCGTACTCAGCATTAAAATGAACAAGAAATTGAAGAAAAACGAGGGTGGTCTAATAACTTTTTCCACAACTGTATATACTGTACATATGCACCTATTTGTGCATGTTTACAATATATAACAGACTAATAAACATTGTACAGGAAATAATCTGAAAAGTATACTTTTATTCTGTGGACAGTGTTTGAGGTAGAACGGCATTCCTGTTGAGTAAAACCCATTCTCTGGTTAATTCACAGTTTTTTAGCCAATACTGTATGTGGAAAACTCTAGCCAACTAACACTTTAAATTATTCATTTGTGACTCAAATTTGTTACTATTGGATGCATTATGCTTGTAGACCAGTGTAATCTGCTCATCAGATTCAGTCAGACGTGACTCGACTGCTCTGCTCCATGGCTCACTGGTATGGAACAGCATCAGGTCATCTATATTTATATTTAGCACTAAGAGGAAAGAGCTGTAGCAGAGAAGTGTATACCTGCATGTCTTACCAGCACACATTCACACAGGACAACACATAGGAAAGTGTATATACCGTATGTACTAGCTTTCAACTTCAGTTCTTGCAGCTTTAAATGTATGATTAAAAAAATCAGCTGTGACTGCATTATTGATTATATTGGGTGCTTTTGTCAGCATATGCAGTATGAAAAAAAAAAAAACGCTCCGATGGTTTCTAAAATTCAGATTATTACCATTACTACGCTGCAATTTCTGTACAGCCGAAATATTATTAAGCAATAACCACTGAACAGAAAGAACATTGTGGATTAAATAAGATGCTGCTTATACTCACACTGTGCAATGCTCCACATTTGTCTTATTTTTTAATTAAGATAATCTACTATATATAATGTACTTGGAATTTTAAATGCTTTTTTTTTTTTTTTTACTACAAATGTCTCAAGACCTCATGTTTCTGTCATAACATAAATTAATAACATCCATATAAATGACTGCACACATGCTGTTTCAGTTGTGACATCTTTTGTATTTCATGTACCCTGGGTCTTTGTGGACAAGCCCCTCGTAACGGTCTTGTGACCCACTTTAGAGTTGTAACCCACTGATTGAGATATGTTATCTAGATGGAGCTATTTAAGGATGGGAGGTAGGAGTCTGTCTCAGGAGGCTCCAGCAAGGCATGATGAGAGAAAGCCTGCTCAGGAGGATAATACACATGCATTACATATTAATTACATTACATTAGCTGGTAATGTTTTCTAACCTTTCAACCCCCAGTGACTTAAACATTGATGTAAAACATTTAAACCAAAGGCATGTAGTCATAATAATTTTTGGTCCACTAATACTATCAATACATGTAAATACTTTTGGTAAAATTGAGTTTCTTAGCTTTTCACTGGTATCAGATGTGACCCAGATGGGTGTTATGAACATCACTATTCCAACTCAAATAGTTTGACAAACAACAGTGGCTTAAATAATTATCTTCTATAATAATCTTTGAATGTACACTAATCTTATAGCATCTACTTAATAAAAAATGTTAAGACAATTCCTGATCGTCACTGAAATATGAAAATAATAAAAAGTAATACATTTAATAGAAAATGACTTCTTGGTATTTAAGGGTTAAAATTGCTATGGCAACACCAGTGATCATATAACACCCCTGTTTTTATTTTATAGCAATCTTAAAAATAAATAGTCAGAAACCAGGTGAAAGTTCTTGATGTCAGTTCATTAGTGACTTCATGGATGTGTTTATTTATTCATGTAGTTGTTGTTTTAATATTATTATCCCTTATTTGAGATATGTCAAAATTTTCTTTACAAAATGAGAGATGACATTTAGGAAAACAGACATGTCATGAATAGTGATGTTTTTGGGCCTGATGACAGCCTGAGCCAGAGTCAAAACACACACACACACACACACACACACACACACACACATTACTATTAAAACTTACTTCACATTTGTAGGTTCATGCAATGACTATGAAACCTTTACCTTGGGGAGGGGGTAAATTAGCCAATGGCTACAATCTGATCCAATGCATCAAATTGCAATATTTATGTTTATAATTGTACATGGTCCCCTAATAGAATAAAATGGAAATTGAAAGTAATACACAATTGAACTTATTCTTTCCACACAGTTTATTCATTACACAAATTATATATTTAGTTCTACTTGAATAATCCCAGTTCTCACTGATACTTATAATTATAAAATAAAAATGGTGACCTAATAAATATTACAGTGTAGACATTTTCAGTGTAGACAACAGTATCCCCAAGACCTTGGGGATGTAGAGAACTTAGTCTGTCAGTAAATCATGACAGAGAAAAAAAAGATCATATTAGCAAACAAAACAGGTCAGTACAAGAAAAAACACATGGGCTTCATACACTATATTGGCTAGTTGATATATTGGTCTATCATTAGTCAAGAGTGAACAGTAATGGTCATAAACTGTTGATAATTCCACAGTTCCCATACAGATGAATGGAGCTCTTGGATATGTACATTTTGGAGCTTTCTAGCTACAAACATCTGAAGTCATGTTATTATAAAAAGGTTAATTTGAAAGTAGCTGGGAGTCCAGGATTGTACGCTGTCTAGTGCAGAAAACCAAACAGAACATAACCATTTATGAAACTTTCATTTTTATTTGAATACTTTATTTTATGTGTTGACAACATAAAAAAAGAGAAGCAGACAAATGTAGCTAACAGCTCCTCTAAGTTTACTGGTTATAGACTGTAGTTTAACACATATCTGAGCCCATGGGCATTTTTAGGACTTGAAAACTATCTCAGATGAAGGGGGCATATGCTTATTTAAAACAAAATAAGACAAACAAACAAAACCTAGAAATTCTATGCTCAGAGATTTGGGACTACAGCCAAAACATCCAGGGCTTATGTCTTGAATGCCCAGGTCTAACGACGTCCAAGTCTTAAAGAAATTAAATTACTATCGATGCTCACTTCAGAATCACACATTTTCATGTAGTTTTAGCTCTGGTTTAGAGCAACTTTAATCAATATATGACTTAATTATTCACCAAAAGTGTATGTACACACAGTAAGTGCGTAATAGCTTTAAATTAATTTGATGACAAGTTGTTTAGACGAGAATATTATAGAGGATGAGAAGTGTATTTTCTAAAGTACTTTGTGATACCAGTCAGTTGACTTGGCACACTTGCATTTCCCCACATTCACACACGGACCTTGAGCTGGATGCAGAACCGTGAGCAGTGATTCAGTCCACATTGGACCATTCATAACAGACTATTGGTCATGATTAAAAGCTCGGCGCAGTTGTATTCACGCATCACTGCTTCGGTAAATCTCCCACAATTTGGAAGGCAGTGATTTTAGATGGTTGTGCTTAATATCCAACAAGCTGTGTAAATTAATTGGACATTTTTTCTTTAATTTAGGCATCTACTCAATGTTAAGGAACAGAAAATGACTTCTATCCTTTAAAGATGAACTGACTGGGGTTGACTGATGCAAAACTGTTTATACCATCATGGAAATGTAAAGTATAGCTTCTCCATCTGAATCATTCTGAAAGCACTATTTGTTTTGATGACTTGTGCATGAAGCTTTGACCCAAATTTGTCAGGTTGCTGTTATGTAATACACAATGGAAGCAGTCACGTAGTGCTACAGTAGTAGACTGAACCCTTTCATGAATTTACTCCAATAATTAATGTATTAGAGAGATCCAAAGTGTCATATTACTTGTTTGTTGTAGACATCACTAAGCTGGGAGTACTTCTCCACATAGGAAATGTCTTTTTTTTTTTCCTCATGTGCATTTTTCTCTACCATTTAAGCCACTCCGTCAGACTTTTTTTTCACTGACATTCATTTTTTTCTGGGACAACGGAGTCAGTGCAACCACTGTAAACAAAGGAGGAACTCACCAATACAGACATCATGAATTTGTTGTTGTTACATTCAGATAAACTTCAGTATCTGTGATATATGTACCATTACTACGAATAATTTTAGTTGAATCTTTCTCGATCATGACACTGACTGTGGAAAATGACTTCAGCAGTGATACAATGCACAGACTTATTCACATCAGCAACTACTGTTCATCGCAGAGACATTACTCTGATTTAAATTACTTCAGAAACTCTTAATCCTAATCACAAAGTACCCAACATTAACCTTAACATAAGGATAATTGTAACACTAATCCCTGAACCGACCATTCACTCTGCAGCTAAAATCTCCTCACATGAGCCTCTAGTGGACCGGCAGTCTTTGTGGCTTCTGCCTGAGCTGAACAGAGTGTGTCTGAGAGATGGTCAGCGCTTAACAAGCAGATTAAGATGATATCACATCTAATTAGTCTGTTTTACTCAGTACAATTCCGAACATCCAATGCTATTTTTGCATGGTTTTCACATTTTTTTTCGTGGAGGATTTCCCACATTCAGATGCTTGTGTGTAGGCAGTGTGGTCTCTGTGATTATGTACATTTTGCACTTCTAGGAAGAGGACAGGCAGCTGTTTGCTCTACTATTACTATCCTACACAGACTATTACTAAATTGAATGTGTTCTGCCAAATGTCCTTGAACATCTTTCGTCTTTCTTTGCACTAATTAAGTATTTTGAGTGTGGGGAAACAAGTGCAACATTACACATTAGATCACTGATAAGGCTTTGTTGTTTTATTCTTCAGGTTTTTTTTAAGCGCAGTGTCAGAGTATATTTCTGCACATGGATACTGAAAATGAGAGAATGTTCTAGAGACCTCATGCGTCACACTCTTGAGTCTTGAAACTTGTGCTGGTCTTATGAAAATGCACTAAAGAATTCCATATAATCTTCTTTAATAAGTTTCCCTCAGCAGCATACTAAGCAGGCTTAATTGTCTTTTTTCTCCCTCTGCAGCTACATACAGCATGTACTCTGGTGGTGGTGTGGCAAAGGGATTTGTCTACACTGACTTAGTTGATAATGGAGGATCACACCTTGTGGTTTTCAGTTCCGTCCCCACTACACCACTCAATTCGATTTAATCCTTATGTGGAAGTGAAGGAGGTCACAGCCTCCTTCCTCTGAGTTCCAATGCTGACTCTAGTACAAATACACAGTCATGGCTAATTACCACTGTAGGGTTCAGACATTGTGAAATCTCAGCCAGACATGCAAATAGCTCTTAATTAAGTTCACATTTGACTACTTTGCTTTGCTCAGGAGACTCTCTATACAGCAAAGGTTTAGATTAGATCAATACATCGAGTTTGTGCTTAAATCTGAACTGTTAAATCCAAACAGTCACAGGCAGGACCTGCTTGTCAGAGAACCATTTTACTTGGCAGCTATCACCAGACATGAGCACATTCCTGATGTTAATTCTCCTTAGCTTTAAGTGCATGCACAACACACAATTATGTAGACTTAAAGACAAACTCTGAGACTGTACTGGTACTTCATAAAACCATGCAGGAAAACAGTATTGAAATACTCTGTCATTTAGACAGTGCTGTTCCAGTTTTTACAGCAGTTAATGTTATAATATAAATGGCAGCTATTAGAAATCATGTGCTTTCTCGTCCATTCCCTTCATATCCATGTCTAAACCCCCTCAGTATTTTGTTGACCTTACTTTAGGTCAGTTTCATCTCTTTTCTTGAACTTCTCCATCTCCTCTGGGGCCTCTGTTTTTGTGTTTTGTAACATGACAAATTGGTATTTTTTTCCCTTCCTCTTTTGCTCATTTTCTTCCATCACAAAATCTTAAAATGTTCATGCCTTCGCTGCAAAGGGTGGGGAGGTGTCAGACAGCTTTTAAATAGGCTAATGCAGACACTTTAGTCATATGGACCCTCTGTGAGCCCCTGTAGGTCAGACCAAAGGTCAACAGAGCGGCCTCTGTCCCACCTTCCTTCTGTCTTTATGCTTCACTGTAGCTTTGCTTGTGGTTGTATTCTTAGGCTACATTCAGACTGCAGGCACCTGTTGTCCAAATCAGATCTTTTTTTTATTTTTTTGCCAGCATGGGTTCTTCTATGAAACTGGTCCCTAAAAACAGGACATGGGGCTAAAAATTCAAACCAGATAAAGACTAATGTTATGATGCAAGTTTGGAAGCATGTTCAGTCTATTTTAAAAATAAATATTTACTGAGATAAAACCATTTTTCATATTATTGTTATTTGACATTTTTAAAACAAAAACTTGTATGTAACACAGTCAAAAGGAGATCAAAATGGTATGCTCCTATTGTTATTAATATTTAACTATTCTCTCCCAGGTATTTGGAACTAATTATGCAAGGCAGAGTGTTTCACAAAAATGGCTACTGTGACAAAATCAGTAACAATTTACATTTTACATTTATATCAGCAGGTTCCACATGTAATGCAAGTGGACACAATGGGTTATGCACAAAATCTAGAATGAGACTGCAATTCATGAAAACCCACATGTCTGGGTTACAAAAACTATTAGAATCATCCAATTTAACACAGTGTCTTTATTTATAGTGTTATATAAAACCATTTCAAACCATGTGCTCCAGATCAAATGTAACTGGCACCTGGGTAGTTTTTCATGTCCCAATTTTGGTCCTAGTTTTGCCCCCCCATATTTTATTTAGAGATAATTCATTTTGCCAAAAATAAAAGTTTGGTGGTGATCAGTGGAAGGGGTGAGGTGGGTGGGGTGGGTGCCTTTCTGGTTGGATCTAAAAAGTGCCAGGTACCAAAATGAACATAGAAGCACCATTATCTACAGTCCTAAATCTGATACGTAGCTGATATTTTGTAATGTGACTTCAGTGTGAATGGCCAGGTTGCAATTATCCAACCTGTATGTCTTTAAAATGTGATAAATGTCACAATTTTGTGTCAAGATGATATATGTCCATATTTACTTCAGTAAACACATTGCCTGTCTGTGTGGTCACTTCAGGGTCACATTCATTTCATACTTAAAGCTGATAAAACTATATGCAATATAAACAAGGAAAAGAATAAATAAATCCAATTTGACCAAAAAAATCTGAATTGTGCATTAAGTCCTCATGTCTGAACATAGTCATAGAGATTTGGCAAAATGAGGCTCATGTTATTGAAAAAGAGCCTTCAACAAGAACTTTTATTCTTTTATATAATTTTACTTTATTCTTAATGAACATTTGTTTACCTGTCTGCAGTATTTCTTTGTAGCATGTTTTTTTCTTCTTGCTACACTCTGATATTTAAGTACGATTCACTGTTAAATTCAGTGTTATATTTTCAATATGGCCAAAGTTTGACCAGAAGCTCTTGCTCACCCAAGTCAAGGTGTTTATCCTGTTTTTATATAAACACTTGTTTTCTAAAATACTTAAAAAACATGATGAGGTTTTATCACATAAAAGTTTCATTGTATTTCAGCCAACAGGACCATCTTGTCCCCTTGAGAAGCTCTTAGTGTTTAATTTGTGTTAGTACATGTTATCTTCACTAGACTAAACTACATGTTTTTCTACCCAGCAGACAATCTTACTGTGTTTTGACAAACTTCACTCTGTGATTATTTCAACCAGTAAAATCACCTGCTGCTTTTGAAAGACTCCTCAGCTTTATTATTAGGAATAGTTTTGGAAGCATCAGTACCAGTTGTGAGCACGTCAAAAAAATTCTCTCCATACTTTTTTTTTGGTTTGTAACAGATAAAAGCAGACATGTATCCAAACCATCATGTAGAACAATCATCTTTATGTCTATGGTAAAATAAACATATTACACCCACTGTACTTCTCTCCATCTGTCCTGCTGCCTTTTTTCCATATCACATCTTGCATCTAAATCCACAAAGCCCACAGGAAATGTAAAACTTTGTGAATATTGATAGATTCTCGTGTTAAGATTTGTGTCTTATGCAACAGATTCAGTTTAATATCATGTCTGTATAATGCTGCCAAACACTAATCAGTGGGTTTGTTCTGTATCAGCATATGGAGAAACTAAATGGATCTGTGCAGAGAATTTCTGGTTCCAGGTCTGACTCACTTTAGAGGTCAATACACTGATAGTAATCCTGGAGGTGGTGCATATTTCTTTGCTCAAGGGCACTTGAGCAGGAACACTTGTGGCTGTCCATTTGTCCGAAGGTCACATTGTTTTAATACCATACACAGTGGGCTTTTGAAGATACTCCTGGAGCTCTTTTTCAGCAGTACTTTAATTCTGCCTTCACCTCGGCTACCGTTGAGTGGTGTGTGATGAGGCTGCTGTGTCTGCTGCAGCTTTGTAGTGTCCCGGCTGATCTCAGAGGGCAGGCCTCCAACTTATTTATAGCAGTACTGTGGGTGTTAGAGGAAATAGGGCTGTGGCTGGGGGGCGAGGCTCGTGTTTGCCTTAGGAGAGGACGCTTCCTCCCCACCAGACTGAACTCTTCTTGGAGGACTTGCAGACAGCGGTGTGTGTGTGTGTGTGTGTGTGTGTGGGGTGGGGGTGGGGGGCAGTGCGTTTGTAATCCAGCCCAAATGGCGATGACCCAAAACATTTTCTCGCAGCCTCCACTTTGGTAAACACACAGACAGCTCATTGATAGCATGTGTGACATTCCTCCATCCCATCTCAATATCCCAGCCCAGCTCTGTCTGTTTCTCAGATCTTTAGGCCTGTCCCCAGCTGTGAGAGCCCTGCCCCCCTTTGACTTATACTTCACCCCTGTCTACTTAGTCACATTGCTGGAGTTCATCTATTTTCTTTTTTTTGCATACGTCATTTCCATCTGTTTACTGTCTTCTATCAGCTTCATTCTCCTTGTAGCAGCCTGTATTATAATCATTTCCAGAAAACATAGTAAAATTATTTGCTCTGAACTCAATCAAAAATGTAGCAAAACTCAAAAATGTAATAACTTCTCAAATAATGTAAAACATAATTCCTTATTACATTACATTACATTATTGGGAGCCAAGAATCAAACCATCAACCTTCTAATTAGTAGACAACTGCTGCACCTCCTAAGACACAGTAATTATTCTGTTGTTTCACATCCAGTGTTTATAAGTTTATAAACTGTATAACTTTGGATTAAAATGATCATATTTATTACATTATCTGTCAAGTTTTACAATATCATTTTTGAAAACAAAAAGACCCACCTAAAAATGTAATACTTACCTAATAATGTAATAAGGTATTACATTATTGATAAAATGTTATTACAATATCAGTCAGGATATTATTACATTATTGTTGAAATTATTATATAAGTAGTTTTTTTTATATATTCAATTGAGTGTAGTGCAGGTTGTATTACATTTTTAGGTGGTATTAGGTTTTCAGGAAATGAATAAATTATAGGGTGCTACACTCCTCCTCTCAGAGATTCACCATACTGTATCACTGCAGCAGATGACAAACCTCTTAAACAAACAGACCAAACTCGCTCAGGTAATACACTCACTCACTGTAGAAGTAATAAAATAAATCAAAAGTGTATAATGAGTTGTAAAGCACTGATAAAAAAAACCCTTCTCAATGTCAAATGTAGAAAATGCCATCCAATGAACAGTGGAAACATTGGTGAGACACTGCTGTCATATTTTTTTTCCGTTACATTTGACCCACACTAGATAAGTGAACATATGAGTGAATGAAGGTCAGTGATTCATATGGCCTTCAGTTATTCAGAATAGTCCATGATGTCTGTTGAAAGCATAATTTTGTCCTTCATTTGCCAATAAATCAACTAGTTTCTGTTGAGCAACTTCTACTAGATTAATGATAGTTCTGTGAAATTATTTTAGTTGTTTAATAATCTTTAGGTTTGGATTTCACTGTTATTGATTTTCTTGCTACACTTATATTGCGCTTGTAAATTATTCCTTTAATTTTATTGTAAGCATTTAATGTGTGCCCCTGAAAGACCACAGTCAGTTGAAGTTATAATGAGAAAAAGGACACAAATGTGTATAGGAATACTGTCTGAAAGAATCTAAAGCACGTCCATTAGTGTAATGCAAAATAATAGTTAGAGATTTCTGAAGAAACCTGCACCTTCAGTGTGTTGGAACATGTGATAAAATGTTAAAAACATATTTCTAGGATGGAAAAGGATGCCAAAACATAGTTTTATAACATGATAGTAAAATATGAAAAATTAAAAGTCTATAGAGATGATCTTCAAGTGTCATTCATTAAATCTACTTGGTTTAACATCGTAATATCCATGGCCATCCCACATGTTTTTTAGGAATTTCCTGCCTATGATTAATCATAATAAATAGTTTCATAATTATATTTGAAATTATTGCACACATTGCTGAGGTTTTGACCTTACTGATTGCATTAGGTCTGATTACAATTGAAACACACAGTGTCATTTCTTTCCATTTTTTTCAATCTAAATACTACCAAAATCATTTGATGATGTCAAATACATTGCTTAATATTATGTGATCAGAAAAATAGTTGTTTTCCTCAGTGCTGCAGTTGAGGATCTAAAAGGCCTGACACAGGCAGAAATTATTCTTATTCTTATTATTATTATTATTTAGAATAGATTCATAAAAAGTGACAGAGGATGAAATTGTTTTTCAATTTTTGAATTTTGGGAACCTTTAATCTAATGCAGACTGTGGGAGGATATGAGATTAACTATATTGATCTATGCAGAGAAATTCAATAAAAGCAGAAGAAAAGAAGAAATAAGAAAAGTGGCCCCCGATGATCATAATTTGTAGTTTATTTGTGGTTTAAAATGATGTAGAATGACAACTGAATGGATGGAGTGTTTTTAAAAGCAGTGCTCTCCAACTGCTCTTCACGTTATATTTATTTGTTATATCACAGTTATTACATGATCACATAACTGCAGTTTTTCTGCTAATCATAGTTACTTTTCCTTTCAGTAATCATCTGCAATCTGCTCCTCAGTAAAAATAATGTACATATCTACGTACATATCTATGTACGTTTTTCACTACTTACAAATAATCTTCAACTGTTTGAGATTTGATGACACTTTTAAAAGCATCACCTCTGCTGGTACCCATCATAATTTCAATTTCTCTAATCAATGTTAAATCTGTGCAATTTTTGTTTAACATAAAAGAGCAACAGAAATGCAATTTTAACAGTGTACAGATCTTCTTCGTAGGTATAGTTTTGTCTGCTAAAATGTCACCACTATTTATGTAATTTGTTTGCAATACTATAGCTGAAAATAGGTTTTTGTAAGAATACAAGTGATAATTGAATGAAACTCTTCATGAAAATGGAGGATTTCTCTAAAATCTAACATTATTAATATTGCATTAATGCATGATTTAAAATACACATGGTATTCAAATACAGCACGTAAAAATTGTTTGGCAGTATTTTGAATTTATGAAATTAATCAAGGTTTTGTTTATAAAATGCTGAAAAGATACGAAATGAAGACAGATTGATCATTTAGGAAACATTTGGGTAAGGTTTAAAAATGCAACCTCTTTTCTTGTTGTAGTATTTTAACTATTGTTTGTCCACTCATATATTGCTTTTTTTTTTTAAATAAAGAAAGAGTATTTTTCAATAAAGCTTGGGCTTCAGATTCTGGAGCCAGAAAATAATCAGTCAAAATTGAGATTGAATTATTTTTACCCATTTGAAACAGTATTATATACAGTATTTTCTATTGTTTTTTTTCCCATTGTAGTTGGACTCTTATTGTTCTAGTTTTTACTTCATTTAAAGCATCTTTGAGTGCCATGAAAAGTGCTTTACAAATAAAATGTATTATGATTATATATTGTAATGGAGAAATGATGCCCCTTTTATACCTTTAATTATTTAAGGAGTGCCTGTAATAGTGGGTTTATATACTCCCTCTACTGCTGCTGCTTTCAGTGGTACATTCAGCCTCATTGCAGCCTGTCTTCACCTTCAGCTAGGTAACCTCCTGACCCACTTCCTCTGCTCCTTATTTTCTGTCAGCAGCATCTTGTAGTTGAGTATCCTGGAAACAGAGCTGGCAGCACGCTGAGGAAAAGCATGTTAAGATCTAACAGACAATAGACAGGCACACCACTACTAGCTGCCTCTGCTCTGACTCGTGTTGATACCTTTTAAACAAATAAACATGCACAGAAGAAGAGGGATGAGGAGCAAAGAGGAAACACTTTAATATAAGCTTGGTTGGATTTCATGAATAATTCACGAGCTTCAGAAGGACGCTCCATTACACACACATACTGTATATACAAACCCACCAGGCTACACACACACACACACACACACACACACACACACACACTGAATGAACCCAGCAGTGCATAGAGTAGGATAACTGGGGAGTCTGTGAATGTGCGCAGCAATATGTCAGGTTGAATTCATGGTATTTAGGTTGAGCTCCATTTCAAGAATCTGTTCTCTGCTTGAGTTGGAGGCTAGGTTTAAATGTAAATACTGTCATCCTGTTTATTCTGCTTCATCCCATCATCCAGCCTGGTCTGCTTCCCTCATTCCTAATCTATACAGTATATTGCCTTTTCCAATCAGTACTTTACATTCTGACCTAAGCAGCTGACATAGAGGGGAAAAAAATGCAGGAGAGAGTTGATACTTGTCCGGACCCTCTCTTTAAAATAACATAAAATATGTAAATGAGCGGTCCTGTCCAAGAGCTGAGGTGGGTGGATTGACTCAGTGAAGCGAGGCTATGAAAAGATGGTGGCGGAATAACCAAAGACTGCTGATATTTAATTTAAAGCAGGGGTCTCCAACCTATTCCACAAAGGGCCGGTGTGGCTGCAGGTTTTTGTTCCAACCAACCAAGAGTTCACAGTTTGACCAATTGACTCTCTGAAGACTGAGATCAGTTGATTAATTGATTGACATCTGGTGTGTTGCTGCTTGGTTGGAACAAAAACCTGCAGCCACACCAGCCTTTTGTGGAACAGGTTGGAGACCCCTGATTTAAAGCTAGTAAAGACAAAAAGTATGAAAAGGAAGTGTGCATAAGGAGACCTTTTGAGTGATGGAATATAAAAACACCACTTCAGTCATAAGCCTGATAATGAACACTCTAACTTTGAACTTTATCATGTTTCCTCTTACAGACTAGGATTGCCTTTTACACTCTTAAAATGTCAACTGGTTAAGTTTGATTTGGTTATAATAAGTCATTTTAGTAAAAGTCACATTTAATGAAAACAGTATGTTTTGTATTTTATTCAAAAACTCATGCTCTTTTCTGTGATATAAGTTGTCCACATTTTGGCCACGCAGCTTTAATTTAAAAGTGGAGGAGTTTCTGCAGACATCTTCAGAGTTTGCTTACTTTTTCATGACTATATAAATTCTCTTAAGTGTAAATTTTTAATCCATTTTTATTCGGTTCGAACTGTAAATCAGTGTAAGGACATAATGTCTATACATAGTATTTTAATATAAATTAAATTAACTAGTAGTTACATTCATTGTCTAATTAGTATTATAAAATATTAGATGTAAGAAGTATTTTATTATAATCAACATGCAGTATATGGATCCAAAGTCCAATCTTGCCCCCCACTATATCATATTTTGATAAAATATTGTATTCAAGACTTTTTTTCTTTTTTTTGCATCATCCTTGAATTATGATATCAATTACATTTCTGGTGTTTGTTTAAAAGATATAAAGAAAGTCACAATGTGTTTGTATCAAACTGTTAAAGCACATAAATAGAGAGGCCGTACACCTAACATTCAAAGGGGTGTATGTGTTTATGTCCACCATCTGTTCAGAGTTTATGACGTCTCTGCAGCTTTGACATGAACAGACCTCAGTTATTTTTGATTCTTTTAATACTTTTTCACTTAATTCTTGAAGATTTTGATAAAATGTACCATAGTGGCCATTTTGAAGGTGTATCTCTCATGGGCTTTGAGAAGTTGAACATAAAAGTGGATGTTTTTACTACCTTTGCTATAGACCACAACTTTCTTGGTTCCTAAAATTATTATTAAACGTCTGCATCATTTAAATCATTATTGTATGGCCCTCTAGAATGTTGCGACAGCTTCCAGTGACTTTGAATAGACGTTCTCATCGTTCTGCAGGCATTTTTTTTTTTCCATAACTGTCCGCTGCGCTATTAACGCTCGTTGCCAATGACAATGAGTATTGTCACTTCAGATTCACGGTACCATATCACTCTGCAGGTAGTTCGGCCACTTTGAAAGTAAATATTCGCTTCATTGTAATGGCTATTTTATCCGGTCAGTAATAAGCTGTAATAACCTGTAGAATAAACAGGATAATGTATTGCCCATACGTGACTATCAAAAAATATTTCCCTTTGGCACGGAAGCCAAGGGAAATATTTTTCTGATAGTAACACGTGTGCGATACATTATCCCTTACTAAGTGTCTGCTGAAGGCTACAGGAAGTACCTGAACTAGTCAAGCAGGTAAACAAACACTACACCTGTCTGTTAAAAAGAACCTAACTTTACAGCTTTTATTATGTTATATTTTCTAGCAAAATATGTTAATGTTAATGTTAAACACGTCCCTGGGAAACCATTTGTTGTTTTTGAAGCACGCTCGAAGAACTCCCAGAATGCCCTCAGTTGACTCAGCTTTGTTGTTGTGTGTCTATGTGTGTGTGCTGTTGTTGTTGCGTATGTGCTGTTCTGAATAGGATTAGTGTGGATTTTGATGTATTTCCCAGTTTGGCTGCGACTGGAGCCCTGTTCTCTTTCTTTTTGGGTTGAAGGGGAAATAAATGATATAAGGGCAATTCACAGAACAATATGTTCTTTGATTTGCTCCTTCCCGCACTGATATAAGACTGGGAACACTGACCTGGATATTTAAGTACACCAGGCTCATTCAATGCATTTCCAGGCCTGTGAGTGTGTTTTCTTTTTTTTTTTGTATCATTCTTTTTCCCTTCATTGAGTACTAACTTCCCAGGTCCTAATTAGGGCCTGTGAGGGCCACTATTGACTCTCAACATAACAGGCCATGCTTGCTAATGAGACCTCAGGAATAGATCACTGACACAAAAGACACTGTTTTCTTCAGCAATCTTTTAATGAATTCACTTTTTTTCCCTTTATCTCTTTTCAGCCCCAAAGACCTGCAGCCCAAAACAGTTTGTGTGCAAAGATGGGGTGACGTGCATCTCAAAGGGCTGGCGCTGTGATCGAGAAAAGGACTGTCCAGATGGTTCTGATGAGGAGCCTGATGTTTGTAAGTCTTTCACAGATACTGATTGTAAACAGTCTGCTGGTTTGTGTCCAGATGCTGTGGGATACCGTGTTATATAACCTGACTGTCTGAAATCTGCTGCATCTGACTTGTACCAAGTCGATATTTGGAACCTGGTCAGGAAACACTTTCCTGCTTATGTAGGTTTTTAAGTGTAACATATAATTTTAAGCATTTATTGTAAAGAATTTTAGGATTTTCAGTGATCAGATACAGTAGATAAGTTAAAACTCACTGGATTTTTATACGTTCGCACATTTTTACAAAATTATGGAATGGTTTTGATAAGTTGCTCTATGGATTAAATCCGTGGTTTATTTTTTGGCTCATAACCCCATTTTACCCACAGTCACTCAAAACAAAGATGCTAAAACTGATTTGTTTTTCATCATGTAATAGTTTTCCATATTCTGTTGCTCATAAATATTAATTTTAGATGACATTTAGGTTATTATTCTGGACAGAGACAGAAAAGCCAGGTGTAGATTGAAAGTGAGAATTTTATTTTCCTCAGTCAGGATACAGTCAGTCCAGCTTGTATTTACAAGGCTGATAATTAATATTGAACAAACAATAACTCAAACTATGAATTATGAAAGAGCTGCAGCATCTGAAACCCAGCACAGTGAACATTTGACAGATAAACAGTACCAGTGCTTCAGTTTCAACATCACAGTTTGTCATGTCTTTTGTGGACCTATTTTTTGTTAGTTTTTTAAGTACTTACTAGAAATTTTAGACAATCCCATTTAAATTCCAGGTGACCCCATGGTTGAAAAACACTTGATTAAATAATGGTATTAAGCAGTTTATGCAGGATATGTTATTTAACTTACTCTTACTCTTTACTGTTTCTAATCGTGCTTTTACACATTGCTGAACTGACACAGGAATGAATCTGAAACCTGTTGTGTTGGCTTTTAAAATGTCTTTTTTTCTAATATCAAGGGTATGCTAATAAGCTTCTGCTATGTTTGATCCTTCCAAACAGACTCTAAAAGCAGCTGACAGACTTGAAATTCATGGACTATTAGATCTGTTTGCCTGACCATAGCCAAGACGGGAGAAACAATGAAACGTCTTATCTGCTCGTAGAAAAAGGTCAATCTGCAATGAAACAGTCCTGTCATGCCCAATTTGAAGATTTACAAAGTTTGTCTTACATTAGTAGATGTGATTTCCTTTTGAATTCAGTGGAACATAAGTGGCAGTCATAAGACAAAGCCAAATTGAAGTAAAGGAAAGTTTCAAAGTCGTCATTAGAGCTGAGAGACTTTGAGGCTGAATCCCTGGGGAGAGAATGAAAGCAGCGTGTCTCTGTAGTCAGCCTTTTAGACTGAAACGCCTGTAGTTTTCTAAGTAAACAGAGGGCTAGGGTTGGCTGGGGGGCAGAGAGACTATATGTTTGTTTGCATGCTGCTTTGTTGAGGGTAGGCTGGACAGATAGAGAGTGGGTAAGGGGCTGGGGGGCCGTGGTAGAACGCTGTAGCTGCAGTCTAGACGCAGAGACTGAGCACAAGCTGGTCTGGAAGTCATTAAAGACTCGCCCAGAGCAATGGAGAAACCTGCTGTTTTTCACAACCTGCTCTTTCCCCCCTTCTCATCTATGGGCCAACCTCCTTCCGTGTCTCTATCTGGGACAGAAACAACAGTGACTACATCCCCGTCTCATAATTCTCCCTCTAACCTAAGCCAGGCTCTCAAAAAAAACCAGCCTTCTCTTGCCTTGATGTGGAAAAGAGAACTGTCTTTCTATCTTTTTCTTGTTTTTTTTTTTTTTTTAGTTCAGATCGGTGAAATTATTGTTAAGGAAAGATAAAAAAAAAAAACCTATAAAATACAGTATAAAAGTTGACTGTGTCTACATTTAGCTGCTGTTTTTGAATGTCTATTACAGAGCTCAGTGCTAGACTGTAGTTTTAGTTTTCATTAAATGGGTGGGATAATCACAGACATTTCTGCTTCATAAAATGATGTGTGGAGCTTCCAGTTGGTGAATGATTTTAGAGGGATTCAGCATCCATTATTACAAATTACCCTCTGATGTTTTTCTTCCTCCTGTCTCCTGATGCTGCTTAACGTCAGATATTAAATAAAAACCAAATCTGATTTGGAATAAGACCTAAACCATTGGATTTCCTGCCCAAAACATGCCATAGAGTACTGGACAGATCTAAATTCAATTGGCAGTTTTCAGCTCATCATATGTAGTTTACAGAAGAGAAGCTTTGTGCTCATCCACATTTGGGCATTTAAAAAACTTTTAGGAGCTGTAGAAGTTGTGACAAATGAAAGAAGGCTGAAATGTTATCATAAAACAATTCTTTGGAGATATATCCCAAACTGTAGCCTCTACCAACCATATATTCGGTAACATGTGTAGTTTTATTGTTGTGATAAATGTGGTCTTTGTGAAGTCACTTTGCGGATGCTTCTGGTTAAAAGATGCATGAGAGAGGTTTATTTATTCACTCATGTGGATAGGACTTCACAGTGGCCTTTGTTGGGGTGTTGGCTATTGCCAGTGAAGTCAGCCACTGTCCAGTGCAGCTGCTTTGCCCTGCTGTGTAACCCCTACAATGATGTCCTTTGTACCCTGGGGTGCTGGGTCAGACTGGCATAGAGGGATACTGACAGAGTAAAACAAAAACAAAATGGTTGTTTGGGCATATGACATTTGTATAAAACTTTGATCTGCATTTCAATGAACAATTGAAATCCATATAGCTAATAAACGTAAATATGAAGAATATTTCACATCATTTCTGGCCTCCAGGTACATTAGTGGCTGCTTTAGCTCTGTCATCTCCTTAGGCTCTGGACTTTATTAGGGTCCTGAAATATTCCCACGTGCAATGAGTGTGCCCTGGAAACAAATACAGGAAGTGGGTAATGCTAAAATGATGTCCCCTGCCTCTAGCCTGTAATAAGGCCAGTTTTACAAACATGTCCCACCTAGGCTGCAATTAGCCTTTTAGGAGATGAAAACCCTTAAGTAACAGTTACTTTAAGAGAGCAGAACATAACCGCTCATGATATAATGTGTCTCCTTGACTTCTGTCAAAGGAAGTAACAATAAATATGTTGAGTTTTATCTTTGCCCTTCTTGCCCACAGCAGATAGAGAACATCAACATTTGTTAGGATATATCTGGAGAGTTTATTGTTAATAGTTACCCTTGTTCATTTTATATCAACTATGTCACACACTAGACAGTTGACCCAAGTTATATTGTTCAGATATGAATAAGGAAGCAATCTTTTTTTTTTTATCCTGCAACTGTCTCCTAAAACAGCCACCACCCAGTCCAGATTATCATCAACATGTCAAAGAAAACAACCTCTGCTCAGCATGAAAGAGTTGCCTTCCAGCACCGAGTTCCTACCAGAACCTGCAGTCAGTGTGGATGCATGTGCACAGACTAGGACTTCAGCCTGTCCTCTTTTATAAACACAGGCTTTATTTTCCCCTTATGTTGAGTATAAAGAGCCTTTCTTCTAAATTGCACCATGCTTTAACATTGTTGTCTAACACTCTCAACACAAAGGCATTTATATAAGTATTATATCACATAAAATAGGCCTTATTACAAACTCTATAAGAGGTAATAGGCCGGTAATACCACATGAGTATCACTTAACAATATGCTTATTCACATCGAAGATTTCTAAGTAGTTACAGTGAGCTTATTAATTAGGTTTATCACATTATAAGTCCTTAGTCAAATAATAATAAATATGTTTTCACATTGGTTCAAGCTGCATTTTAGACAAGATCAAATGACCTTTAAGATATGAAAAGTAAATAAATATTAAGTCTTACTGATTGTTTAAGTCCACTCTATCTTGAAGCGTAAAATAAATAATTAGCTGTAATTTATAACTAACAAAAGCAGGTTTTTTTTTTAAACTGTAAAAATGCAGTTAGTTTCAGTGAATGGATCTGATGAAACAATAGATGAAGCTGTTAAGTATAAATGTCTGATGGAGAAGATAAGTAACCAGTGCTACTATCTGGCAACATGACCTTTTTTAATGTTCTAGTCAACATAGTAATGATTTAAATGGTTACGGCCTAATTAATAATCTACTTATAAACCATTTCTAAACTTTCTTGACATAGTACCACTCAGTACTGCTCAGTTCTCCTTTGTAATCTCTCTTGTCATGAGTGTGATGAAGATAAGGCGGGGGGTGAGGCCAGTGTGATAAACCTGCCATTGGGTTTATATTGTGACCAGGACAGTAGAGAGAGCAAAGCTGGAACCCTCCGGAGCAGGACAAGTAAGTCCGGCCTCTGTTCAGCCAAGAAAAGTGTGTCATGGGTTTACATTTTAAAAGGACCATTATGTAATCCCAGCAGGCTCTGTGCAGAGGAGGGGCTTGTGCACACCAGAGGCACCCTTTTGGGGGGAATAGGAGAACGCTTGGGAGAAGATGAGAGACAGAGTGGGGTTTATGATGCAGGATGGTGAGAAACATGAATAATGATAATATGATAATAGGTTTAACTGATGGTGCTGTATATACCCACAGGTGCTGAACACCTGGTGTTGCCTTGTGCATCCCTTTGCGTTCCTGTAAACCAGATTGTATCTGATTAGTAACGGTAATAAATGACTACATCCTGCATGTGAGTGCATTATTGAACACACAGCTTGTCTGCCACAGTGGATGTTTAACTTCTGTCTCCGTGGGTTTCTTAGCTCTTATGATGACGATTACTCTCATCCTCCTCGCCGACCCCTGTGGGCCTTTCCTGTAATTTGCATAGCTGTTTTTCTGTGCAATAATTAGTTGTCTGTCCTTTGAATTAGATTTCTAATGCACTATGCAACAGCTGAAAACGACTGTCTAGAGAGGGGCTTGGTGTTTAATTTGTGATGATTAAAGTTATTTTCTTGTTTTCCGGGTAAGATCGTTAAGCCAAACTGAGTGCCTTTCAAATGTTTAGTCGCAGTGTAGCAGCAACGTGAGTCCATCTCTCGTCTTCACAAGGAAATGTTACACAACCCTAATAGTTTTAAGCTAATCCACAACTTATTATGAGGAAATAAAACGTGAATGAATCAAGTAATGAGTCTATTCAGTTTCAGAAATAGACTCATTCCATAAGAACATTATTTAGCTGAAAAGAGGTCTGTTTTCTTTCTTTCACCTGAGTTAAAGAAAAACACATATGGAATTTAAAGAACACAGATATGTGTGGTAAATGGACTTATTTTGTATGCACTTTGTCTTCTCTAAATCAGCCTGTAATGTTAGTGCAGGATATATATGTATAACCAATATTTTTACTTGTTTATTGTATATCATGGTGTTGTCCTATATGAATATTGCAATTTACTTTACTGATAGAACTGTTTGCTTTGTGGTTTCTCTGCCCTGAGGAGCAGTGGTACTGCTGTGTTTGGAGAAGGCTTAGTTTGTTGTGCTTTCAAGAGCTGGATTTAGCCTTCCTGCTTTGCTTGTCGGCCTGCCAGCCACTCTAGAAGCCCCCCAGGAAGGAATGAAAATGTGTTGTAGATATCTTGGAAGAAAAGAGGTGAGCAAAGAGCCAGACACTGAAGATTCAGCAGTCAAGTGCAGAGAGGCCACAAGTATCTCACAGGAGACAATGTAGGCTATTAATGCATGCTATTAAAATATTTTTGCACAATTAAATATTTTTGGATTAATTCAAGCAAAAAAAAAAAAAATCTGCCAATGGAACAAGTAAAAATGATCTTCATAAGATTTTTTAAAAATAAAATTTTCCAGATCTATTGTCTAAAAAGAAGCTCTTATATCTTGCCGAAAAGTTCCTCTTTTAGTTGATTATGTCTCATTTTAAGTGTGTTGAGATATTTGGACTAGAAATGAGAAAAATACACATCAGGTACAGGTTTTTTCCAGTGTGAGTGGTACCATTTCAGTTCCAGTCCATCGTCTACATACTCAACCTAATCCATTCTTAAACTTATAACATTGCCAACCATACTCATGTTCTTGCATCGTGGCAGGTAGCTTGTGTTGCACTTTGTTCATTTGTAAATGGGAGTTTTTGTAGTAATGTTGGAGATGCACAACACTTAATATAACTATGTGCAGGACGGTCAGAGACACTTACAGATAAAATCACCATCATCACCACCACAGCAGTCAAATAAAGACAAACACATGTCATTTGGTATTCTTTATTTCCAAAAATACCAGAACTACTTTAGGTAATGTTCAATGGTGAACATAATTAACATCAGTCATACATCTGACCATGCACCCCCCCTCTAACTTGTGCTGCAGTGTTTCAGTTTCTACATCTGTCCTCCTAATCTGCCAGTTCAACAATTGCATTATGTATTGTTATTTTATTTTGTATTTTTTCCCAGCAGGTGAATATTTCTAAATATCTTTTACTGGTAACTGAATACATAAGGAGGACTTTGAAATATTCACTCTTTTTTTCACTTCTTTCTACAAGCATGTTCAAACCTGCTGTATGAGCATACGTTAAAATGTCCATTACTAGTGGCTGAAAAATGAAGCCCTCTGCTTCCCCTTTTGCTATGGTGACACGTCAACCCAGGGATCCATTGATGCTGTCTTTTTATAATTGTGGTGCACTTGCTCAACTCCAGGTGAAACTACTGGAACTGAAAACTCAGAGTTTCCTACCTCAGAGTAGATAAACTCAGACTTTTAGGGTTAGTCCCAGAGTTTGTTGAACCTGCTTTGTGAAATGGATCTGTGGACAAACATAGTCCATGTATCTGAAAAATAAACCATATGTGAGACACTCTCCGGTGTCGGTGGAGTGGCAGGTTAATGTATGTTTACAGAAAAGCTGTCAGAAATAAATGGGTGCTGAGGTGAAGTCATTATTACCTTATGCTTACTCTTACTGTGCAGGGTCATGTGCCTCTTCCAGTAGATTTGAACAGAGTATGTTGAGACGCTGCATCAAAAATACACACTCATCTGTGAGCCCCTGTCTTCTGTTTTAGCCTAAATGAAGCCTGTTTGTTGTTGTTCCTTATTTCCAGTGTTGTGGCCTGTGTGCAGTTTTGTTTCTTTGGTAGGGCAGACGGGAAGAACGTCAAAGGGGTGACTCAGGGCTGCTGGTTCAGGATTTGGAAACTCCATCCAAGAATGTATCATTTGGGTCAAGAGCATCACAGAAAAGACCGACTGGTCTGAGAGGACATGGTTATTGGCGGTCAGAGAAGTCTACTACTCGGATGTCATTAAGAGCTGCTGGCTGCAAACTGGTGGAACTCAATTTATTCATGAGATATTTATGGATCAACACTAAATTATTCATCTGTATCTGGATGTAAAAAGTAGCAGCGGCTTTTAGTACATTATTTGATGCTTATTAGTTGAATTTGTGTGGAAGTTCAGATATGCGTATGTGTTTAATTCATCATTTTATATACCCAGAATAGTAATGAAGTTAGTTAAGTTTAGTACAATGCAGACACGTGTAATGGGTAATAGTGATCTGTTTATGTGGAATAGTGATCTCATTTTGTGTGTGTGATCTGTGATGATGGGCTGTCTGCTGTAACAAAAGCAAAATGATTAATAAAGTATCTATCTATCTATCTATCTATCTATCTATCTATCTATCTATCTATCTATCTATCTATCTATCTATCTATCTATCTATCTATCTATCTATCTATCTATCTATCTATCTATCTATCTATCTATCTATCTATCTATCTATCTATCTATCTATCTATCTATCTATCTATCTATCTATCTATCTATCTATCTATCTATCTATCTGTCTGTCTGTCTGTCTGTCTGTCTGTCTGTCTGTCTGTCTGTCTCTCTGTCATTATTGTTGTCATCTGTAATAGAGATCATTTTGACTCACTTAAAATCCCTTTTATGTCTTGCTGTAGCATTGGCTGCATCTTGTAATTTGTTTGTGTATTTGTTTTTGGTTGAATAAGCATTGTGTTGAATGGCATAAAGAGGAAGAATGAATTAGTGACTGGAAAATCCTGTCAACCTAACGAGCTTTGGGCTCAGGGACAGTCTGATCCAGACCTACACAGTAAATTTTGCAGTGTTAAATCAACACTTAGAGAGTTTATTTAACTTCTTCTAGGGTGTATTTGCTCCCATTGTCTCCAAATTAACACTGCAAAATCTATTTGAACTCCTCTAGTTTCTCAGTCAGCTGGATTGGAAATGCAGATAAAGAGAGTTTATTGGATTAATCATTTAATAACCTTCAAAGTGTAATATGTGAAGGAAGATATTTAAAAAATTAAACATTTGTAAGGATTTTATTGTGTAGCTAATAAGAACCAGTGGATGCATACAGTGGTGGAAAACGGATTTTGTACACCCCATTGATTTGTGATATATTACATTAAGAATCAGTCTTAAGTCACTGAAATCTGCCAAGAATTGTTCCCTTCTCCAAAGTCACATGCTCCCTTCTCCACATGCCTGCTCTCTGGATGTTTCAACAGATAATTTATTTGTTTTTCTTATAAACAATAAAAAAAAAATATTTGCATCCATTTGTCTGGTGCAGCCACATATTTTAAAACCAAAAATATTTTTCTACAGATGTTTCATGATAATATTGGAAACTGTAAAATTTTAAGAGTGCAAAAAAATCCACTAAGAACCAACCAGCCTTTGCTCTGTGACTGATACCTTTTCTGATCTGCCTTTATGTGGCCGTCCACAGTTCAAATCAGGGTCTGCACGTGACACTGCTTACAACACTTTAGCTCAGCCTGCCTTGTAAAATGCTACAGCCGATTTGTGTGATTCAAACAATAGCCTTAGTTCTCTTGTGGCCACACTCTTTACTTCTACCTCCCCGTTCTCCTGAAGCACATGTGATCTGCTTCTATGTGTCGCGGCTTATAAACTCCACCCGTGCAAGGTGTCTGAAATCCATGCCGCTTTGCTTGAAGCTCAGAGAAGAAAGGCGTGTTTAGAACTCGTGGTTCAGAGTAAAAAGTATGAATTCATTACGTTTGTATAATTTGAATTGACAACAAAATATTATACAGTAGATATGTATTTGAGTAAGAGTTAGAATGACATGTTTACATCAGCACAGGGAGTGCTCTTGTCTTCATGTCATACAGTAGCTCAGAATGACATTGTTTCTTTATGTTCTTAACATTTTATGATGTATGACAGCTGGTGTCAAAATGAATTACCATCATCTGTTATGTTTAAGTTCGAACCAGAGTTAAAATCCATGAATAACTCTAATGAGGTTAATTCATTTTTATGTTTTTAGTGTCCACTATAGAGGAGTACTTGGTTACAACCTGTTACTTTACCACTAGGTGTTACAAAATATCACACACTGAACCTTAAAGTTTCCTAACTGTGTGTGCCTGCAAATTTGATAAAAGTTTTTTTTTAGCCATGCAGACCTGTGGAAGATGTGAGATCTGTCGAGGTATCTGCTGACGTCTCTGTGACGTCTGTAGTGCAAAAAAAAGAACCTAAGGAAAAATCTTGGTCAATCTCAGTTCTCCATTGGAAAAAAGTTGTCAAATCTTCAGCCTCAATTTTTACCCATTGGCACCTTACCAAGGATAGACTGTGAGGGTTGATGATGGAGACACCAGAATCATTTTCCTTTCCCCTGGAAGATCTAATTGGACTTGAGAACAAAATAGTTGATTCCATGCAACAAGCCAGTATAGATCTTTTTCTATGACAAGTTAGCATTTCAAAAATAAACAATAAATTAGCCATTGGCTTCGGTGAAAGGGACAGAAAGCAAATTGAAATATTTTTTAAAGAAGTTCTGGGTCTGCTAAACTTACTCACTCACACTAGAGGAATGTTGAATAAAGGACCCTGTTTAAATCAAATTAGCAATGCCTTTTCCACTGCAGTCCTGTCGAACGCTGCCAGCTTGCACAAGAATGAAGCCTTGTGGGGCTCTGTCCACTTCCTGTGGATGAGGTGTTCCACTCAGTCCTCTGTGTCTCCTCTCTGCTTTTTTTCTCCCTTTCTCTCTCTCTCTCTCTCTCTCTCTCTCTCTCTCTCTCTCTCTGTCTCTCGCATTCTTTTTTTTATTTCGTTCTATGTTCTTTTTCCACACACTGCCCTCCCTCTTATACACTTACGGTAAATGGGTCAACAGATGTTGGGGGAAAAATGATGGGTGGAGATAAAGAAAAAGTGAGAGGGAGATGGAAGAGAAACAGGCAACAGTTTAGCTTTCCACATGGACTCAGAGGGATGAGGCTTCTGGTGCAATGATCAGTTTCCAATAAAGTTGTGTCATAATAGAAATATAGGGAAGAAAAAATTAGTTGTTGGAAATAGAAAAAGAACAAGCCAAATATAGTTGCATAAGTCTATTTTTATTTTTAGAATTTTAGAGTTTTTGTAGAATTACTGATTAATAATAGTCTAATGTCTGTACTTAGTTACATAGAAAAAGAGTAAAGAAAATTCCATTCAGGACCTGACAACATTGTAGTAAAGAACTGTATAGTGTGGTGTGAACTTCTGAACAACTTTATATACTGTATATATAAACAATAATTCAACATTATCTTCCAGTATTATTACTACATGTAGCTGTATGCATGAACACAGCATTCATATAGTACTTCTACCTAGTCATTGTGAATATACAGTACTGTAACACCTACTGTAGAGATGTGAGCTGTAAGTAAATGGAAACATAAACCCAGTGTGACATTTTGTCTGACAAAAAGGAACATTATTTTTCTCACAACCCTTTTGTTATTCGCAGCATAACATTAGGAAGAAACTAGTGAACAAAGCTAAAAATAAATGTGGATTTGCAGTTCTATAGCAGCATGAGGAACTCAGAAAAAAGTTTTTGCTTTGTTTCTGAGCTGCATTCATTTCCCTGAACTAATCCTCTTAAAGTAAAACAGCATTAAAGGTGGTTTGTACCTCCTCTGTTTTCCCACAGCATGAAATGGGGGAGAAGATAGAGCATAAATAACAATAACAGATTTAACTCGGAAAGCACTCAGAGAGTACAGACTCCACCAAGGCTGAGCAGCCCCCATTCCCCCCCCTTTCACTTCTGCAAACACCAGTTTGTCCTAATAAAATTAAACATACAACCAAATGAAACACCAAATCCATCCATAATTTTTTGAGTTATTTTGCTAACAGACAAACAGATAAATGGAGGCCAATCCATTGCTCCACTGTTCCTTGGTGGAGCAATAATAACTATAAAAACACTCAAGAGTACAGACTGTGCCAAGGGAGATCAGTGTGTTCTGAAAGACATGCGCATGCCCCCCTACACTAATCACCACCAAACTTTTGCAACTTGTGCCAATATCAACATTTCCTGAGAATTTGAGCCAACTCTGTCCATAACTTTTTCAGTTATCTCGCTATAAATCACACACGTGCCCCCCTCCCCCACATACCTCCACTAATCACCACCAAAATGTTATCATTTTTTAAAATCTTTGTTTCTGTATCAGCATTTCCTGAAAGTTTCAGCCAAATCTGTCCAAAACATTTTGAGTTATGTTGCAGACAGACAGACAGACAAACAGACAGATAAACGCTGGCAAAAACATCATTCCTTGGCAGAATAACAACGCAGGTTGATTGTAACTGAGTCCTCTCATGTGTGCCTACACTGTGTGAATGGTCTACTTTGTTTTAAATGGCAAAGTTTATTATCATATTCTATCTACCACCTATTAACCTGTAACTGTAACTAAATACAGCAAATTATATTTTATTCCAATACTCACCACCAGTGGATGCCATTCAAAAGAGCAGTTCTGGCCAAAGTGAATCTAATGACTGTGAAGGGATTATTGGGTATCTGCCATCTCACAGCCTGATCACAGGGATGGTGGAGGCAGCAGTAGGGACATACAGACCAGACTTCTGGGCAAAGCACAGACTGGCTGGATCTGAGGGCAAAGCTATGCTGAGTCATTAGTGTTTTTGTGGAGGAAATTCTGGTCAGAGTCACAAGGCAGAACATTTTATCCAAGAAAAAGAGTACAGTAATAAGATCATTAAGGAGAAGAGTCTTGTGTGTCCAGCTAAGCATTGAGCTGATATGTTTCCTTTAATATCAGTCTCCAGCTGTTTTGTCAGTTGGTGTCTGTTGGTGTTGGCTGTTTTTACCAAACATGTATGTGCCCAAAATGAAAATGTTTTCTTTCCCAAAAAGTCATTTCTTTGTAAATACTGTACTTTGGTGTTTGACTACATATTGTTGATGCTTTTGCCTTTGGGATGCATAAATATCTGCACACTGTAGATGACAGGAAGGTAGTTATTTGGCTAGTCCGAGCTAGGATAATGGTGTGTTTGTAGTTCTTGCTCAAGTTCCCCAGTGGCCAAATTTTGCTGCCACAATGGTTCTTTGGATTTCTGCCTTGTGGTTCTGCCTGTTAAGTTGGCAAGTGGAAAAGATGAATGTAAATCTGTGATGGATGAGAAGGGGAAAGCACTAGTAGCTGGAAACAAGGGAGAGAAACAGCAAGGATTAAGATGAAAGATGACGATTTATCATGAAATTCAAGATGAGATTGTATGTGAAAAACAAAATTAAAAGGGCCGTACATGAAAGCAAATATATGTAGGAACAGGATCTTAGATGGTATGGAGGGTAAAGGTTAATAGAGATGATAAGTTGTTGTCCTGTTTCAGTGTTTTTCCCCAATATGTCATAAAGAATATTTTCCCAACTTTGCAAAATGCTGCTGCGAATAATTATTGTGACACATATTTATGAATTAGTCACTATTTTGACCATATGGCTTACTCAATAACTGTGTGACATAGTGCAGTCTCTCTTTTCTGTTATGTTTCAGTGTAGTTATATGAAGGTATTGAAGTACCATAGACAAATGACCACAGTACTTTTGGTGCCTTGAGGAAGAAGACAAATGTTGTGTTCATAACATGTACTATAAAATTGTTTAGGCTGTTGGTGACAAGAGTTATCAGAGTTGAATGTGTAAAGGGAAATTCATTAACTAAAAACAAATATTGGCCATTTCCGCATTGAAGTTAATTGAGGAAATGGGAATGTACATAAACTTGACTGATGGATTTGTGATGCCTTTTTCGTTTTTACCATGACCATTTTTCCTGTTTCCATTGTTAACCCAGATTGTTTACAACAGTTTGACACCAGGTTTTGCCTGTTGTGCATATAGACTCCTTATGATTTGTAATAAGATTACAATGATGTCACTTAAAAACATTAGAGAACAAATAATGCCACACACTCACTCACTGGGACAGATGACAGAGACGAGAAAACACTCCAACTGGACGAACTAAAACCTGTAATAAGGTTTCTGTAGGTGGAGGTTCACTACTGTGTTTTTCTTCTGTGCTGCAGTGTGGAGGTCTGGCAAATATGTTGACAGCTGCAAGTATCGCCTGTTGTCTGTCACCAGTGACAGGATGAAAGGGCAGTGTTTTCTAAAAATGGACTTTAAAGCTTTTCTTCTCTGCTCCATATTGAGGGGAGACAAGATAGATGAAATAGACAAAGGGATATAGTTAAAATCAATCTTAGTTGATCTTGAACACATACTTTTATTGTATATATTATGCTTTCATGATCCTAAACAAGCCTGCTCATAACAGAAACGTTGGAATGCTACTGCCATGGCTTCTTGCACAGATAAGTTGGCTCAGTGCAGTATTAGTATCCACTTTATCTACCTGCTGAAGCTGGCTCTGATTGCAAAGTCCAGATAAAATAATCCTTTTGGAGACTTTAGTGGAGATTCAGCCTTTCCATTTTAATACAATATTTATGTTTGTATTCCTCAGGTCCTCACAGTACTGTTTCACGATGCCCTCCCAATGAGTACCAGTGTGGAGGGACAGAGCTGTGCATCCACATGAGCAAACTCTGCAACGGGGTTCCAGACTGCACAGACGGCTGGGATGAAGGACCACACTGCAGAGGTATTATGCATCCTCGCTTTCATGTATCACAGGCTAAATGTACATGTACTGTAGGGAAGAGCTGGTGATTGTAATACATGTTATTTTGATCATTTATCTTGTCAAAGTGCAACAATGGTTGAACATTATGCAGCACAGGGCTCTGTAATGTTGTTTTTATTATTTGCACATATGTTTGATATTGTATTGCTGAAATCTTTAGAGTGCCATAACAGAGAAGTCTTTGTAATAAATGCATATAATATTATAGTGTTCTGTACATTTCTTTGATGAAATATGCATCTAATGTATTTTATCTAAGGTATATTTATCTGAAGTATTTTATCTAAAATATTTATCTAAAGTAATACCCACTCTGGTCCTTTGGGGAAGGGATGGGTATTGTTTTTGGTTAGTTTTTAATTTGTCTTTACGCAAAAGCTACTGGACCAATTATTTTCAGGAAAGATGTGAGGTGATCCAGAATACATCCCATTACATTTTGATGAATGTAGGTCAAAGGTCAAGGTCATAGTCACCGAAAATGTGTTTTCGCAATGATAAGAGATAGGGTAAATCAAGTAAAATGTTTATGAGGGGCGGAAGTTGTTGTGCCTGGCACCACTTGCTTTAAGACAAAATTCACAAAAGGCTGTTTTTATTTGACTATATTTATGTGCACACGAATGAATTCAGTTATTAATTCATTCTGTTTACACTGAAATAGATTCAAGATTTTTATTGTCATTGTCCAAAAAGGCCATAAAAGTTCAGTCGTAGGTTCACATTTACAGTGCCACAAGGGCAGAAGTGACACCAGTACTGATACCAAAGCTGTTATCTCAAAACCAGAAAACAGGAAGAAATTGCAGATGATGTTATAAAATGTAATATGCTTTCCTAAATTATTCCGATCAGAGAAAAAGAGAAGTACAACCAGATTGTGCAGTAAAGGGTAAAGGTCTAAAAGGAACTGAAGCAGATCTGGTCTTCTCTGTTGGCAGAAGAATGTATTAGTTGGTTATGGTCCATCACACTGTGTGGTTTAAACCCTTACAATGACTATAAATGTTAAGAATGTCCCGTAGACCTCATTACTGGTGCAACATTTATACCTGAAACATACATTAGCCTTATTTTGCATGATATTTGTGTTTTAACACTGTTCATTCTAATAATCCATGAAGCAGCCAAAGCAGAGGCCAACATGTCTCTGTTTCTGGCATGAGGGGAAAAAAAAAAATCATCTTCAATCTTTACTCTTCATAAACGCCAAATGATTCAGAATTAAATACCTCTCCTGAGAGTCAATCTGTCTTTCTTTCCTCTCACTTAGGTAGGCTCCTGTGTCTCCATATCTTTCATTTCCACACTTCACTTTGAGTAAAAAATCAGCTCAGATTAAATATTTATTAAAGAAACAGAGAGGTATAGGAATGGACATGAAAATTGTATGCATTTTTCAGGTTGGTTGGATTTCAAGGTGAGACTTGACCTGCATATATATATATATATATATATATATATATATATGTGTGTGTGTGTGTGTGTGTGTGTGTGTGTGTGTGTGTGTGTGTGTGTGTATTTTCTTTGTGTATATCATGCCCATTGCATAGTAACAGGAAAGACCTGCTCCAGAAACAGGGGCTGATCCTTCTTGGTGCAGTCTGTGTGCTTTTCTAGTTATTTTATGGTTAAATCTGTGCATGCATTTTTAAAATACATATTGTTCTTCTGCAGATGTCTCTTCTCAGTCCAAACCAAAAGACTAGATATAAGTATAGATGGATTGACAGCTGTGGAAAACGGAAACCACTTTTCCAAGCTTCTGTGTCTCACCACAGAGTAGAGCAGCCACTGAATCTTAACAGCAATGGGTAATTATAGCTGTATCTCGTAGTTAAACCTTTGACCTGTCTGAAACTGTATGAGTGGCCAAAACGTCCTGTCATCATGTATATTTTCTACAGTCTGACATAGAAGAGGGTAATTCTCATTTTCTCTTGCAAATCCACTTGAATTGAAATGTACTGAAAAGAAATGATGACATTTTTGCCTGATGATGTCAAAACAAGTGAACAAGCTCTGCTGTAAGAATTAGTTTTTAGTTCATGTAGTCACTGACATTTTTGTGTGTATATAACAAGTGCATATCTTACATTTCTACTTTCTACTTTTCTACTGTCTTTTTCCCATGTGGTTTCAGCGTCTCGCTAAGAGGCCATTGAACTGATATAAGTAGTTTACTTTCCGACCTGAAACACCATATTTATTTCTGTTTTCTTCAAAATAAATATTTTGTGGTATGTGTCACGATAAGTTGTTTACATTGTTGCTCATGTTGGTTTTCTAAACACATCTCAGTTGTTCGCTGCTCAGACTTGTTTTGGAAAATTCCGGGCATGTCTGTAATTTGAACTGTGGTTGTTCCAGAAAGCTTCTGGAGGAAGACTTGTGCACTTACTGCTTGTCTTTAGTATTTATTGTATTGTATAGAGTTTGGCAATAGTTCAATCAAGTAACTTGTTTTCATTCTTCATATACAGCATATTAGAAAAAAAATGATGATGAATAATAAATTTCAACAAAAGAAAAATGTGCTGATTCGTATCATTTCTTTCTAAGTGGCTGATGCTGTTTGTTCTATTCAGGGTGAATCTGAACATGATATTTGATTTAAAAATACCATTTGGTCAACTTTATATTCTGGGTTTTGTTTGTTTAAGCTATAAAAAGAAGCGCTATTAAAAAAAAAAAAAAGGCTCTCGATACTGTTCATCTCTCCCCGGAGGTGTTATGTTTGTGTGAATTGCCTGCGAGTGTTTCTGGGTAGAGTGAATCACTTGTGACTGATAGATCTCAGCATGGTTTGACATGGCTGTGTCTGTTTGACCGTGACTCACTCTGTCTTGATTTGTGTCTCACAGGATTTAATACACTATTGAAAATGTTGCTGAGATTCCATTATCCTCCAATCAGCTGAGTGGAAAGTGTGATTGTAATGTGCTGTTTTTGTGCCCCTCTATTTTTCATGTGTGTCGAGCCCTGGAGCTAGTAGATTTTAGCAGCGAAGTATTGATTATGGGTGAAGGGGAAAGGCTTGTTGTCTTTATTATTGATTTTCCTCACCTCTGCTTTAACGTCACTTAGCAATTTCAAAGGGCACAGCATTTATTGATCTGTACACATAAAAATGTCACATTTTTATGGCAATACTTCAGATTCTGAAGTGTTTGGAGCTAAACATATCATATGTATGAAATTCAGTGGGTGGCATCCCACTATTGGACATTAATCATAATATAAATACAACAAAGAACCTTCAGACAGGCTGGAAATCTCTACATACAATTAACACAATGTATTTATTTGCAAACCTAAAATATCAGTAAACTTTTTTTCTTCCTGGCTTCTGGATCTCTTTTATTCCCAAGACTACAATATCAACCCACATATAAGGTACTTTAAGTTCTGGATCCACCATATGTGATTATAATGCTATATATTTTCAATGAAGAAGTGAAAAATATTATTTTATTCAGATTTCTAATCAGCTGCTGATCAAGGTTGTGGTTAATTTTGCTAATTCACAGTGCAACAGTTTGATGAAGTGTCAAAAATACAAGTATTTCTCTGAATGTATGAGTGAACAAGCAAATACTTAAATAGAGAGGCAGATGGAATAAGGCATTACTTAAACAAGTATTTGTAAAATGGATACAGACTAAAATCCTGCAAAAATGCCATAATATGTCATATGTTTTGTTATAATGTATACTCCAGCTGTTATACTGTTGTCCACTTGTGATCCATTTTAGCTGTAATGTGCTGTCCAAAATGAACTCATCACTGTCATTACAGATGCATAATGGCTAAATAGATTAGATAGAGTCAGAGCTATACGCCCTCACTGTCTGAACCGCTGGCGTGCAGGCACAAAATTACAAGATTAAATCCCTCAACCATTCTAATGTTTTGTTGATGAGTATCCGAGCTGGTATTTTACGATACTTTAACATATTGTGTAGATGTTTGTCATTGCTAGGATGAATACAGTTTAGCTGCGCACATCACATATGTGTTCACCTCTACACCCTGCTGAGCTGTAAATATTCAGCACAAGTGGCCCAGTGGCAGCTGGAGCAGTACCTGCCTCTGATACCTACAGGCAGGCAGTAAGCCCTGCCAGATAGTACTGGGCAGCATGAATAACACACGCAGTATAATCTGTGGCTTTATAGTGGTATTTTGAGTTGATTATTACATAATTGTGCTCAAATCCACCTTCTGGTAGAACTGCAGATGCATAAGAATCATCTAGTGTCCTGATAAGGACCTGTTCCCTGCCTTCTCTTGTGTTCTTCTTAACATTGGATCTTGTCTTCCCTTAGAGTATATTTCCAACTGCTCACTCATGGGATGTCAGGAACACTGTGCGGTGACTCCAGGAGGGCCTGCATGCTACTGTAAGACTGGTTATGAGATCAATCAGGATGGAAAGGCCTGCAAGGGTGAGTTTGTTTCCATGTACTGGCTACTTTTTAGTCAAAATTACATTCTGTTAAATATGTGTGGTAAGAATAAAAAGTTATACAAGTACAAATTCCAGTCAGCTGTGATGTCCAGATGTAGCAATCTACAAATAAATATATGTAAGTGTAATTAACATGTTCATTTTCACTGTAATTCATGTTGCGCAGTGCTGACATTGGGTAGTCTAGGACTGGTGTGTAAAGAAAGGATTGGCCATAAAAACCTAACAGCTGGTGGAATCCCAAATAAAATATTTTCATTTTAATGAGTCTGTCTTGCAAGAAGATTAATACACAATGTTTCCATGACACAGAATTACTCTTTATACTTTTAAGCTGCCTTTTTTCATTTCATCTGTAGCTGTGTTTATACTTTCATTTTGTTTTTTGTTATGCCATTTCCTGAGATTGAATTTAATATTTGCACTACATGAACTCAATAGTAAGACCATCTGTGGTTTGTGTGGTTCAGATTTTGATGAGTGCAGTCTCTACGGGACCTGCAGTCAGACCTGTACCAACACTGAAGGCTCATTCACCTGCTCCTGTGTGGAGGGGTATTTGTCTCAGCCAGACAACCGCTCCTGCAAGGCTAAGAATGGTAAACAATAGCTCTCAGCTGCATGAAAGTATGCCAGCCTAAATAGATGCTCTGTTGATCCTAATCACTGTGCGTCATGTTGTTGTTAAATTCCAGTGCCGGTGGATCGTCTTCCTGTCCTGTTAATTGCCAACTCGCAGAACATCCAAGCCACGTCCCTGAGTGGCACCACAGTGCACAGCCTGCTGTCCACCAGCACCAAACAAACAACAGCCATGGACTTCCTTTATGCCCAGGAGACCGTATGCTGGATCCACGTCGGTGACTCCCCTGCATCCACACACCTTAAATGTGCCAAAATCCCAAATCTGAAGGGTTTCACAGAGGAGAGAGTCATCAACATCTCCCTCAGCCTCCACCGTGAGTAAACACAGCATTATGCAGTGTCATCCCTGTTCATTCATAGATCACATTTTAATGGGATATTCCACATACAGAGGCACATGTTCACTGAGCTCAAGTGCAGGCCTGAATGCACAGCATAACAACAGAGCCGAGTCCCCTTCAGAAACAGCTGCCTCACACTGCAACAGGGTAATTTGTGATATGTTATTCCTGTAGGCAACATACCTATGAGGGGCATTTTAAATGAAAAATTCATTAGCTTGAATAGCAGCTTTGCCACCAGCGGCCACGCGACTATCTGTCTAACATTTCATTATTTTGATGCCTCTGTGCTGGTAATAGCTGGCTAGAGGCATTATGTTTTTAGATTGTCCATCCCATTCTCACAGTCTTGATACCTCTGGAGTGTCTGATATGAATTTCTCCAAATTGGTTGCCAAGGTTCATCTGATCTCAGAAAACAGCCTCTTAGTCTCCAAATGAAGAAAGCATGCAGCATGTTCAGCACCATAGAACAGTAGTAAAGTGGTAATAGTGTGATAACACATGGGTAATAATGTAGTAATATCATGTGATGAAGTGACGACCATGTTACAACATCAGTAATAATCAATAAAAGGTCTTGGAAATAAAAATGCTAACACTAGTAAATGATAATATTTGATTGTCTGACATGATGGTGTGAAAATACTGTTTTCAGGTAGGTTCTGTGTTATAGCCATGAAATAGGACAATGAGATGCAAAAATATCAATTGTAATGTCACTTTAATATTATTATAAACCAATTTCAACTTTATGAGGCAGGAGCCAGTCATGACTGTGAATGCACACAAGAGAACCAGGCAGGTTCTGCTTTTTTGTCATATTGTCATAGTGACAGAGGAAAAAAGCAAACAATGCAGCGAGGATGAGGAAATGCCAGGCAGTATGATATTTATTAGAAAACTTATGATTGAGTATTTTGTTGATAGTCTCACCAAGGAGGAGTGTTTTTTAATGTTTTGAATTTTGTTGCGGTGCTACAGTTGGTTACCTCTAGTTTCCTAATGATAGATTAAGAGCTAATGTCAACATTATAAGAGGAATAGATTTAGGCCTGACTTTGACTTAGACTAACTACTGTATCTAGAATTGAAAAGAAACTCTTGAGAAATACCTAAAACATTAAAAGAAACACCAATATTTTCATTGAGAAACATAAATATTTACACATTCACATTTATATTCACAGCACAAATGATCAATAGTGATACATGCAGGAGATGCTTGAACATACAAATAGAGCCAGCATTGATTTTACTCACATCTCCTACACCTCTAGCCTATATGAGAATAAGTATTTGCTTGTCAAAAGTACAGCTACACTTTTGACACTATTTTAATATTGTCAATATATTCACATAACTGAATTTTAATTTTTGGAAAGGTCCAACAGTATTTCTGTACAGGCAGACTATTGTGACATGTGATACTGCAGCCTTAAGGACTTTTTCTTCCATTATTATTTCCTTAAATTGACTAGTATTAACGTTCCAAACCATCAACACATTGGGAACGTTGTGTCTGTTAGAAACAGCGACAGTAAAACCACAAATCCCTTCTAGTTTCTGTACAGTTTGCGTTGTCAATAGCGACATTAAAAATCTGTTTGGAATCTGACTCACTACTCCCTCTAGTGGTCACATAAATCTGTTTGTGACCAGGGTTTGTGTATATTTATTTTAGTTACTATTTATATTTTTGTTTTACAACCCAATAAATTGACATTTTTGGCACAACTTAATATCTCTTTATTCTCAAATGTGTAATGATAGTTTGTTTATGTTACTATTTGAACACATATATCTACTTTAACGCTGCCGACTTTACTGAGCTACTGAGCATTAGTGTGTGTGTGTGGCCTATTTTACCCATATTTGCACATAGACAGGTGGACAGAATACAAATCTAGTCAAAAGTGAACTGAGATATATCTTTAGTGCACTTTTCTTTGCCAAAATACCATTCTTTATTTTCCTCTTCTTGTGTTCAGTGACTCATATGTATTTTGAAAACACATGGAGAGGAATCGAATGCAGCTGTAGTTTTCCATTGCTTAACTTTCGTTTTCACAAAACATGAAGTAATCTTTTCCTTCTGAAAGAATAATAAAAAAAAAACAGAAAGAGAGATAGTAGAGATCTAAGATGTGTGAGTGAGTGCAGACTTGTGTACATGGACTTTTACAGCCTACTGCCTATCATCTATGAACAGAAGTCCAACAATAACAATGGAAGTTGTTGGATAAATTATGTAATTTACAAAATCAAATAGAATTATTTTTTCCACTCACTCACTCACTCACTCACTCACTCACTCACTCACTCACTCACTCACTCACTCACTCACTCACTCACTCACTCACTCACTCACTCACTCACTCACTCACTCACTCACTCACTCACTCACTCACTCACTCACTCACTCACTCACTCACTCACTCACTCACTCACTCACATTTATAGTCATGTGAATTACATCTTTTATCATTCTGCCTTTTCTGCCTTAACTTCCCCATTTATCTACACAACCATATTGACTGCATCAGTGATGTGCGGGTTGACCCACAGTGAGCATTTGCGGATTATTGAAACATATTTTTAATGATATTCGGGTTGTGGTCGGTTGGATCATTTGTCATTTGAGATAAACATTAAAATAACTTCGTCAATACGCTTTATTAACTGAAGGTGATGTACAACATCAGACGTAGCTTACAGTATGGAGGGAGCAAGAAAATAAAGTTAGGGGAGTGGAAGCTCTGGAAACGTACAAACAAAATAAGTAAGGTTTGGGACATATTCGCTGAGATTTTTAAAGATGATGAGCGGCTCCCAGTATTTTCTTTTCTGTGGAAACCAGGTTCAAATGGCTCTTTGGGTGTTACAGGTTGTCGACTCCTGGTTTAGATGCTGTACGTTGATAACTTTTGAATGATGAAGCAGGACAAAAATATTGTCAACTTATTAATTACAAGCAATGATATCAGATTTTAACATGGAAATAAATGCAGGTATGTGAGTAAGGTCATGTGATGTTCCTAAAGACCATTTACTGCTTTGTAAAAAGATGGGTTGAGAAGCGGGTCAGGTGTGCCCGTTTCAAATATATTTATTGTGGTCCGAGTTGTGGGCAGGCTAGATAAAAAAGCGGTCGATTGCAGGTTGTTTATACATCGACCTGCGCATCACTGGACTGCTTCCTCAGTCTACAGAACCTTGTCCTTTTACATCCTTTTGCCTTTTGTTTCAGTGCAGTTTGCCTCATTATGACAGAACTTTGACAGTACCAATGAACAGAAAAAATATGAGAGGCAGTGTTTTTGCACATGCAGGCATCAAGGGGTTTAGCTGTCACTGGAAAATGTTAATGATATTAAATAAGCCTCAGAACAATAAAAATTATGCATGAGGCATTTTGGTTTCCTGTGAAGTAATAAGTTATAGATCAAGCCTCTTCTTCCTTGTCCATTGTGAGCTTGTTAAACACCACATCTGATATTATTCCATTATAAATGCAGCTAAAGTCCCCACACACATGTATAGACACACAACCTGTGCATGCAAACACTGACAAATACAAACCATGCACAGACAAAAACTGGCTCCATTGAGAGACTGACACGAACCCAGGTAATGAATGGACCCAAATGCAGAACTCAAAGATGGAAATAGGATTACAGAGAATTTATTAATAATAATAATAATAATAGACAGTTCTTCTCTTTATCTGGTTTATGGGTTCTCCGCTAAAACCAGCAACTGAGAGACAGGGTGCATACACAGTGGTCAGGCAAACAAGGTCGATACACAAACAGTCCAAAGTTATGTTCAGGTGAAATCCAAGAGACGTTACAGGTGTGCAGCAGAGGGGCCAGGGATCTGACAGCCGTTGTGATACAGACAGGGGTCAGGCAGAATCAAAGTCGAGATCAGGCAGTAAATCAGGCAATAGGGAATAAGCATACCAGATAAATAGGACAAGACAAAAAACAGAAACCAAAAAAATCCAAAACACGTTGAAAAGCCAAGAATCAATTGCAAGATACAAATCGCTCATAAGTCGCTACTAGAGCAGACAAACTTATGACAAACAAACACACACAGGGCTTAAATACTAAGGGGAACAGGTGGACCACATGAGAATGTATTAACAAGGCGGAGAAAAGTAAAGTAAGTAAGTAAAACAAGACAGTGAACATGAACCAACATATCAAAATAAAAGCACTAACACTAACAAAGACAGAAAAAAACTGGAAGACTCACAAAAATAAGACACAAACCAGACATCAGACACTGGATACGTTACTGGGACAGGATCCACATTGACTGATGGAGGTGAATCACAGCTTTATTGGACAGGAATAAGAAAACAATAGAGAGTTATAGCACATCCTGTATCCTAGTGACAATTGTTATTTTCAGACTAAGTTTTACATTTAGACAAAGGAAAAGGCTGCAACTTTTCAGACTCATAACGATGACAGACATAGATCATAGTCACAATAAAAAGACACACCTGGGACACACTGACAGGTGGTCTCCTCTAACAACCCGGCTGACCACAACCAGCATCCATAATGCAAGCACAACAAATGCACATCATCAGATCTGATACAAAAGGACATGTTTTTGTCATCTGGTCTGTCTGTGATGCAGATTTGTTGGACAGGCTGCCGGCATGTGAGTGTGACAGAATAGGAGGAGCAGGTTAAAACTCACAGTAAACATGGAAGGAGCCAGCAGAAACCAAAGGCAGGGGTGAACATACAGGAAATGATGCACGTGTGGTTGCAGTGACTCATGACCTCAGTATGCCACAGATGAGTTGTCCAGATGTGTCTCCACCCCCTTGCACTCTCACTCCCTCACTCCCAATTTCATCACATTCCCTCTTGCTCCCTTTTGGTTATTTCTGGCTTCAAATCCAACATTTTGTGAAATATAACCTTCCTCTTTGTCTATATGCAACACTGCCAGTTCTAATTATACGCAACATTCCAGCTCACTAAATACAGTAAAGGGTTGATGGAAGTAAAATGTAATGTATAATATTGGATAAATATGTACATTAATTCACCAGCTAGTAATAGAAAATCATATTTAAAACAATAAGGCCGGTCAAATGATTACAATTTGCAATTAGATTAATCACAGGGTTGTTGGTTAATGAGGAAACAGACTCAAGAAAGAAGGGAATATAGTATCTACACTAAATTGTTGTAAGATGGATGACGCATCAACCAAAGTGTTCGCAGAATTTCCGACTAATGTATGCTTCACATTAATGTGGTTTTAAGTGATTTGGTGAAAGGAAAACTCCATCAAAACACTTTATTGTTGGTTGAGTGTTCTGTCTCGGATGTTTTTTGTATTCATATTTTCCCAAAAAATGCACAAAAATACACTAAGAAGCCAAAAATGGGGAGAAAAAAATTACAACATGTGCTAAAATCCACTAAAATTCACAGAAATAAACTAACACACAAAAAATAAGAATTCTAAACTCTTCAAAAATACAGAAAAATATCAAAAACATATCCAAAAATATCAATATATGCAGTTAACATGCTTATTCAACACCTTTGACAATTTCAACAAAACAACTCGAAACAAAACAACTGTTCAATTTAATTGCATTAAAATTAGTAATTATATTAATCCCGATGATGAATTAATCTGCAGTAATGTGTTGATTTTGACAGCCCTAATTTAAATGAAATAAAAAAATTTAAAAAGTCAATTATTTGTAGTTGCTCTGGCACTTCTTATCCTGGCAGTTGTTCAAACACTTTCTCATCATAATTTTGAATTATACCTGCTGGATATTATTTATTGTAGACTCTTGTGCCTTAAACGTTGGATATCTCAAAAAATGATGAACATTACAGTACCTATCTTGACGAATGAGAAGTAGAGATACGTTTTTCCTTATGTATGGGTTCTGAAAAGTCTCCCCACAAGTGAAGCTTAGACTTAGACTTTAGTTCATAAAAGTAGATGGTGATACTCCACTGTGTGCACGGTAGAGCTGATCCCAGACCAGTCTCCATTCCCTATGTATAAGAGCCCCAGTACCTGCTCTCTCTGTACAGTGTGCTGCTTAGCATAGACACTGGCCTGAAATCTTCTTACGAGGTCATGTGCTGTAAAAAGGCGAGCCACTCAGCACATTTTCAGATCTTCTCTCCCTTCAACACTCTGTTCAGCCGTAAACCTCACCCCCCCCCCCCCCCGCCTTACATATATTAACCCCTTACTGTCAAATACATTTTATGGCTCGGTCTATGCTTTATTCCCAGAAATCATCTCTTTTTCATCTTTTTTTTTTTTTTTTAATTTTCTCTCCGCCATTCTCTCTTTGCTTGTGTTTCTGGTGTGATGCCTGGACCAGATGCTTAAGGGAGTGTTTTGGAGTGTGTGAGTTTTGTGAGGGGAAGTGGGGGTTGGGGTCTATGAGCAGTTGGTGGTAAAAGTTTCAATCACAGTTTAAAGATGCATAAAGAGTGAGTGATCTGAGGTATCAAAGACATTTCTGCTCCATTAAAAGTAATAGTATGATCACGGTGTGTTATGAGCAGTGGGTTGCCTGCCACTATTAAATGTATGGTTTTCACTTTGGCATCTACATGTAGTGTAGAATAAAACTGCCCCACTAAGCAATAGATTTTAAATATATTATCTAGACATTCGCTTGGCTCTTGTTTTTCCTGACCAACAGGGAGCTGTGAGATTACCTGAAAAACATGTTGAAAACAAGTTGTTTAGAGAGCAGAAAGGGGTGTGGGGGGTGAAGAAGGCAACCGGTTCTGTTTTTTCAATTACTCTGTGTTGTTTTTTTATAGCATACTTTCAGACAGACAGAACTGCAGTTAATGAATCCAGACTGTTTTCCCACCTCTGGGGAACAGACAAAGGGGAGGGATAGGCGAATGATGCATGGAGGAAGAGAGTAAGAGAGGAGAATGGGAGGAGACAGAAAAGTCTCTGGTTTTACTAGAACCATTTCTGTTTTAGCAGAAGTGGGGGTGTGGAGAGAGAGAGAGAGAGAGAGAGAGAGAGAGAAAGGGGGTGTTATAAACAAGGAGACATACATATTTGAGGGTTTCGAGCCGAATTTTAAAGTACTGCGCAATCTGCTCTTTCCACTGTCTTTTGTGTATCCATTGCTTCATCAGTGGATCAGTTGTGTGTGTGTGGCAGCTGGAAGTATTTAAACAGAGAACTGTGTGTTAAAAATTACGAGCACCTTTGGGAAATACAGCCCCCGATTCCCATAAACCTCAGAAATGTTGCTGCACAATAGGCAAGTTTTCCTTGTTGAAATCAGATCTCTCAGACCCTTTTTTCTTCTCGTCTTCATCTTTGTAATCCTTCTTTCCTCACTTATCCTTCCGTTCCTCCCTGTCCACATTTTTCTTTTATCCATTTTTTTCCCCCCACTTTTACTCAAATCCAAAATATTTGAGCGTGTTCCATTTCCCTCCCTTCCCCAGTGCTCCTCAGAAAAATGTGTCCGTTTTTCTAAACACAGAGGACTCCTCTGGAATTACAGCCAGATTTATTGGCTCATAGCTGGTAAGCTTTCACTATACGCACTTTTATTGGCCTCTTATGCCAAGGAATCTGCTTCGTCATTTCCCCCTCCTAAGCTTTTCTATCCTGGTTGAAGAAATTGATCCTCCTCTAAATCAGAACACTAACCTCTATCATTGTTGAGCATACCACCACAACAGACCACCACCCTTTGTGCTGAGCGCTGCATGATCAAGGACCCCCACAGTATGACTTTAGCCCTATATCCACAATCTTTTTTTATGTGTATTTGTGGATGTTCAGAGCATGTGGCAGCTGTGAAAATACATGTTTTGTGGTTTATGAAGCCCTCCTCCCCACTTTTCTTTCACTTTCTCTGCCTAATTGACTCACACACAGAGGTATAGTTTTCATCCCTCAGTGCTAATATTGATATTTAAATGTCTAACTAGTATTTGTGGTGTAAGTACTTATTTCTATAAAGGAGTAGGAAAACCACAATTTAAAAACGGACTATTATGATATCAAGTCTGCACTTCTTTTTAGGATTTTCCCTCCTTATATTATTGTTGGTATATTATTTCTGATGCTTAATATATTATGCATTAGCTGATTTAAATAGAGTTGATATGTTATTTGCTACAGTTATGGAATAATGTTTTCCAACACCCTTCAAAGTTTACATAATCTCAAATATGATTAAATATTTGTGGACAAATCTTTTTGTTTCTAAAGATGAGGCTTCATCTGTCATAAAAAAAGCAATTTATTTTTCATTGGTTTCAAGTGGTTGGTTTCAAACACCCAATTTTGACCTTAATAGAACAGCTCATGCTAAATGAAGCCTGTACGTGTCGAGAATGGCACAGTATTTCCTTAATACTTGATTGTTAATGCGATATACCACAAATGCAGAAGATTTTTTTTTTACAGTCCTGTATTCAGTAGGTTATCATTCTGAGTAGCTGTAAATCATATTTTATATGTTCTTGTTAGGTCTCTCAGGTAGAAAGTCAGTTAAATGTTACCATAAATACAGCCATAAAATCACAACGAAGTGCGGGAAATGAACTATAATTCTCGGCCTTTAATGTCCTGACATCTTTCTTTCCTAAAGCTTCAACAATAAGTTTCTTTCTCTAATTCTTGGCTAAGACTCAGTGTGGCCTAGCTGGTGTTTGAAGAGAGGAAGGAAGAGGAGGGAAAGAGAGAACCAGGGAGAGCGGTATATTAATGTCTCATGTTATTCTTTTTCACTCTTTTTCTCCTCATTCAGACCCTCCCTATGTGGTCCCACACCACAGTCAAAACAGTTTGGATTAAGCAGGGGTATTCCAAGTTTTTCTTTCTCTTGGTTCAACTTCTTCAATGCACCAGCAAGTGCATGTGTGGTGGCATGTGCACAAAGCTAGGTGTTTGATTTTCATCAGTGGGTGTGGCACTGGTCTTCCCCATGAGCTAAGCCGCAGGAAAATATACCCAACAGTAGACACACACCCTGCGTCGCTTAGCTACAGCAACATCACACTGATCAAAGCAGCAAACAGCCCGTCTCATTTTCAAAGTATCTCAGTGACTTTGAACAGTAGATGTATTATCACTAGACACTAGCTAGTTAAAGTTGGCTGTTGTCTGGCTTGTCAGCAGAGGTGGAAGTAACTAAGTAGAAGTACTTCCTTTACTGTACTTAAGTAGATGTTTTAGGTATCTGTACTTTACTTGAGTATTTATTTTTCTGGCAACTTTTTACTTTTACTCCCTACATTTTTGTATAAATATCTGTATTTTATACTCTTTACATTCTCAGAATAGGTTCATTACTTTTTCAAACTAGACAAATGTGACAGTATGAAAAATAAGTTGTGAATTTACTTTATCATCATTTTGACTTTATCTCATAATTATCCATTTCTTATCTCATAATTATGACTTTTTATCTCATAATTTTGACTCATCTCACAATTTAGATTTTTTTAAAAAAATCTCATAATTATACTTTTGTAATGTCCTATTTATCACTTTCAATTTTTTGATATTTTTGAAAATTCTGTTTTTTTCTGCTTAAATAAGTATTATTTCATCCATAGTAAAAACATGCAGTTTTACTTTTTACTTTATTATTATTGAGAAGTTATACTATTTTTTTTTAAACTTTTGCTTAAGTAAAGGAGTTGAATCAGTACTTCTACTTTTACCAAAGTATTTTTTCACATTAGTAGCTGTACTTCTACTTAACTATAGAATGTAAGTACTTTGACCACCTCTGCTTGTCCGTCAAGAAAAATGCCTGAGATCTAAACTTTAACATCTGTATTGTGTGTGTGTGTGTGTGTGTGTGTGTGGATGTTACAGTAAGAGCAAGAGAGTTGGTGAAGTAGCTCCTCCTGTGCACTGCTGACTAATTTACTTCATCGTGTGACTCTGAGTCAGACCTCTTATCCCTGTGCTACAAGTAACATCAAAAATTCAAATTCTATGAGAGTCTCAATAAAAAGATTTAGGAAGTGAAAACAGTGTTTTGCAACTTATGTGGCCCATTCTACCCATTCCTCATCCTCTTTTCTCTGTCCAGATGTGGAGCAGATGGCCATCGACTGGCTCACCGGAAATGTCTACTTTGTGGATGACGTTGATGACAGGATCTTCGTGTGTGATAAAGATGGGCAGACATGTGTCACCCTCCTGGACCAGGAGCTGTACAATCCCAAAGGCATAGCTCTGGACCCCACCATGGGGTCAGTTTTACATCTGTCTTTTTTGCCTTTGCACACACACACACACTCATCGACACAGACAGGTACCACATAACGAGTGTAGCCAACTCTAGTAAAGACTAAGGTTGTGTATTGGCAACTATCTGGTGATATAAGATAAGATAAGATAAACCTTTATTTGTCTCACAGTGGAGAAATTTACAGTTCACAGCAGCAAAAAAAAACTGGCCTACACGCATATAAACAAATAAACAACTAAACACACTATATATACAGATATAAATATACAAAATATACACAATATAATTTAAAAAGTGACTGCGGGTTTCTGTTTAAAGTGCTTCCAGGGAGTCCAGAGACCAGAGTTTGTTATAAGCGTTTGTTGAATAGCCTGACAGCAGTCAGCAGGCATGAGCGGCGGTACCTCTCCTTCTTGCAGCGCGGGTGTAATAGTCTCTGGCTGAAGGAGCTGCACAGTGCTGTCAGATACATATGACAATACTCAGATCACAATATAATATATCATGATATATCTTGATACTGTTAACAAGGCATTTTTTGTTTCTATTTTAGATTAACGTTTCCTAGAATAGTTAAATTAAACAATAACTATTCAGAAATATTAAACACATTTTTATGTGATCAGAACATAATCTAATGCTATGTCACATAAGTTTCCTCTGTAAAAATGTAAAACTTAAATTACGTTTTACTGACGCTATAGTTTCAGATCCTGCCCAAATGTTCATATTCTATTAGTTCATAACTAACCTCATAAAATCATTTTTACACAATCCCAACAAAGGAACAAACATTTCCTTCTCAGACACAAAAAAAGTGCTTTTAGGATACTCAAATAACCATTATTTAATAATCATAAATAAAATAGAAGAACAAAAGAAAAAAAAAAAACAAGACAAAAATGAATCTCTGCCGAATCTGCATTTGAATAAATACCTAATACGGTATACAGTACCATATGGTTATATCGTAATATAGTGCAGAAACAATTTTTATTACACCCCTAAGTGTTTCACACAAAGCCAGAATCCCATGAGAATGAATGGAAGTCAGATCAATGTTACTCAGCCTTAAAATAACAAGTTGAAAGGAGGGTAAAGGCTAAACAGAGGATCTTAAATGAGCACAGATGTTTTGCTTGCACTGTGGTACACTGACCTGTGGGTTTGAAGACTAAACGGATGTTTTTATTTCAGTTCTTTTGTTTATGACAAGGCTTTCAAACTGAATTCCTAGAGATGTGTGTATTTCTACACTGTGTAAAAGCTGACAGTCTGAATGTGTGTATATGCGCAACCAGATGCATCCTTTTTACACAGCTCACATTCTGTTCTTTGCTGTAATTGGTTCTTCCTGTAACAATGGCTCTAGATTCATTGTAGATCATTTCTTTATTGTTTTCTGAAAGGAATATGAGAAAAACAATTCAGGCAAATATAACCAAACAGGACACAGCATGCTCCCTTTGTTATTTTTGAATTATGGAAGCATTTGGAAAGTCTATTCTAAACTGACCCACAAACATTTAATCTACCATCATATTAAAATCCTCTCATTTTGTAAGAGGCTAAAAGCAAATGTATATTTTCCTAAAATAAAAACTAATTATGAAGCTCTCATTCACAGATCTTGCCCCCCCCCCCCTTCATCCTTCCTCTGTTTACCCACTGAGGATCATTTCAGTTGATCTAGCCCCAGCTGTTCTCATTCAGGTCTGCTCTGTTTGTTTTCACAGGAAGGTTTTCTTCACAGACTATGGACAGATTCCAAAAGTGGAGCGTTGCGACATGGACGGCCAGAACCGTACCAAGCTTGTCGACAGTAAGATTGTGTTCCCTCATGGCATCACACTGGACCTGGTCAGTAGGCTGGTGTACTGGGCTGATGCCTACCTGGACTACATCGAGGTGGTAGACTATGAAGGAAAGAACCGTCATACAATCATCCAAGGACTACTGGTAAAGACAAACATATTTGCATAAATAACCTCTGAAGATGACTGCCCTTGTGCATGCTTGTGTTCTATACTATACATGTTTAGAAGTCCCTTTACATCTATAATCACCTTATGTTCCTCTGGTGTCCTGTAATGTCTTCCTGCCCGGTGAGTTATGAGAAGAAAAAATGTGATGAACATTTTCTTTTTCATTAAAGCAGTTGATTAATTGTGTCTAATACCGTGACTGTTGATGCTGTGGTGCTGGTAAGGCGCAGGAGCTCTTAAACCTGCCAACACGGATTTAACCATTATCTGTGGAGAAGAAATGGCTTTAATTTACTCTTTGAGCCTAAGGCAAGACATGCTCTTGCCCACAAAGTCCCATTTGTGTGTGACTGTACACTTGTGTATGAGTTTACACCTGTGTATGAGTGTGCACCTGTGTATGAGTGTACACCTGTGTATGAGTTTACACCTGTGTATGAGTGTGCACCTGTGTATGAGTGTACACCTATGTATGAGTGTACACCTGTATATGAGTGTACACCTGTGTATGACTGTACACTTGTGTATGAGTGTACACCTGTATATGAGTGTACACCTATGTATGAGTGTACACCTGTGTATGACTGTACACTTGTGTATGAGTGTACACCTGTATATGAGTGTACACCTGTGTATGACTGTACACTTGTGTATGAGTGTACACCTATGTATGAGTGTACACCTGTGTATGACTGTACACCTGTGTATGAGTGTACACCTGTGTATGAGTGTACACCTATGTATGAGTGTACACCTGTGTATGACTGTACACCTGTGTATGAGTGTACACCTGTGTATGAGTGTACACCTATGTATGAGTGTACACCTGTGTATGAGTGTACACCTGTGTATGAGTGTACACCTATGTATGAGTGTACACCTGTGTATGACTGTACACTTGTGTATGAGTGTACACCTGTGTATGAGTGTACACCTGTGTATGACTGTACACCTATGTATGAGTGTACACCTGTGTATGACTGTACACTTGTGTATGAGTGTACACCTGTATATGAGTGTACACCTGTGTATGACTGTACACCTGTGTATGGCTGTACACTTGTGTATGAGTTTACACCTATGTATGAGTGTACACCTGTGTATGAGTGAACACCTGTATATGGGTGTACACCTATGTATGAGTGTACACCTGTATATGAGTGTACACCTATGTATGAGTGTACACCTATGTATGAGTGTACACCTGTATATGAGTGTACACCTATGTATGAGTGTACACCTATGTATGAGTGTACACCTGTGTATGAGTGTACACCTGTATATGAGTGTACACCTGTGTATGAGTGTACACCTGTGTATGAGTGTACACCTGTATATGAGTGTACACCTATGTATGAGTGTACACCTGTATATGAGTGTACACCTATGTATGAGTGTACACCTATGTATGAGTGTACACCTGTATATGAGTGTACACCTGTGTATGAGTGTACACCTGTGTATGAGTGTACACCTGTATATGAGTGTACACCTATGTATGAGTGTACACCTGTGTATGAGTGTACACCTGTATATGAGTGTACACCTGTGTATGAGTGTACACCTGTGTATGAGTGAACACCTGTATATGAGTGTACACCTATGTATGAGTGTACACCTGTATATGAGTGTACACATATGTATGAGTGTACACCTATGTATGAGTGTACACCTGTGTATGAGTGTACACCTGTATATGAGTGTACACCTGTGTATGAGTGTACACCTGTGTATGAGTGTACACCTGTATATGAGTGTACACCTATGTATGAGTGTACACCTGTATATGAGTGTACACCTATGTATGAGTGTACACCTGTATATGAGTGTACACCTGTGTATGAGTGTACACCTGTGTATGAGTGTACACCTGTGTATGAGTGTACACCTATGTATGAGTGTACACCTGTATATGAGTGTACACCTATGTATGAGTGTACACCTGTGTATGAGTGTACACCTGTGTATGAGTGTACACCTGTGTATGAGTGTACACCTATGTATGAGTGTACACCTGTATATGAGTGTACACCTGTGTATGAGTGTACACCTGTGTATGAGTGTACACCTGTATATGAGTGTACACCTATGTATGAGTGTACACCTGTGTATGAGTGTACACCTATGTATGAGTGTACACCTGTATATGATTGTACACCTGTGTATGAGTGTACACCTATGTATGAGTGTACACCTATGTATGAGTGTACACCTGTGTATGAGTGTACACCTATGTATGAGTGTACACCTGTATATGAGTGTACACCTATGTATGAGTGTACAACTGTATATGAGTGTACACCTGTGTATGAGTGTACACCTGTGTATGAGTGTACACCTGTATATGAGTGTACACCTATGTATGAGTGTACACCTGTGTATGAGTGTACACCTGTGTATGAGTGTACACCTGTGTATGAGTGTACACCTGTATATGAGTGTACACCTATGTATGAGTGTACACCTGTATATGAGTGTACACCTGTGTATGAGTGTACACCTGTGTATGAGTGTACACCTGTGTATGAGTGTACACCTGTATATGAGTGTACACCTGTGTATGAGTGTACACCTGTATATGAGTGTACACCTGCGTATGAGTGTACACCTGTATATGAGTGTACACCTGTGTATGAGTGTACACCTATGTATGAGTGTACACCTGTGTATGAGCAGTGCAAAATGTATCCTTTCAGTAAAAGAATGTTTATTTCCTGATTGCTTTGAATTTAGTTCAGGTGTGTTTAATGCTTTTACTTCAGAGGCCACATAAAACATAATATGATCTCAAGTGGGGAAATAATAGTATAATAACAAATAATTAATAATAACTGCAAATTTGAAAATGTATTCTCCATTTACTGCAATGTAAAATTTCAAATTGTGCCAGAATCCAGGATCTCTTCTGGATCACCACCCTTATGACACTCCCGACATATCCTGAACATTTTTATCAAAATCCATCCATAATTTTTTGAGTAATTTTGCTAAAAGACAAACAGTAAAAACATAACCTCCTTTGCAGACCCCCCCCCCTACATTCAGGTCTGCCTTGTCGAAGGTCTGCGCTGTCAGAGTGATTTTCTAGTTATTTTTGTAGTGGGATAACACGGTAACTTAGTTACTTTTGGGAGAAGTAACTAATAACTATAACTAATTACTTTTTCAAAATAACATGCCCAACACTGCTTATGATAGAAGATGATAAAATAAAATCATGTTTCCTTACATTCTGGCACTAACTTCTACTTCTTTGTGGCAAAGCTTTTTATTTATTTATCCGAAGTATTTACAAAAATATATGCAAGTTCAAAAAGGAGAGGGAAGAAGAATACCGTATTTACTCTCACCTCCATTCTCATCATCAAATAAATTACAATAATAATGTTTTAAATACTCAATTCTGTCCTTAGACTTCAAGCTAGAACAATGAACAATGCTTTAGTCTTTCTATGAAATAACATTGTTTTGTTGTTGCTGTTGTTGTTGTTTTTCATCTGTATTTCTGTCTGTGAATTACAGTCTGCTCTAATCGACCACAGTTTTCCTTACATCCACTGAATCATCTGTGTTTATCTTTTTGCAAAGATTATTCTTCAGGAATTTCAGGTTTATTGTGATAATGTCAGTAGAAATAGACAGTAGACAGTGAAGCAGTTTAGAGAGGGGGGGGGGGGGGGTCATGGAGCACTAGATTTAGGCCAGATCTGAACCTGAGCCACTGAGGTAAAGACTGTATCTTGTATATTCTTCACCAGATGAACTACCACTGAGCCCCCCAATGGTATTTTTCTGTTGATGTTTGAAAGTCCTTGTCTCCACAGTCTTTCCCTTTTTTCATTATTGTATAGAACAGTGGTTCTCAAATCCGGTCCTTGTGTCCCAGTGTCCTGTATGTTTTCCCTATCACACCTTGTTCAATTATTGATCAGCTCTTTAGAGGCCTGATAATGATGGAAGAGGGAGATAGTTTATATAATTTATTTTATATTTTATTTAATTAATTTATTAATTTTGTTTTTTATTTGTACATATTTAAAATGGCTTTATCTTTTTAATATTCGTCAAGGTTTTTTTTATTATTATTTGAATTTAATACATTTTTAAATACATTTTTTTGTCATTAAAATATTCTTTATCTTTATGTTTTACTTTTTAATTTAATTAAATGTATTTATTTTTATTTGTAATTGTTTTATTTTTTTAATTATTTGTATTTTATTTTTGTATTTATTTTGTAATGTAATTAATTAATTATTTTTTTATTTGTATGTATTTTTTTCATTTATTTTATTTATTAAAAAAGAAGAAAAGGGAGATATCTAAAACATGCAGGACACTGGATGAGAACCACTGGTATAGAAGCAGTTTATCCATGACATCTGTCTTCTAAGAGCCAGGGAATTTTGATTGCCCTCAGTCTGTATAATTTAGTAATTAACCACAGTAAAACATATTTTGCCTTCAGTCACAGCCAGTCTACACAGGAATCTTGATAACATTACTCTGAAGTAGGCTCCTATACAGTGGTAGAAAAAAGTTTTTGGGCATGTTAATCTGCCAAATATTGTTCCCTTCTCCAAACCCACATGCTCCCTTCTCAAAATCAGATGTTTCAGCAGAAAAACATCCAGGACATGTTGAAACTATCAATAATTTAGTTTTGTTATTTTAGAAATCATTTATATCTGTTTGTCTGATGTAGCCACATCTTTTGAAATGCAAAATAAAAAAAATAATCTGTAAGTATTTTATGATAATATTGGAAATTGTGTCAAATGTTTTTCCAAAATGTTTTTCCACTATTGTAGAATGAAATGAACTCGACATTAATCCTTGGTCTCTCATGCAATGCGCATCACATTCAATCTAGATCAGGGGTCTCAAACTCATTCCTTTCAGGGGCCACATTCAGACCAATTTAATGTCCAGTGGGCCGGACCAGTAAAATAATAGCATGTTAACTTAGAAAAAAATTACAATTACAATTTTTTGCAAACCCTATGACCTTATGAGCTTGCTTTGAAAAAAAACTATCCAATGAAAAAGGTGTGAATAATCTGAAAAAAACTTAAATATCTCAAGAAAAGTACATGCAAGTCTAACAATATTATGCTTCAATTTATCATTTACACATGTGCATTATGGATCAGATCTACTATAAAGACACTTAACTGTTAAAATTGTGCTTAATTTTCTTTAGAAATTTCAGTTTGTTCATATTCCTTCATGTTTTTCACATTTTATTGTTACAGGATAGTTCACAAGTGTAAATATTTTCCCAATTTAATGTTATTTTTTCCACTATAAGAAAGACAGAAGTTTGAAGTTGTCATTATTTATAGGCGTAATCTACATTATTTTCACATCAAATTGAGGAGAAAATATGGAGTATAGTTATTCTGCTATAATTTGACTGTAGACTCTATTGGTCTGAATGTGGAACCTGAACTAAAATCAGTTCCACAGCTTTTACTATATATAATTTTTGCACTTTCAAATTCATCCTGGGGGCCGCAATGGAACCTTTTCCGGGCCGCATTTGGCCCCCAGGCCGCATGTTTGAGACCCCTGATCTAGATCATAATAAATATAAAGAAGTTACTGTTATCTATAAAAGAGGGATTTTTTTTTTTTTTTATTCTCTTTTAGATCGAGCACCTGTATGGGCTGACAGTATTTGAAAACTATCTCTACGCCACCAATGCAGACAACGCTAACATGCAGCCTAAAACTAGTGTGATCAGGGTGAACCGCTTCAACAGCACAGACTACCAAGTAGTGACAAGAGTGGACAAGGGTGGAGCCTTGCATGTGTATCACCAGAGAAGACAACCGCCAGGTAGACGACTGTGGATGTTTCGCATGCGCTCACATCTATACACAGCTGCTTATTGTGTTGTTTCATGACTTTCATCCTCTGGGTTGTCAGTACGTAGTCATGCTTGTGAAATGGACCAGTTTGGAAAGGCTGGAGGCTGCTCTGACATCTGTCTGCTGGGGAACGGCCACAAAACAAGAACCTGCCGCTGTCGTTCTGGATTCAGCCTGGGCAGTGATGGAAAGTCCTGCAAAAGTGAGTAAGAATATTCAAATAATGAAAGAACCATTAAGCACTTTAAATGGACTATGCTGGAAAAGACGGCTTAAAAATTTTATTTCTATATTTTTTGACAGTGTATGGACAACTTATGTGTTTGTATGAACTCACAACAAAATATAATTAAAATTTTTTTAATTAAAATATGTCATGTGCTGTACTGTACATGGAAAATGTAGAATGTGTTGCAATAAGCATGACACATATCCCACATCCTGTTTCGACCTTAAACGTAAACCCCATTTTAGTTCAGGTGTCAAATACAGCTCAATATGATATCAAATGGGCCAGACTAGTAAATTAACAGCATAATAATTTATTAAATATGGATACTAAATGTTTTCTTTGTTTCACTGCAAAAAAGTGAATTTACTTTATGAAAACATTTAAATTTGCAAACTGTCCTTTTATACAAAAACCTATAATTTCTTCAGACTCTATCTACAAACACAGAAAACATTTGTTAATGGAACTGAAAAATGTACTCAGAACTTTTCTTATGTCTAATTTTTGCAGGGGGCTGAATTGGACCTCTTGTTGGGCCAATTTTGGCTCACAGGCTATATCCTCCTGACACCCAAGACAGTGAAATGTTTAGCTTTTTTACATTAAACAATTATCTTGATTGGAAACCAAAACAATGCACCAACCAAACCAAAACAATGCACTTCAAATACATTTTTTAAAAATATGTTTATTTATTCATATTTTTTTTAATAGAATGTAATTCACAATGGACAGAATTTTAGACACTGGGAATGATACATCCTCCATTTTGTGATAAATTAGACATGCAATTTGTTCAATAATTTGATATATTGAATTGATTGAATATATTATATATATATAATGAGTGAGAGTATCCACAGATATGTAGGGTAATGAAATACAGACAGTAAGACAGCAGTTGAAATATTCTTTCACATTATAAATGTGGTAGAAGATACAAAAACCCATCAAAAACTTTCAAGTTAAATCCCTATAGCCACAAACACTGATTCAGCACAATCAGAGTTGCTGCGTGCGTGGGCTCAGCACAACTGTACTGTGAGTATAAACTGGTGAGCCACAGTGATTCAGCTCTATTGACCCAAAGCCAAGGGCACCCAAGGTTGGATTAGGGAGTTCTGTCCTGAGTGGCAGACAGGAAAAGAGCTAAGAGCAAAGCAGCTGAGTAACACTATAACTTAGTGTAGCTCTTTAGCTCTGCACTGACCATAATGGTGTCAGCCTGATTCAGCATATTTAAATATTTTATCAGCTAATCACTATATTGATCTACCTATTTAAAAAAGCTGTCCTTGAAAATGACAGAATTAACTAAAGGCAATCTCTCACATTTAATATCTTGAACCCATCCTCCTGTCCCTCTACTTCCAATAATGTCATTGAAAAAACACTTTTTATTATTTATGCCATGTGTTTGCTAGAGTTTGTTTGTCTGTTAGTTAGCAAGATAACTCAAAAAAGTTATGGATGGATCTTGATGAAATTCACAGGGTACTTTGGTAATGGGGACATCTGGAAATGATTACGTTTTGGTGGTGATCCAGGGACGGATTTTGATGAATCTTTTAGGATGTGTTGGGAATGTCACTAGGAATAAATAATTACATTTTGGTGGTTATCCGGAAGACATACTGGATTCTGGATTACTTTGAAATGGATTCTCCATTTACCATAATGTCAAATTTCAAAGTGATACAGAATCCAGGATCTCTTCTGGATCACCACCAAATCATTTTTTTATCATTTGTTCCTTGTTCCCAACAAATTTCATCAAAATCCATCCATAAGTTCTTGTGTGATCTTGACCAGACCCAGATCACCACCAAAATCTAATCATTTCCAGATCTCTTCATTACCAACCCCCACTGAAAATGTAATCAAGATCAGTCCATAACCTTTGGAGTTATCTTGTTAACTAACAGACAGACAAACAAACTCTGGAAAAAACATAACCTCCTTGATAGACCTCTGGTGGAGTGGTTTTCTAGTTTTTTTTTTTCTCTGTGTGCATGGCATTTACTAGTTTACTTGTTACATAATTTGAGGTGAAGAATCAGCTAATTTCTGAATCTCTGTCAAACTGAATTCTGAAGCCACTTTTGATATAGCTTCGTTATATTGTTGTCAGTACTAATGTAGATCTTACACACAGTCATTTTGGTTTTATTTCTTGTTTTGCTGCAGAACCTGAGCATGAGCTGTTCCTGGTCTATGGTAAAGGTCGTCCTGGGGTCATCAGAGGAATGGACATGAATGCCAAAGTACCAGATGAATACATGATCCCAATTGAGAATCTGATGAATCCCAGAGCTCTAGACTTTCATGCCGAGAGTGATTTCATTTACTTTGCGGACGCCACCAGCTACATCATTGGACGACAGAAGATTGATGGAACAGAAAGAGATACAATTTTAAAGGAAGGTGGGGTAACAAAGCTTTTTTTTAATTCACAAACTGGTTTCAAATATGTGTCAGTTAGATTTTTAATGTTGTGAAACACCATTCATAGATCATGAGATAATGCAGATTGAAAACCTGTGTAAAACTCATTGTTTTCTACTTGAGAGGATGACAGGACTGCTGGACTCTATTCAGGATACCAATGGGATAATTTTAACAAAGAATTTACAATTGAAGAGATGAATTGCAATGTCTAATAAAACAGAAACTCTAACCATAGATTCAAAAAAGACATTTTTCCCCTGCCAAACCATCATCTGTCATTTATTTTTATTTATGGCCATCACAAACATCAATCACAATCTTAAATATTTTGCCAAAAAAAACAAGATGCATTTCTTCTTGAGTTTTCTTTTATGGACCATTAATTTCAGTTGTTACCATAACAACAAAACAAAACAATCACAACCTCACTTGATAGATTCACCCAAAGCACAAATGCAGTCAAATGAAATCAGATCTGATTGGTTTTACATACTCAGTTCATTTGGACCAGCTCTTATAAAATATATCCATTTCAACTCAGAGGGTAAAGGATATCTTCTCCATGACATAAATCTCATAGACAATTCAATGTTGGATGGTTCTACATTTAAATATTTCCTTGTAATGGATTTCTTACTGGCTGCCAATGTTATAACTATCTGTTTTTTGTCTCTGAAGTTCCATGACACAAATGGGAGATCACCCCAAAACAAGGTTTCATATTTAAATGAATTATTTTTTTTACATTAAATACATTTTGTATGTCTTCTCAAGAAGACTTTATAACTTGACAGCCCCAAAAAATATAGAAATGGTTAGCTCCATTAGAACCACAGTCTTATCATGTGTCACTTCTAGTGTATCGTACAGTTTTATATGGAGTGGCAAAACTGCATATTTCTTGAAAGATGTTTATATTAACAATGTTAAGATCTTATTTTTATTAAAATCTAACAAACCAGATTTGTGATTTGACAGAGAAAATATAAGACAATGAGCTATTTTCCCTTAATGTGAACATTTAGTACAAAATCAAAGTTATACAATCTTAATTCAGAGGGACCTTCTACCTCTTAAATGAAAATGTGTTCTACATTAATACTGTCGTCATAGATTGAATGCGTGTCTTCCAGGAATCCACACAGTAGAAGGAATCGCTGTCGACTGGATGGCTGACAATCTGTACTGGACTGATGATGGACCGAAGAAAACCATCAGTGTAGCTCGACTAGAAAAGGCTTCACAGACACGCAAAACACTCATCGAGGGAAAGATGACTCACCCTCGTGCTATTGTAGTGGATCCACTCCATGGGTAAGGAGTGGAGTGTTTTATTCCAGAGAGAGAAGGTGGAGATGTTGGTTTATGCTCATATGTGTAGGTATATCCTGGTATGTGTTTATTTGTGTTCAGGCAATACATAATGATGGGATGGGATTTGACAACTACTCCAGTAGTTACAGCACAGACCTGGCTCCAAATTAGCTGATCCATTGGAATTGAGTATTTCATATCTGATAACTAGTAGGACTAGTGGATCAACAGGTATTAAATATTTTAAATCAGTCAATAGCTTTGGTCACCAGTGGCTGTTTTGATCATTATGGGTTAACATATGACAAACGCATATGGTGTCTAAAAACCTTTTTTTTTTTTTTTAATCAGTGTTATTCACTATTATCTTTTCAAACATGATGTCCTTTTTGGGCATACCCATCACTCAGTGTTTACTAAAACAGATGAAGCAATCTCACTCAGTAGAACATTATTAACATACAAGTGTGTCTCTCTTGCACTCTGTCAAATACCTCTTAATCTTGCTGTATATGGATGTGTATTATTGATATAAACTGCTGGGCTCTCTCTTGAGAAATACACACTCATAAACACATACACAGTTTGAATTGCTACTGAAAGGGTGATGCGTGTCCACACACTTCCCAGGAGAAAGGCACTCGCCTCCACTAATGCCTGTAATCAATCAGGCTCAGGGAGAAGAGGGAGGAGGAGGAAGAATAGGAGGAGGAGGAGGAGGTATTTGCTGACAGGAAGGGAGAAGAGAAAGAGGCAAACTGAAAAGAAAATGTGAAATATTAATGCTGTCAGTCATATTCCAGTGGAGTGACATTTATCTAGTTTTTTGCAGAGTTATTGACAGCTATGTTGTGTTGACATCAGGGGCTAAGATTGGCAGGATTTAACATTACTTCACCTGTGGACAGATCATCAGAGAAACACTGCAGTCACCTCAGTGGATGGTTTGCTGAGTGCTGTGTGTGTGTGTGTGTGTGTGTGTGTGTGTGTGTGTATTGGGGGAGCTAGATAAAATGTCATTGCCTTGCCTTGGTTAATGCCAAAAGATTTTCCAGATCCCTCAGCAAATATCCACCTCTGTTTCTTCTCCAGGTGGATGTACTGGACTGACTGGGAGGAGGACCCTAAGGAGAGCAAGCGAGGTAAAATTGAGCGTGCTTGGATGGACGGCTCCAACAGAAACGTGTTCCTGACAAGCAAAACAGTGCTGTGGCCAAACGGCCTCAGTCTAGACATCCCAAAGGGCATCTTGTACTGGGTCGACGCCTACTACGATCGCATTGAGATGGTCTACCTTAACAGCTCTGAACGCAAGGTCAGCACTCAGCATCATCGGGATTATTTTCTAGAATGTTTCAGTGGAATCTAAGCAAGGGATTATTTTGACAGACTGAGAGTCACCTCATTTAGAATGTGAATGCTGTGGGTGGTCCACAAAAACACACCACACTTAGACCTTTTAATACTGATCACTCTTTGAATTAATGTTTGTATTTCAGTTATTACCTTCACCAAGGAGGTTATGTTTTTACCGGCGTTTATCTGTTTGTCTGTGTTCAAGATAACTCGAAGATTTATGGACGGATTTTCAGGACATGTTGGAAATGCGAACAGGAAGAAGTGATTCCATTTTGGGGGTGATCGGGGTGGGGGTCTACCTTGGCGGAGGTCTGCGCTCTCAGAGTGCTTTTCTAGTTTTATATGTTATATATTTTATTTAAATTGTGTCCATTTTAGCTTTGAAAATGTAGAATGAAGAAACGTATAATGTAATTCGGGATGCGTATTATTTACATGCATATTTCAGACATCACCTGTGTCATGATGGGTGAGGTGGAGAGAGGACTCAGATGCTCAGTGTTGAAGGGAAATATAATGTAATAACAGACAGAACAAAATGCAGACAGAGACAAAATAAACTGGAACAAAACCTGGGGGTAGATCAGCCAGAGTCCATGGTGGTGAATGAAATGTCCAGGTTATGGAGATGACAAACTGAAATGGTCCCACACAAGCACCTGCAAGCTTCACTGCTTAAATAGTTGCAGATCAGCAATGACTTACAGCTGTGCGGTGTGGACCAGGTGAAGCTGGAGTGGATCTGGGGGAAAGGTTGTGACAGGTTGTGACAAGAGAGATATTCTAAGACAATAAGTATTAGTTATTTCCTTTATATTAAATACATTTGTATATGCTACTAAACTCTTTGTAAACTTTGGGGTATCCTTTTCAAAGATATAAATGATTAGTAAGTAAGTAAAGTTCATTTATAGAGCACTTTTCACAGACACCAGTCACAAAGTGCTTAACATAAAATACATGAAAATGCATAAAACAATAAAACAAAACAATGTATAAAACAAATGCATAGATTGTGCAACAAACCAGACAACACAGGCAACTAACCAAACGCTTGTCTAAACAGGAAAGTCTTCAGCTGTTTTTAAACGCTTGCTCAGAGGAGATGGATACAGATGATTGTTTGCTTTTACAATGCAATTAAAATAATAAGAGTATAACAATAATTACTGAGTCAAATCATGTTTTATCTTTACTCTAAATTGCTACAGTATAAACATGGTTGTCTCTGTAATTAGTCATAGACGTCTATAAACCTTTTAGCCCGTCTTCTAAAGCTGACTTTTCTCCCAAAACTAGACGGTGTATGAGGGTCAGGAGCTGAACCACGCCTTTGGTCTCTGCCACTATAAACACTTCTTGTTCTGGAATGAGTACCGTAGTGGCAGCATTTTCAAGTTGGACACGACCACTGGAGTTGCCACTCTGCTTCGTAACGAGAGGCCTCCCATCTTTGAAATCCGGATGTATGACGCTCAGCAGCAACAAGGTCCTAGAAAACACATCAGATGAGGATATGTTTGTGTTCATGCAGGAAATATATGGCCCAGAATGGTATTATACAGCATGCGGTAGTGTCTGGCTTCATAAACTCACACATGTTGCACAACATGATCCTTGTCATCTACAGGCTCAAATGCATGTCGCGTATACAACGGCGGCTGCAGCAGCTTATGTCTTGCCATACCAGGCGGCCGGCAGTGTGCTTGTGCAGAAGACCAAATACTTGACCCAGCTGACAACACCAGCTGTAAAGGTATGAACAAACATGGATATTTTATAACTGTGTGTATGTAAGTCTGAAGGGTATTTCAAAAGGCACAATATTTGCTCCATTACTTATACAAGGTTTTATTCATGATATGTTGGACAAGATGAGTCAGTCGTCATGACTGGGACTGTTTTTCCCGGAGATGTCATGCATTTGTCATTCATTTTCCAGACAGCTCAGCTATAGTCCATTATTGATTGGGTAAATCAGAAAACAAGCATTTCTGTGTTTCTATTGCTGTAACAATCTGGTCATATCAAACTTAGGCTACACAGTAAATTTTGCGGTGTTAAATCAACACTTAGAGAGTTTATTTAACTTCTTCTAGAGTGTATTTGGTCCCATTGTCTCCAAATTAACACTGCAAAAACTACAGTGTACACAATTTAATGAAAAGGTCATATTGGGATTATTGTGCTCAGCATTGCAATTTGTTTTTGAATCTCACCACAATAATCAGCATTTAACAGAGGTTGTGTTTATGCTGCTCACTGTGTGTCCATTTAACCTGTGGTGCATTCTACACTGTCATACAGGTCATTTCTTTATAATTATGGGCAGATTTGAAACAAATTACCAATAAAAAAACAGAATATGTTGTCCCAGTCACCCAAAACTTTCCATTGTATTTTGTTCATCTTTGTTTTTGTTTGTATTTCTCACATACTTTTCTGTTTCCGCTCCCCTTCTGTCTCCTTCTACAGCCAACCCATCTTACGTACCCCCTCCTCAGTGCCAACCAGGGGAATTTGCTTGTAAGAACAACCGTTGCATCCAGGAACGCTGGAAGTGTGATGGAGACAATGACTGCTTGGACAACAGCGATGAAGCTCCTGAGCTCTGCCGTGAGTTACACACACACACACACACACACACACACATACGCACAGGAGTTTTCGTAACAGCTGCCCCTCCTGTTAGTACTGAGTCAGATGACCTGTGTAATAAGAGAGAAGTCTGAATTTTGTGAGTCTGTTTATATGTGTTAATTCTGTGTTTAGTTCAGTACACAATCTGTGAATGTGTGTGTATGTGTGCAAGGAGGAATGTAGCAATGTCTGTCGATCTGGAAAAGCTCTCTCTCTGTTTGTCTGTCCGTCTGTCTGTGGTTAAACTGCAGACATGTTTCTGTTCCAGACAAAACAAAATTCTTCCAAAGCAGCTCAAATATCTGCCCTCCCTTTCACTTATTTGCATCTCACATCTCCCTCCACTGCTTCACCTTTCCATTCCTGATCTGCCTCCTCTCCCCACATGGCCTCTCATTTCCCTCGGTTTCCTTTTTGCCCTTCAATGTGTCCTTTCTTCTCCCCAGACCAGCACACTTGCCCCACTGACAGATTTAAGTGCCAGAATAACCGCTGCATCCCTTTGCGCTGGTTGTGTGACGGAGACAATGACTGTGGGAATGACGAGGATGAATCCAACACCACCTGCTCAGGTACACCCGACTCCACACAAAACTGAAGCTAGACAGGTCATTTTAGTCGTCCGCACATGGGGTTTTCAGGTTTCTTGGTCAGGTCCTCTTGAGGCAATCACCACCACAGTGTGAGCTATACTATGGCTTACAGGGGAGCTCAGTTTGCTACTTTTCACTTTTTTGTGGTCAGAAATGACACATACATAAATCACCTGGCTTTTTTTTTTTTTTTTTTTTTGTATCTAGAGTGACACCTGCAAGATAGTTTCAGGCAGTTAACTCAAGCTTCTCTGCTGTATATTTCCCATGACATGCCTCCCTCTCTCCACACTCCACCTGCCAATTGTATCCTGCAATTTGAGGGTCATTTTAAACAGAAGAATGTCTCCTATTTCTTTGACATGTCAGTATTGCTGCTGCACTGCATTGTCGCTTCCAGCCTTTTAAGCCCCTTCAGATGCCCCAATATCCATCTGTGTGCTCCCACTGAGAAGATATTTATTAATCCCATTCTTGTTTCTATATGTAAATTTTTCTATGAGTGATCAGTTTGCAGCTTAAGTGCCCAACTAAATATATTTAGGTGTGAGTCATGTCAAATGTGAATTGTGTGAGTGAATCTGAATCTGATGTGCTATTATTATATTACTATTCTATCTCCATTCCTATATTTTGTTGGGCTTATATTTATTCATGGTAGTGAGAATCCTGTATGAATTTTCATCAGTGATCACCCATTATTCTCATGATGCATGATAATGATGAAAATAAAATAAATGAGCTTCCTCATTTGCAACCTGATCACCCTTATATTTTATTCCCAGCTCGAACCTGCCCTCCCAATCAGTACTCATGTGCAAGTGGACGCTGCATCCCTATCTCTTGGACTTGTGACCTGGATGATGATTGTGGTGATCGGTCAGATGAGCCTGCCTCATGTGGTTCGTCAACTTATTCTCAATTAGTTTGGTCAATCATAGTCATTTTCACTAATTGAGGACCAAGTTACACTGAAGTTTTTAAGATGTGTGATCAACATGTCTAAAGTTTCCTTCTGTCTACAGCATATCCCACATGTTTTCCACTCACTCAGTTCACCTGCAATAATGGACGCTGCATCAATATCAACTGGCGCTGTGATAATGGTTAGTTCTTGCTCTTTATTCTATCAAATTTCCTCCAGTGTGCCTGAAGTACAGGTTCCTTCCATTTGCTTTGGCATGTTTTCAGGGTTGCCAACTCTCATGTGTTTTAAATGAGCTCTATCTAACACTCCACAGATAGGTTTCAAATAAATAAAAATGTGCCAAATATCCACTGTGATTCACAAGTATAGTCATAGGTGTCGCATTCGCTCACATAATTATCAGCATAAGATCTCAGTGCTAAAATTAGCAACCTTGCAGTTTCCTTCCAGGTTCATACTGGCATATTCCTCTTTGTGTCTGTGTGTATTATATGTTTGTATGTTCTTATCTCCCTTCTGTTTTTTTTTTTTTTTGTTGTTCTGTGATGTTAGTTGTTGTCGTTCTGTGTTGTGCTGTTTGCCCACTCTGCTGTCTTTCGTTGGTTCTGTCTTTCAGAAAAGGATTGTGGGGACGGCTCTGATGAGTTGAATTGTCCAAACCTGACCGGTTAGTGCATAGATCAACATGCACCACAACAGCCATGATGCTAGCCTAGCTCTAGGACTGCCTAGAAGGTTTAAGGATCAGTTTAGAGCTGCTTTTCTGCTGATTAGAACATGGCCACAAGCTGAGGCCAATTCTGCTGCCTTTAAGTTAATCTGCTGCATACAGGTCTGAAGACTATAATTGGTAAAGGCTTTTCTCCTTCAGTAAACATACCTGAAAGTGAGGTTTTTAGCGATTAAAATGAAGTAATATCCATTTTGCCACCAATCTACTGGATGCAAGCCTTAGAGATAAAAAAAAAAAAGTAGTTCAAATCCAAACTAAATTGTCATGCTGCAGTGCTAAAATGTACATGTTTGGTGGCACTTTTTCTGAAGAAGTGGTATAAAAGTGCTTTTGATGCTCTGCTGCCAAGCTCAATGTATCAGCGCTTGGTACATTTCCCCATGGTGCATGGTGTGATCTATGCAGTTTCTGTCATTATTTAAACTCTTCTTTTTATCTCTCACATTCTTCTTAATTTGTATTCTGTGGTTTTCACTGTGTTCAGTATGTTATTTGTAAGAGAATAACTTTCTGCACACATTGAAACTTATTTTCCCTCTGAGACAGTGGGTGTCTCATTATGTAAATGAGTGGGTATTATTTGACCATGTCTGTTTTACAGATAATGACTGTGGGGACAACAGTGATGAGGCAGGCTGCAGTCACTCATGTTCCAGTGCTCAGTTCAAGTGCAACAGTGGCCGCTGCATACCAGATTACTGGACCTGTGATGGAGATAATGACTGTGGAGACTACAGTGATGAGACCCACGCAAACTGCACCAATCAGGGTCAGTGTCACTGCTGATCATCACTAACAAGCAGTTACATTTATTTGCAACACACAACACCTAATGAACACAGTAACAACAGTCACATGTCTATATGAAAGACATGTTCAAGTTATCTAAACAGTAAGAATGTTGTATTTACAGTGTCAGTAAAAGAAAAAAATATGCACTTGACAACAATCTTTCCATATTGTAGAATGTTATGTATTACATTTAAGATACAATTGGACCAAGATAAAACCACACAAGCTAAACTCAAGTCATACATTGTCTACAGATTTCTAGGTGTTATGTTCCTACAGAGCCACACATCCTGTAGAACATACAGGTACAGATAGATACAGACACATACTCCTTCAATCTGTTGGTTTATTTGTGAGTACTCAATTTATGCACATTGGGATGTCTGTACAACAAAGGCTGGAGCGGATCCGAAGAAGTATAAAGTACGTCTTGTCCTAATATCTGAGAATCACTAGTTAATAAGAAAAGCTCACGTTAGCATTCCCCACTCACAAGCAAATTGCCATAGGTACAATGTTTTTCATTTAAAGGAAAAAAAAACTGACAGGTAATATCAGGGGTTGGTGATTGCATCACTGCTGTACCATGTCATTTATTCTCTGGAGGACTACAAGTACTAGACAGTATTTACATTTCAGCCCGTAGATGGAAAAGGTTCTGCTCCCTATTAATGACACTTGTTAATAGCTACTGCCACTGCCACTTAATAATTCTCTCTGGTACTGTAATTTAAAGTGATTGATATAATAACTGTTCTCATTTAAATATCAACATGTGATTATATGTACATACAACAGTGAAACAATTAATGAAGTCTCTGTCAACTGTTATGACAAACAATGACTACATATACACATATTTTTTGTTCTGGGCTGTTTGTCTGACTCTGCTAAGATTTATAGCTTTACACTTTTGTACCACATGCCATTAGTTATTTTGTTTCACATTTTCTGTGCTCAAGGCTGTGTCATTTGACTGATGCAGGAAAAAAGTGAAGAGAACTGTCTTACTTTTTTCCTTTCTCAGCCACTCGTCCTCCTGGAGGTTGCCACACAGATGAGTTCCAGTGTCGGATGGATGGCTTGTGTATCCCCTTGCGTTGGCGCTGTGATGGGGACACTGACTGCATGGACCTGAGTGATGAAAAGAACTGTGAAGGTGTCACACACATGTGCGACCCCGCTGTCAAGTTCGGCTGCAGGGACTCTGGTGAGGCATCAAACACAGTTCATATTGAAAAAAAATAAACAAAACAGAAAGGGCAGTTATAAGGTAACTCACATTATCATTATTTGTTGCTTCTCATCTTAACTTAACTTGCACTGTGAAACATCCATGCTACAAAAACTTGCTAAAGGGAAACAGCCATTGGGTGTCAATATGCTGTATATATATATATTTATATATATGTTGTGCCATCACTTTTAAACTATATTAGTAAACATAAATAAAGTCACATTTTATTTTGTTCAAAGCACGCTGTATCAGCAAAGCCTGGGTTTGTGATGGCGACAGTGATTGTGAGGACAACTCCGATGAGGACAACTGTGAGGCGCTGGTGTGTAAACTCTCTCACCATGTGTGTGCCAACGACTCCACCATCTGCCTGCCTGCAGAGAAACTTTGCGATGGCACCGATGACTGCCCAGATGGCTCCGATGAAAAACTCTGTGGTAAGAGACAACAGTATGCAGGCAAACGCCAAAATGGCAACTAAAATGCTGCAGTTTAAATCAAGCCTTGAGTGGTTTAATAACAGTTCTTTGCAACTATTGCTCGTGTCATTCAAGGTCTAATTTTCTCCATTTCACAGACTTATGCTCACTGGACAATGGTGACTGCAGCCATAACTGCACAGTGGCCCCTGGTGAAGGTGTGATTTGTTCCTGTCCACTGGGCATGGAGTTAGGCCCCGATAACAAAACCTGTCAGATCCAGAGCTTCTGTGCCAAACACCTTAAGTGCAGTCAGCGCTGTGAGCAGGACAAATTCAGTGTGAAATGCTCCTGCTATGAGGGCTGGGAGCTGGAGCCTGATATGGAAAACTGCAAGAGTACAGGTAAGGGGACGAAGAACAGACAGAAATGGAGATGGAGGAGGTTCAAGATCAGATGTTTTTAAAGACATCACTGAACACTTTTGAGCATTTAATTGATGATACCTGTACAGATGAGAGGAAGTTGAAGTTTTTGGGACACAGCCTCTACCAGAGTCAAAAACTGCAGACCACAAATGTTGGGTGAACTTCCAAACAGGAAACAGTGTGGTTGGAGAAGATCTAAAAATGTAAAAAAAAAAAATTTAATTATAGCCAGAATACTAGACAAAAGAGAGGAAAAATTCACAAAACAATATAATAGATGTGCAAAGGGTCACTACAAAAACACAAGAGTTCTAGAGATTGGTTTCGTGTTGTTATTATTTTATGAAAGAAGAAAGAAAGTATATCAATTATTAAAGTACTGTGTATTGTGAGTGTGCATAGATGTGCATTTTGAATTGAGAAAAGGCAGATTGTGAAAATAGAAACTACTACTTTGTTAAATCACCTTTGAGTTGTATCCCACATATAAATATATAGAATATGTCTGTTTTTGTAGCAACAAGCCAAAGAGGTAACATGAATTTATAGTGCTGCTTTTCAGTGCCAGGTCTTAAAGACTCACCAACACCCTGTCATTCATCCTGATACTTTTCTGGCTGCCTGCTGGGTACAGATAACTCCTGCCTTATTTACACTGTGTTTTAATTACCCAGGATTAGAGCCATTTTCAACGCAGCCCAGCTTTAATTGAAGCTCTCACACGTTGCAGTGAAACATGACTGCTATGTTTACAGCACAGTGGAGTAAAGTTCAGCAATGTTCTATGAAAAAAGAAAAGCAGTCAAGGAAAAGACCTCTTTAAACTTTATTTTAAGCCTGTATTTGATCACATTTAAATGTTGTTGTCCCTCCTCTTAATGAAGTGTCTGTATTTCTATTTGACTTTTCCACAGATCCTTTCAAACCCTTCATCATTTTCTCGAACCGCCATGAGATCCGTCGCATTGATCTGAACAAAGGAGAGTTCAGTGTGTTAGTACCTGGTCTGAGAAACACCATTGCACTAGATTTCCATCTCAGCCAAAGCTCCCTCTATTGGACAGATGTTGTGGAAGACAAGATCTATCGTGGGAAGCTGTCTGACAATGGAGGTTGGAATTTATACCACATGTAATGTCTTTGGAATATTTGATACTTTCTCCACATTGTTGGATTCAGTTCCTTGATTTCTGCTAAAGATGTGTTATCTAGATCTTGGTGCTTTCATCAGCATATTTTTCTTTTTTTTTTAAATTATTATTAAGTATATCTTAATACATACATATATATTAGTATTTCAAATACGCTTAAAACGTTGTGGAAAAAGGCAACAAATATTCTACACGAGCTGCGCATTCTTTTCATTGCAGTCTTGTATTTTTCATTTGAATGTTGTTTTTTGTTAGATTTTTTTTTTTAATTTGGTATTTTGAATTGATATTTTTTGCTTGCACTTTTAAAAATCTTCTTTGAACTTAATGACACAAATTAAACACCATACTGTTGGTCACCAGTGACTATATGAATGAATGAATGAATGTTTTTATTTAAGTGTCATGCACATTGAAGTGCCCAGCCCTCATGGGCTTATATGACACTATACAACACTGAAGATGGCCAACAATGCCAACATTTCCAAAATAACAAATCAACTCGGATACAGAATTGATATCCTCAATTTCCAAGCATTTTTCACATATCTGGCATAGCTGCACAACTGCTTTAAAAAAAAATCTCATCATAACTACTGTGATGATAATGAGTAAATGTAAAATATAAATCTACACTTCCATGTATTAGTAGTATTCTGTGCTTGGGGTTAAGTGCAAGGCACAAGCAATTAGCAATTTACAGTAAGTGTGTGTTTTCATTGCTCCAGACAGCATAATGACTCATTGCAAATAATTAGACATGTCCTTTTCACTGGAAATCAAATGGTTGCAAACAGACTGGATAGGCATCTCTTTAGTGAGACACCTCCTATTGGGTTTAGGTTTTAAGGCCCCTTCTGTAATTGTAGTATCACAACCCCTACCGAGCCATTGCTGTATTTATTTATGTTCTCATTTATTGTACTGACATTTGTATTCTCCCAAACATAGCATCTAACCATTTGATTAAAGGGATTACAGTTCTTGATGCAATGTTGGCTTTGAATCTAAATCGCTTGATTACATTACCATAATTTGTAAATGGATCAGTGCTTCGGGCTACAGTAAATCTGAATTTTTGCCATCAGCAGTCTTCGCTTTCAAAGCTTTTATCCACACATATTGAAATACGGCAAGAATTCATTAAGAAACTTAAGCGCTTGCAGGAGTGTTTATTTTTATTGAACAGCAAGATGAAATATTATTACCTCAAATTCCTCCATGAGTTATACACAAAGACAGATGATGTAAAAACAAAAACATTTTCCTACCATTGTGCTCCATCATTTTCAATTAAACTAGTAAGCTCATAGATCTGTGATTTAGGATAAACAAAACAAAGTGCAATGTTAACCAGCTCCTCCATCCTTTTCGTTTGTTCTTATAGCTTTGACTAGCTTTGATGTGGTTATCCAGTATGGACTAGCTACCCCTGAAGGCCTGGCAGTTGACTGGATTGCAGGAAACATTTACTGGGTGGAAAGCAACCTGGATCAGATTGAAGTCGCCAAGTTGGATGGCACCATGAGAACCACGCTGCTGGCCGGAGAAGTGGAGCACCCGCGAGCTATTGCCCTGGACCCCAGAGATGGGTAATATACTCTGCTGTTGCCCAAAAAAGCACAATTAAAACAATGTTATGTGTTACATTTCAAAGTCTTAATTATGTGTTCATGTTGCGTATTATGCTGCAGGATCTTGTTCTGGACAGACTGGGATGCCAGTTTACCAAGAATTGAAGCTGCATCCATGAGTGGAGAAGGCAGAAAGACCATCCATAAAGAAACTGGCAATGGAGGCTGGCCCAATGGGCTTACTGTGGATTATCTTGAGCGCCGTATCCTGTGGATCGACGCCAGGTCAAACAAACAGCACAAATCCAGACCTGAACACACTCTTTATTTGGTCCATATACTGTATTTTTCATTTATATTTAGTAATATCATTGTAAAATGTGCTCTATGCAGGTCTGATGCCATTTACTCAGCCAAGTATGATGGATCTGGGCTAATAGAGGTTCTGAGAGGCCATGAGTATCTGTCACATCCCTTTGCTGTCACTATGTATGGAGGAGAAGTTTACTGGACAGATTGGAGGACCAACACACTGGCCAAAGCAAACAAATGGACTGGGAGCAACGTGACTGTAGTGCAAAGGACCAACACACAACCCTTTGACCTACAGGTCTACCACCCATCCAGACAACCACAGGGTGAGACACGCATTGATTACAGACACGTGTCAATATTATACAGGTTGACCAACATGTTTGTTTTTAGAACTGATACTGATTTTATTATTTGTAGTCAAGAAGACTGACAAGTGATATTTGTGACATAATAATAATAACAATAATAATGATAATAATAACAACAACAACAACAACAACAACAATAATAATAATAATAATAATTTAACTAAATGTATATTTAATTTTAAAAAAACTTTTCAACCAAAAGTACAGGAGCCTGCCAACAACATTTCTAAAGTTTAAAAAAACAGCAAAGTTTTATGAAGTGAATAAAGTCCAGTTAAACTAGTCTACTGTAGAATGTGAGCTGACTTTTCAATCTTAGCACCACCAGATTGTAGTGTAGTAGTGCAGCTGAGGAGTGAGGAGTTCCAGAGGGAAATGATCACCAAGAAAGTTGAAGTTGTGCATTTTGTTTATTTTTTTCTATAGTATTTGGGATAATAAATAAATAAATAAATTTGTTGTTAATTTTTATTTTGTTGACTGACTCAGACCTGATCTGAAAAACAGTCATATCCATAGTCAGTCAAACTCTACTACATAGCTTAGATAGACGTTAAGTTAATTAACACAACACAACATTGTTATTAATTAACATAATTAAGATAATGTTAATGTTGGATAACAACAGTGCTCAAAGTTTTACATGAAAAGTCATAGTTAGTGTGTAATATTGTTTAATGAAAACATGAATGATCAGACAAAATAGATGTGTTTTACCATAAAAATGTAAACTCTGAGAGATATAAAAACACAGTCATTAAATAAAACACAATAATAGTGAAAATAGTGAAAAGGTCAATGACAGGTTGTAATCTTTTATGATAGTTGTGGATAAAATAATTTAAATATAAAATTCTCTCAGTACTTGTAAACAAGAAGAATGGGAAACAAGTAGAAAGAACAAATCCTGCTCCTTAATGGACATTTACCTCTCAAAATGATAGACTATAGATTTGACCTTTCAATGTCACTCAATGTCAAGGGTCACAATGACATGTTGGAGCCTACATTTAGTTTCCTATCTGTCAACAATAGTAACTGACTACTTATCACCACTCTTTTTGGAGTTATGACCATTTAAACTCATGTGACCTTGATTTTGACCCTTCAAAGTCAAAGGTCATAGGTCAATATTTTTAAGTCAAAGCCAGGTTTCCTGTCTGTCAATAATAGTATGTTTCCATGTTTCCATTCCATCCAGTATATTATAATTTTTTAGATATTGACTGAGTGGTCTCTACACACACAAGAGAATAATTTTTTGTCATCACCTGTTTCACTTCTGTTGTCGTCCAGGAGTCACTTTCTTTGGGATCGTGGTGGGTGCGCTCAGGGGGACTCACGGGGCAGTGGTGGCTCTGTCCTTTATGTGTCTATGGTTAGAACTCTGTGATGAATGAGGGTCAAAGTTTCACAAAAATCATCATGGGTAGCTCCCTCATAGCCAACAGGATGCTACGTACAATACGTACATGACATATTTATGTACATTATGTAGTTATGTACAGTACATACAGTAATGTACATAGTATTTATATCTTGGGGGTTTTGTTTTCCTTTCGTAAATAGAATTTTCTTTCATATTCAGAGACGAAAAATTGAGGTAAAGGTTTTTTATTACTTGATTATTTGTTAGCTGGATCTTTTGTAAGTAGAGGTACCACTGTACAGGAATGAAAAGGAAAATCCTGATTTGCGCTATCTCTTAGAATTGCTAAAGATATCAAAGCAGAACAGAACTATTTATTTTCCACTTCTTTATTGGAGTTTGAACACTCAATTATCGTTCTCATTCTCCAATATTCTTTCTCTGCTTCATAAAGTTCAGCTACCTTCTCTTGCAGATCCTATGACAGTTCTTTTGCTTTCCCCTCAGAAACCAGCACGAGATGAAATATGCAAGGATCTGTTCAGACCCCAGAGACTCACTGATTTTTTAATAGATACTAGATACTAATTGGATGCAGACAGGCAACAGGTCTGGACAGTTACCCTTAATAACTACTTAAACTTATGTGCATATTATCTGGCCAGAGCTTGAAGCACATGTATAGTTTTGATTCAATTTGAGTGGTTCAACTCAGCACTCTTATTTAAAAAGAGTGAATTCAAATTTGAGATGGTAAATAACCTGACCTGACACTTATGTTTTTGAATGATCAAACAGATTTTCTCAAAAGTAGCCTGTATTTCCCAGGGTATGTAAAGTTATAAACATGACAGCATGTACAGTGGCTCTCATGATTTGAAAAATGTATTTAATTACTGTTGATTATTTCCCCCTCAGCTCCCAACCCGTGTGCAGCTAAAGATGGCAAAGAGCCCTGCTCTCATCTCTGTCTCATCAACTACAATCAGACATTCTCATGCGCCTGTCCTCACCTGATGAAACTTGGCCCTGATAAACGCACTTGCTATGGTAAGCTTGAACACACATGAGTTCACAGATTCACTTATTGTGAGAGAGCAGATCATTTCTCCCTCTACTTATCTTGGCAAAACTTGTAATGTTTTTTTCCACAGTGTAATCTGGGGCCATGCAGAACTGGTTATATCCATTTGTGTGTTTGCGTTTGTGTGAATGTTAGCCTGAAAGAGAGGGGAAGAAGGAGAGGATTAAACAATCTGGACTTTTTTTCTTTGTGATGTGCTATAGCTGCGACAGCTTGAGTATGCATTGAAGTGTCTCTCGGTGAAAAGTGAGAGCAAGCCTGCTTATTCACTGTGTGAGTTTAGTATTCAGGGCAGCACTTTCTATTATCTTCAGGGGTAATGGAATGGAGAGCCCCATTCTGTCTGATGCAGGCATCAGCCACAAACCTTCACTTTCACCATCTAGTCTGGCCAGTCCGATACAGCTTGACACCGTCATTAGTCTCCCTCTCTTTCTTTCCTTTACTCTCTCTCCCTGTCTATCATTTAAGCTTTACACAGTAAATGATGATAGAACTGTTGAGACCAATGCATTTGTAATGTATCTGCACTAACTGAATTCACTTACTCCGTCACATTGGTGCTATTGAGTTACCTCGCCACAGACACAATCATTACAGTCAAGATTCAATTGCATTACCTGTTTGTTCAAGTGGCAGCAGTAATGTGGAGATACACCCTTGTGCACTGCAGCCACCTATCTAAACCTGTAGCATTAGAGTCCACTCATGCATTTGACTACTGTGTTGAAGATGCATTTAGCTCCTGATTACCATGATGATTGAATGCTGATGTTTGAGAGAATCACTGACGGATGCATGTTAACATCTCCCCCCTGCAGAGTCTCGTCAGTTCTTGCTCTACGCTCGGCAGATTGAGATCCGAGGAGTGGACATTGACAACCCGTACTACAACTACATCATCTCCTTCACGGTTCCAGACATTGACAATGTGACTGTTGTAGATTATGATGCTCTAGAACATCGGATCTACTGGTCCGACGTCCGCACACAGAGCATTAAGAGGGCATTCATTAACGGCACTGGAGTCGAGACGGTGGTGTCCGCTGGTACGTAAAGGATAATGTGAAATACCCACCGATTTTTATGAAATTTTTATTTAATTTTTTTTTCAAATGGTGAAGCAGGCCTCCCCTGGGGGGTGCCAGAGGATTTTTTTTTTTTTTGGTGTGTGTGTGTGGGGGGGGGGGCACAGCATGAAAAAAACATAAACCTGAATTTAAAAAAGCATAAACATGTAGGTAGCTAACTACAATATGGGCTAGGGGGACAAAAAATACCTCAAGTGAAAGTGAAAGAGGGCACAGATTCTGGGGCGAGCAAGAAACGGATCAAGTCTGACCATGATTATTTAAAGTTTGTCCTTTCATGGGTTGGTCCTAACAAAGTTCTGCCCCCACAGTGTGTTATTTACAGAGGTGTTAGCTAATGATAGTATGTTTTTTTAAATAGGAAGGTTAATGAAAGTGGATGTTTTAAAACACACAAAGGTGTTAAAATAAAGCACAAAAAATGTTAAAAACTAACTAAAAATGTTAAGATGTAGTAAGAGAGGTTAATGTGATGTGAAAATGTAAGATTTTAAAAACACATACATATTGCAATATATTTTTGGAGACATTTAAGCGCATATAGAAATAAAAGTTTGTTTATAAAATATATTGCTGGAGGGGATATGTGGTTTTGAGTTCTTTTAGGGGAGGCTTATTGCCGTGTGTCCCACAATTTCAAACCCCTCATTTAGAGTAATAATTTTATTTTAGAAATACTTCAGTGGCCTATTAAAAAGATTAACCTGTTCATGCATTGGTTATTAACAAACTAGTGTTATTTTTGACACTTTGCCAAACATATCCTTCTTTTGCTGCACCATTCATTGTAGTGGATTCCATGCTTCACCAGTTTAAAAAGTAAATGTATTATTTTTGTGAGCATAAACACATCCATAAACCTCTATCCACAAAGAGAATGTAGCACTGATTCAAGAAAACATATAATTTCAGTGTAAAATATAACTGTCCACTGTAGTTAATGATATGAATCTGTGATTTTATTGTGGAAACTTTGATCACTGAGATAAAATGACAAAAACCACAAGGATTAAACTGTGAACAAACGATTCTCTAAATTATAGCCTATTAAAGAGTTTGGAATTACATGTTTTTGATTCGTTAAACCAATGCTTCTCATCTTTTTTTTTTTTTGGCTTGTGACCCCATTTTAACACCATAAATGTCTGGTGAAACTAGACATTCAATATAGGGACTTTTTTTTTTACTAAAATTAATTTGTTTTTGATCATGTACCAATTTGCTATACTATTGCTTTCCAAATAAAGGTTAATTTTAGACAACATTTAATCTCTATAACATATATTATTATGGATGGAGGCATAAAAGCCAGGTGTAGATCACTGCACAAAAGGATAATTTTATTGTCTTTGGTCAGGATATGCACAGTCAGTCCAGCTTGTATTTAAAAGGCTGACAATTAATACTGAACAAACAATAACTCAAACTATGAATTATGAAAGAATTGCAGCATTTGAAACAAACCATAGTGAACATTTGATAGATAAACTGTACCACACTCACAGTTTGTCTGTTATGGATTTAGATTGTCAACTCACCATAGATTACATTTTTATTTTAATCAATTAGAAATTTCAGATGACCCCATTTGAATTCCAGGTGATGCTACATAGGGTCCCAACCCCAAGTGTGGAAAATACTGCATTAAACAGTATATCAGAATAAGATTAGATTTACTTCACTACACAGTGGGGAAATTCAAATGTCACATTAGCAATAAAGTGAGTGTAATGTATATTAAAGTTAAAGTCATTACTGCAAAGTCATTAGTGCATAGTTTTAATTAAAGGTAGAATAACTGTCGACTGCAGTATTATCATGCATAAATAGGTTTAAACCTTCCTCATTGAAAAATATCTACTGAATATAAAAGTAATACTAAATTTATCTGTTAGAAGCTTCCCAGTTTTTTTTCCCTCCAAAAACATTTTAAATTCAGGAGATGCTTCAAGTTGTCACACCACATTAAAATTACAAACTAGATCACAGTTACCTCTATAACAACTGTGATGTCACAAATCTTGCTAGTAGGTACACACCTTAACTGAGATTTTAGGTGAGAAAAATGTGAAAACGTCATGTACAATGAGAAATATCAGCAGAGAAAAGCAACATGAAAAGAAAAAAAAAAGCTCTCAAAGGAGACTTTTTGTTTTTAATGATTGTTCTAGATTCATCTAGAGTTCATAACAGCTGTTTTTGTTACATTTCTTTTTTCCCTTATCTGTGAATCATCTATGCATTATTATTATTATTATTATTATTATTATTATTATTATTATTATTATTATTAGTAGTAGTAGTAGTAGTAGTAGTAGTAGTAGTAGTAGTATTGTTGTTGTTGTTTTTGTTATTATTATTTACTAATATTATATATATTTCATGTTCTGGTCATGAAATAAGATGACTGACAAGGATAATGAATTGTTCTCTGTGACTGTTATTCTTCCATCTTTAGACTTGCCCAACGCTCACGGCCTGGCTGTGGACTGGGTGTCAAGGAACTTGTTCTGGACCAGTTACGATGCTAATAAGAAACAGATTAATGTTGCCAGATTGGACGGCTCCTTCAAGAACGCTGTCATCCAGGGTCTGGACAAGCCACACTGCCTGGTGCTGCATCCAATACTGGGGTTGGTTCTTCAACACACAGCGCTGTCACATCTAACCATAATGAAGCTTTCACAAATTGCACGTACACGCCCTTCTGATTTTACCTTTAACCTAAAACACCTACACACAGAGTTGCACATTCACTCAAATCACACTGGCAGACACTCCCACATGCTCAGGCAGTTTGTGGCTGTCAGGCTCCCCTCTGTCTGCAGCCAGTGATGACAAGCAGACTAGATGGTTTAGCTGGTTTGTTAACCTCTGACTGTTTTTATACCTCCTTTCTGCGGCTGCTGTGAATGTGATATATCAGGAACGCCCGCAAGGAATTTCAATACATCTGGCAGACACGTTCAGTCAAACTGAAAGATGAACTTGGTAGAATTTGGTGGTCAGAGGTCAAAGTCCAACTGACTCCACAAAAAATATTTTGTGCTCTGTAACATTGCTGCTATTTCATACATTATTAAATGCAATGTGTAAACTTTAATGCAAGGATGTCAAACTCATTGTCTTTCAGGGGCTACATTCAGCCTGATTTGATCTCCAGTGGGCTGGACCAGTAAAATAATAGCATATTAACCTATAAATAATGACAAGTACAAATCTTTATCTTTGTTTTGGTGCTAAACCCCTCTATTAAATTATGAAAACAGTTACTTTTATAAATTGTCAGAACAAAAAAATGTAAATAACCTGATTGTTTTTTTGTTTTTTTACAATATTATGCCTGAACTTATCATTTATACATGAGCATTATGTATTGCATCTACAAACACACTAAACATAAGCAGAAAACTGTTAAATTTATGTTTAATTTCAGGTTGGTCATAGTTGTTCAGGTTATTCACATTTTATTGTTACAGGATTGTTTGATTTGTTTTTTGTTTTGTTTTTTTACATCAGACTGAGAAGAACTCATTATTTTGTGTCAGTTATTTTTTATTTATTTATTTTTTTTTTTTACTGTATATCATAATGGTCTGTATGTGGAACCTGAACCAAAATGAGTTCAAAAGCCTTGACTGTGGAATTTTTGCATTTTTCAAATTAATCCCATGGACCTGATTGAGAAATTTGGCTGGCTGCATTTATCCCCCAGGCAGCATGTATGAGACCCCTGCTTTAATGCATTGACTCTTCTGTGAACGTATCTTCCTTCTGAGTTGTGTCTCATGTTTGATGGGAAAAACAACCTCCAAGTTCTCACAATTCTCATCCACTTGTACGTGACTCTCAGTTTTGTCAAAGTTTTACTACACACAGTCCTGTTAAAACAATGATGTTGAGCCAAAGACTGTTGATTAGCAAAAATGCAATGAATGTAGTTACTAGTTTGAGCTTTACCAATGTGTGTCATCCTAACCAATGCATCATTACAGGCTGACCTCCTATTGGTTGTTACTGTAGGTAGAGTAATACAGCGAAACTTTCAGTAATATTTTACAGGATCATCTTTAGCTTTCTTTACAGGATACATTCTCCATGGTATTATTATATATTTATTATTTCTGTCATGTTTGAACACTGAACATAGACCTGAAGTACACCCAGATCACAACACTCCCCCCACAGGCTTATGCTTTAAGCACTGGGCATGATGGGTAATCACTCCACCTCTCTTCTCATGCTGTTGGAGCCATCACTCTGAAACTGAATCAATCTGGCCTCAAACCACATGATGTTTTTTTCCACTGAAACACAGTCCAAATTTGACTCTTTATGACAAATGGGTGTGGTTTAAGGAATAAGAAGCTCGTCATTGTATTAGTTAGTGTTAAAGGCCCTGTGTAAGATGTTCATGTGAACTACAATGAGACTAATTTTGGAGGCTTACAACCACAACACAGCAATCCAGTTTCACTCAGGAAGTAGTTCTAGTATTTCTCCCCTTATGCCTCCCTTCTGATCTGTAATTCTCCTTTTCGGTCTTCTGTTTTATTTTGGATGATGGCTTCTGCAGTCATATAGGTCATCTATGAATAATTTACAGCCACCATCTCTGTCACTTTTTTGCCACTATTTCTATTTCACTGTTTATATTTCATCTCCTCCCCTCTGGTTCTTCTTAGGAAATGTCTATTTTATCCTATTTTCTTCCCTCTGGAAACTGTATACCCCCTCGGCTCCCCAAAGAGAGCCTGGTCACAGCTTCCCTTTTTTACTAGCAGGGTTGAGTCAAGTCATCTGTATTTATATATTAGTTTTTGTCCTGCAGGAATATGTGTGCTTCTAAGTATTTAAGGTGGATGAAGAAAGGCTATTTTCTGAAGAAGAGTCTCTTCCCTTGTGTTTTTGTGTACTCCTTCCTCTCTTTGAAAGACTTAGTGTACTTAAACAGAGGAATGTTTCCGATCTGAGCATTGTTGGCATGGGGCAAAATGAGAAGCAGATGCTGGATCCATATGCTGGGGCTCGCTTCTTCTCTCTCTCTCTCTCTCTCTCTCTCTCTCTCTCTCTCTCTCTCTCTCTCTCTGGCACACAAACACACTTCACAGAATGCATTCAGGAGTGGGCAGGGGCAAAGATAGTTGAGGGAGGACAAACTCTCATGTGCGTGTGTACTCAAAAGCCAGACTGTAGGAGTTTATATGTTTTTAAAAAAATTATTTAAAGGCACGTTAACAAACAAATGAAGGGTGTGGTGAAAGTAGTTTACTGTAACAGGAAGTGGGTGATGTGTGCAGAGTAAAGGCACCCTCTAAACATAGAATACTTAGCTTTAACACATAGAAACAGAATAACACTGTCCAATGTAATTTGTATGTACATTTTTGTGCTCAAGAAATGCTTGAAAGGCGAGCTTCAAGAAAAACACTGGAAGAGACTAACAGAGTCATATCTGTAAGGTCCGATCTGCATTAAGATAATCCTTGTAATAATTGGTACACTAATGAAAATAATAGTTTGGTTATTAATATCGTGTATTTGTTATTAAGTTCTTATAGGAATCCAAGAAGTGCTCTTATTGTTGAGAAGTATTATCAAATTGCATGAAAGGGGTTATCATAAAAAACACTGACACATCTTAACACCAAATTGATTCACTTAATTCATGAGATTATTGTGTAATCTTTATAATAAAAACATATTCTGTTTTGCCAAACAGTGGTTTGGTAGTCAAGGAAAATTATGATGTCCATTAAGCAAATTCACATCCCCTTCATCCTGCTGATGTGTATTGGTTGACTGCCTCCTACAGGAAGCTTTACTGGACAGACGGGGACAACATCAGCATGGCCAATACAGACGGCAGCAACCGCAGTGTCCTCTTCACCAGCCAGAAAGGACCTGTTGGTGAGTGACACGCTGCATTTCTTTGTATGACTGCACACCCTGCTGACAGAGCACGTCATTACATGTCATCTCTCTCTTTGTTTTTCAGGCCTCTCTATTGACTTTGACACTGAGCAGCTTTACTGGATCAGCTCAGGGAACAGCACCATCAACCGCTGTAAACTGGACGGCAGTGGGCTTGAAGTGATTGAGGGGGTGAAAGGAAAGCTGACGAAGGCTACTGCTCTGGCTATCATGGGTAGGCCTATAAAAAATATTGGTCATTTGAGCCACTCATGCTTTTATTTATTTATTTATTTATTTATTTATTTATTTATTTATTTATTTATTTATTTATTTATTTATTTTCATTTCGGCATAAAAGCTAATAGTGAAATGGGAAGAGGCTGCTACATTACGTCCATATATTATATATGCAACTGCTTGTGTCCTTTAATTGAGATGATTTATCCTGCTGTGTAATTGCACCTTTTAGGAGACAAGTTGTGGTGGGCAGATCAGGGAACTGACCAGATAGGAACCTGTGACAAGAAGGATGGAGGCAACTGGAAAGTGTTGAGGAACAGCACATCCCCCATGATGCACATGAAAATCTACAATGAAACTGTGCAGAAAGGTGCAGAGCTGACTGCTGTCTTTAAACTGAGCTCTTAAAACTTTTTTGTTAAATTGCTTGCCACAGCGTAGCCTGTTTATCTAAGCCAGAACATATCTGTTTATGTCTCTTTTACTCCTCTTTGATTTGTTTTGTGTATTTGTTCCTGTGCTTTTATGTTACCAGGCACCAATCTCTGCAGTAATAACAATGGAGACTGTTCCCAGCTGTGTCTCCCCACATCCCCAACCACCAGAGCCTGCATGTGCACTGCAGGATACAGCCTGCGCAGAGGACAGCAATCCTGTGAGGGTACGATACATAGAAAACTCTCCTTGGTTTGTCTTGAAGATTTAGTAAAACAGTAAAAGTGTAATGTCAAACATTAAAACTGCTTTGAAACTTTTTTTCACCTATTTTGCATTAGGCGTTGGTTCTTTCCTGTTATATTCTGTGCATGAGGGGATTCGTGGTATTCCTTTGGACCCATCAGATAAGTCTGATGCCCTTGTACCAGTGTCAGGCACATCTCTGGCTGTTGGAATAGATTTCCATGCTTGTAAGTTTTTTGTTTCTACAGAGTATGCTTTTTTTCAGATTTTTTTGTCTTCTTAAGAATTTTATAGTTAATCCTCCTCTGTTTAATGTGTTATTTTAACTAATGGAAAATTTGTATTGGTCATTTTCTCAGATAATGACACAATCTACTGGGTGGACATGGGCTTAAGCACCATTAGCAGGGCCAAGAGAGACCAGACCTGGAGAGAAGATGTAGTCACTAATGGCATCGGCCGGGTGGAGGGTATCACTGTAGACTGGATAGCAGGTGAGAGACACTAAATGTAATATAATGTAAAACTAGAGTGTACATTTCTAAAGCTGTGGAAGTTTTAATAGGATTGATATTTCACATATTAATTAACTGTTCATCATTTTGTAACTTTAAGTCACATGAGTCTGGTATCAGGCTGATCAAAAGTAAAGTATGTTTTCAATATTCACTGTTCTTACTCATTTGTGATTTTCTTTTTTTCTCATCTTATTTTTTTTTTGTTCAGGATGTGCTGGAGTATTATTGTCCGTTTTCCTTTCTCCACAGGAAACATCTATTGGACTGACCAGGGCTTTGATGTGATCGAGGTGGCCCGACTCAATGGTTCGTTCCGCTACGTAGTGATCTCCCAGGGGCTTGACAAACCCCGTGCCATCACCGTTCACCCTGAGAAAGGGTAAGCAGAAATTAATCTAGGTCTCGCTGCCTTTCCTCTAGCTTGTGTAAATTCTCTCACTATTGACTACTTATCTATGTGCTTTGTTGTGTGTGTTTGTTTGCAGCTACCTGTTCTGGACAGAGTGGGGCCAGTATCCTCGTATTGAGCGGTCTCGTCTAGATGGTTCACAGAGGGCTATCTTGGTTAATGCCAGTATTAGCTGGCCCAACGGTATCTCCATTGACTATGAGGTATATCATGGATCCAAATTCTTCTGTTTTTGAATATAATACATGCAGTGCAAACAGTGAGCTTTGCAGAAATAAAAACACAAACTTGCTCCCACAATGTTTTCTCAATCATTATTGACTGTGTGTATGTAGGAGGGTCTACTGTACTGGTGTGATGCTAGGACAGACAAGATTGAGCGCATCAATTTGGAGACAGGAGAAAACAGGGAGGTGGTGCTGGCAAACAATAACATGGACATGTTTTCTGTGTCTGTGTTTGAGAGCTACATCTACTGGAGTGACAGGTATTAGTCAATATTTCTCTCACTCTTACCTCACCTCACTTCTGTATTATTTATTCACTTAAAATATCAGTGTTTGTTTCAGCCTTTGTTTGATGCTGTTTTCATCTGATTGCATCCAGGACCCATGCTAATGGCTCTATTAAGAGAGGCAGCAAGGACAATGCCACAGACTCTGTGTCTCTGAGGACTGGTATTGGAGTCCAGCTCAAAGATATCAAGGTCTTCAACAGGGCCAGACAGCAAGGTAAACTACTCTGTTTTATATGGAAGGAATGTGCTCAGTTTCAGAAGTTAGCATTTTTGTGGTGGTGTACTAAATTAAATGTTTAAAGGTTTTCAGTGATGGTACATTTGATTTGTAAGTTTGAGATATAATTGTATGAATTGGTAACATGACTGCTTTTATGTCTATGAACAGGAACAAATGTGTGCAAAGACAACAATGGCGGCTGTCATCAGCTTTGTCTTTTCCGAGGCAATGGGCAGCGTACATGTGCCTGTGCCCATGGCATGTTGGCTGAAGATGGCTGCAGTTGCCGTGACTACGATGGCTACCTACTTTATTCTGAACGCACCATATTGAAAAGTGTCCACCTGTCAGATGAAAACAATCTGAATGCACCCATAAAACCTTTTGAAGACCCAGACCACATGAAGAATGTTATTGCACTTACATTTGACTACAGAGGAGGTGGCGGGAAGGGAGCAAATCGAATCTTCTTCAGTGATATCCATTTTGGCAACATTCAGCAGATCAGTGATGATGGATCTGATCGCAAAACTGTTGTTGAGAGTGAGTACTGCTTATATACTTATTAAAATAACTACTGACATGTTTTTATTCTTTAACAGTCAAATACTACACAGCTGTTATAATTCACTCTGTATGTGAAAACTGTCATTTGTGTAGCATAATTTCTGGCTTGTCCATGCAGTTATAAATACAGAAAAAATGGTTGTAAACATGAGACCCTCCAGGTAGTAATATTAGAGATGAAAATACGGCATTTTGGAAAAAATTTCCCCTAATCTATGCAGAAAGAGGAAGCCTTTATTCTGAACTTGTTGTCAAACAAGAAACAAATTGAAGTTACTTTATCTGTGCTTTCATGGCAGAATATATATGAACATGACACAGAGACAGAGACAGATAGTCCTTCATTCACCTTATCTCTGCAAAACAAAACACATGTGCTCTGTTAATGTTTTACCATAGTGCCTTTACTTAAATCTGTTTTACAAGGAATGCATGATTCAGGATAGTTTGTTCACATAGAGAAACAGCTCCCAAGGCAAATACTTTGATCCTAAAATATAAGTGTTCAGTTTTAGTTGAAAATCTTAACTGGTATCTTTCCTAAAAAGGAATACATTGCATCCATTTAATTAATCCAGTCTTCAGTCAGAAAAGTAGTCAGGCTTGCAGGTATTCAGTTTCTGGTGCTTTTTAATTGTAATACTGTCAGGAAGCAGCCATAGCAACAGACCCATTGGTCTGTTGATCTCTCTTCTTGAACAGTCTAATTAAGTCTTGCCTAAACTTTTGGGACATGAGCACATAAAGAATAGGATTGATCACTGTAGAGGAAGTGGCCATGAGACGTGCAAACACAGAAAAAGGACCATAACGCGGTGATGTGCCAGTGGCTCCTGAGGAATTTTCTGCTGCTAAAGCCAGGGTGAGTCCATACGATGGTAACCAGCACACTGTAAAAGCCAACACCAACATGGCTGATGTCTGGGTCACTTTACTCTGGTAGCGTTCCACCTGGGGGGCTCTGCCATTTTGTTGACTCCTCCACAGGAAGATGTAAATGCTGCTGTATGCCACTGCAATCGTGATCAGTGGAAACAAAAAGGCTACCAGAAAGTGAAACAATCCATATATCATCTGGTCTCGATGGGACAGGAAAGTAAAGCAAGTGAGGCCATCGGGTGTGCTGCGTGGGGTTCCCACAGAGCGAAAAACCAGTTGGGGTGCAGCAAGACAGGAGGCGGGAACCCATAGTAGAACAGCAGCTATAGACACCCTGTGGTGGGAAAGGAGGGTGTAGGCCCGTGTAGGATGCACCACAGTCAGATAGCGAGACACAGCCAGGGTGGCCAAGGTGAAGACACTGGCGGTGGAACAGGCTGATCCCAAGAAGCTCACCAGGCGACACATGATGTTTCCAAAGGGCCACCGCTGCATGGCTATGGCAACGGTGTGGAAGGGAATCACAGACAGTAAGAGCAGGTCTGCAGCACTGAGAGTCAGCAGGAGGATATCTGTCCCTGTTCCAGTCATGGAGCTTTGGGAAGGCTGTCCAATGCATCCAATCCTCCTCCTCCTCCCACACAGGATCACCATAACCATAGAGTGTCCCCCAACTCCGAGGATCAGAATCAGAATATCTAAAATTGGGACAAGGACCTGCTCCACTTTGTCCATTCCGATGCCTGTGCCAGTACCAGTGCCATTTCCCTCTGGGTCTGTAGAGTTCCACAGCTCCATTTTCCAATCTTCAGTTATGGAGTCATCATCTGGTCATATTGCTAAAGTCAAAAGACAGTTTGCTTTTGTTAGGGTCAGTTATGTTCAGTGGTCAGTCATTAAACTGACTAACTAATACATTCTGCAATGATGAATCACACTTTAGCAGTGTGTTCAGAAATAACACCACAGCAACTTCCTTGTGCTAATTATCTTATTAGTATCAGTAGTATCTGAAGCATGGGATTGTAAAAGTGTTGGCTTTTTTTACTTTATATAATTACCTTGAAAGGAAAGAGCATGTCGCAAAAAACTTTTCCAGATACATTCAAAAAACATTTATAGAATGTCCTTTGCAGTGGACAGTGTTTTTTTTTCTTTTTTTTTTCTTTTTTTTTTTGTAAAGTAAAGTAAAGCTGTGAAACTCTTGTCCAGCTACAAAGGACAAAAATACTTTGCTAGGCCTGAGGAGGAGATATAAAACATAAAACACATATTACATTGATTTTTTTTCATATACTGTGAACATGACATAAACCTCTAAAAACTGTTCCTTAAAATATATCCAACTGATGAACATTTCCATTAAACAGCTGCGTCACTATGAGAAATTGTTGCAATCAGCTCTGTTTTTGATTGGCTATGGGTGGCAGACAGAGTAAAATCACCAGACCCCCTTCATTGAAATCACAATGTTTCTGATTTAGTAGCTGCAGTTTTTTTCTCCCCATCCCCAGACTTCTATAAAGACCATCTGGGAATCAAGAGCCCTATAAATGATGTACATTGTGTGATTTCTTGTCACCTTGGAGCCGGGAGCTACACCACATGACATTTCAATCAGGCGCATGTTCAATAATCCACAACCAGGCCAACTCCTGCCTCAAAAGAAGGGTAATCCTGAGAAAAAAACAGCAGGTAGTGTAAGAGGAAAAGTGTGAGAATAGCTCCACAGAAAGAACGAATGAAACAGGGTAAACGACAGGTGAACTCTGGACTGATTGTGGCAGAGTGGGAGAGAGATAGGTTGGACTGTTCTCTGTGGGAGGATCTAAGGAAGTCAAACATGATTTTTCCCAGGGTTTTTTTTTTTTGTTTCTTTTTCCATTTCCTTTTTCTGAATATATCTAATGTTATCCCTTGCATTCATATACAGAACACAGGCAGATATGTTATATACACAAAGTGAGATAGAGAATAATGGTCCTCAGAAATCAGGGTAGTTAATGACTGCCAGTATGAACACACATGCACACACACACACACACACCAACACTGAACTGCTGTCACAGATAACTGTAATAAAAAACTATACCTGCCAGTATAACTATTGCAGAGTTCAAGAGCTATAAATTTACTTCATCGCTGTTATTGTAAAGACTCATGGCTTATGTCAACCATATGGACTTACACAGAATTTAATAGCAGGACTTTGAACAGAAATCCCTGCACATTTATAATTTACACCTAAAGAAAAATAAAGTAGAGGTGAATGGATTTTCTTTTTCGTAGATTTTTTTAAAGCATTTGTGTGAGTTTGAGCAGCAAAAAGAAGGGGTTATTTTTTTGTATTGTATACTTTAGCTTAGGTTTCAAGTTGCTTGGTTTTATTCAAAGTAGCACAGACCAGACACTTGTTGATTCATGTCTGGGGCTCTTGTTCTGGATATGTTCAGGGTGCATGTGTTCAGTGTTCCGTCTGTTAGTTAACAATAGTGACCCTCTCGCTAGATGTCTGATAGGATGAGGTAATATCTTTTTTCTGGAAAAGGTCTGCACTATCATTACACATACAATCTTCTGTTTAAGCAAGAAAATTACTCTTAATGATTATCTGATATGAGCCCATGTTGTTTTCAAAAGGACCTGTGGTGAAGTAGTAGTCGTAGAGCATCTGTTCTCTATCTGCAGGTAAAGAACGTCGTGTTCCTCCATTGTAGTTGACTCCTGTCTGTCCTCTGGCCTTTGTGCAGGTGTGGAGCTCTCAGGCTTAGTCCTTTGCCTCATTCAAGGCTGTGGAGAAAATGTTTTGCTTCATCTGTTGATGAGGTAGTGTTATGGAAAGTAATACACTAGCTGGTAACTGTTATTGTGACCTTTTTAGTGAGCTATTTGTTGGATAAAAGCCTCAACTCACACTGTGTTCTTGGTCATTAATACCAAGCTGTCATGTGCCGAACCCTGACTCTGCACTGCCACACAGTAGTCTGCCAGTGCTCTGCTGCTGCCAGACACTCCACATTTGGCCTTTTAACATAGCAATGGGAATGACGTGTCTTCCTTCTTTTTTAAATCTGTTTTCTCTCCTTCTGTATGAAACTTTCTCATCTTTTTTCTTGCCTGCTATTCTCCATGTTTGCTCTCTTCTCTCAACCTCTCTGCTTTTTTTTTTTTTTCAGATGTGGGCTCAGTAGAGGGCTTGGCGTACCACAGAGGGTGGGATATGCTGTACTGGACCAGTTACACCACCTCAACTATTACACGTCACACTGTTGATCAGAGTCGTTTGGGTGCTGTTGATCGCGACACTGTGGTTACGATGTCAGGAGACGACCACCCCAGAGCCTTTGTCCTTGATGAATGTCAAAGGTTAGAACAGGCTCATCCACCCACCCTTTTTACACATAAAATTGTCTGTAAATGATACCAAACCTTTCCACCTATATTCACCTCATTTCTTTTTATTTCTCCTGTAGCCTGATGTTTTGGACTAACTGGAATGAGCAGTCTCCCAGTATAATGCGTGCAACACTGAGTGGTTCCAATGTTCTTGTGATTATTGGCTCTGACATCCGAACACCCAATGGCCTAGCTATTGACCACCGAGCTGAGAAATTGTATTTCTCTGATGCCACGCTTGACAAGATTGAGCGCTGCGAGTATGACGGCACTCGGCGCTATGTGAGTGAATTATTAGACACACATTTGTTTACATATTTTACACTGAGTTATCCTCCTTCCTAGCAGTTTTTTTTTCTAACCGCAACATGGCCCACATCCCACCCTAACACAAACCTTACTATTAAACTCTCTATAAGCTTGAAACAACTCTTAACCTCAGAAATAATAATTGACACAGTGGGAACAGTGAAAACATGCTTTTTGTCTCCTTATGGGAACCAAATTCTGAAAGGTGACTGTTGGAAAAGGATGTGCAGTAGCCAGACCACACATACACATATTTATGAAAATATCCCCAAGCTGCCTCCACTAACCTTTATCATTACAAGTTACATTCATTCATCATTACAAGTTATCATTCCATACACTTTATTCTGAATCATTAATATAAGTGAAAGGAAAAAAACAACAAAAAAACAGAATACTCCAGAATACAGAAAGTAAGACCAAACAAAACTGCAGTACAAAATGTACTATTACTTCAATGTAGTACTTTCTGCCTGCTCTGTCTGTCTGAAATGGAGTTGGAGGAAGCCAAGCTTATTTTGTCTCACCCCAATTTTATTTTACTTGACTAATGTGTAAATAATTGTGTAAATACAGCACACAGAATTACAACTGAATCCAACCCTATCCCTAATCTCAATGTAATTCTTACCCTAGGATTAAAACCATGCCTTTACCCTCAAAATGTTGTGAGATTCAAAAGGCAGAAGCTCATTTATGGTGTGAGGTCGTATTATTTTTTGGGAACAAAAAAAGCCCACACCCCCACTTAACAATGAATACAATCCACCATGAAATATAATGTCAAAACATTTATTCTACTTCACGTTAACTCCACTATAGGACTGCCGACTATCAGATGTAATTGTGTTGTGCTCTTTGAAGTTTGCTGCAAGGCTTGAATTCCCTGACTGTGAATTCTAAGAAGTGGTTGTGGTTCCCCCTGCAGGTGGTGCTAAAGAATGAGCCCGTGCATCCATTTGGCCTTGCCGTGTATGGAGATTACATTTTCTGGACCGACTGGGTGAGGAGGGCTGTGCTCCGAGCTGATAAATACACAGGCGGCGACATGAAGGTGCTGCGTGCTGACATCCCTCAGCAGCCAATGGGCATCGTCGCAGTGGCCAATGACACTAATAGCTGTGAGTTCTCAGAAGGAATGACAGATAGCAGTGTTAATATTTTTATGTGTCAGTGGGCATGTAGATGTGTGTATTTTGTTCTCCATGGTAGCCCTGTTTTTAAACACTCACAAATAACAAGACTGACATGTTGAACTTGTTATGATATTCTTTGATGGTTTGACATTGATAGATTATTGTTCAGCCCAGGGTATTGGAGGCATTACAAATAAAAAGTGACTTATTTATAGGTTGTAATATGGGCCTTTATAAAAGAGGTTATGTGCTTAAATATGTTATACACATATAGAACAAATGAGATGTGTTTCTGTCCCAACAGAGCAGATAATGAGATGACAGAAGTAATTCAGTAGTTTTACACACCAGCAAATACATTCAGATATGGGAGACATCTCCACAATAGGGCCACCTGACACTGATGAATCTCAACATCAGCTCCATATAACACCCACATATACTTGAATGAATGTTCCTCACTTTTAGCCAAACTCTTTCACCTTTCTCCAACTCATTTTGTTCCATAGCTCCCCTTGTCTGAATGCTTTAAAATCAATGTGACTTCTGTTATTCCCACCATCTTTCCTTCAAGTTGTCTCATCCATTACGCTCCAATGCCCACAGTGACCGTACAGGCTCACAGTGTGGTAATAGCTGCAAATCCAATTTAGATTGAGTCACATTGAATTATGCATCCAACAGATGCAGACACATTTCCACACTCATCCAGGCGTGTCTTTCTGTCTGTCACTGTGAAAGTACTTATGGGATAAATTTTTTTATTGTGTGTTATGGGTTACTTTACTTATATGCATTTGCGGAAGTCTGTGTCATTTACCTTCTGTAACTTTTCTTATATTTCCATAGGTGAATTTTCTCAGTGTCGTGTCAACAATGGAGGCTGTCAAGACCTGTGTCTGCTCACCTCTGAGGGAAGGGTCAATTGCAGTTGCCGTGGTGACAGGAAGCTTTTGGATGACAACACCTGCATAGGTAATAATGTGGGAACATTTCCAACTACCAGAATTATTTTTTTTCCAATTGTAGATCCTTTTTCTCTCAGGAAATGTTAATTATAAAAAAAAACAAAACACGTATTTGACCATGTTGTGATGATACTCTGAGACACACAGAGATCACGTTAAATCCAGCAGAACATGAGATCATTGCTGTTTGAATGATTGAACACATGAAGAAGAAAGAAAGAAAGAGTTTGTAGGTTGATGAGTAAGAGCCATATAATAACAACCTATGCCGAATGAATGAACTCTGGCACAGTTATAAGGCCTGTTAATTGGAATATAACAGATCATGAATGATTGGGTAGAAAGCAGCCTTTAAATATATCTAACAACAATGTATCTGTACTTGTCTAAACTCCATTTGCAGTTCTTTGTGTGCAGAAGTTTACTTTCACAAGCAGATATTAATGTAATAAAAGTAAAGTTGATGTGTGCCTTTGAAATCACTTGAATAAAAGCAAAAAAAAAAAATTACTCTCTTGCCACTGAGTTAATTTTCTATCTGAATGTCCCTCCCAGCTTTGAACACGACATGTAACAACATTGATGAGTTTGAGTGTGGCAATGGAGACTGTGTTAACTACACCCTGACATGTGATGGCACAGCCAACTGCAAGGACAAGTCTGATGAGAAACAGTCATACTGCGGTGAGTGAATCTGCTCTCTGGACATGACCGTTTCAGTCATGCCATTGCTGTCCTTTATAATGTGTATAATTTCCTCTGGTTTTCAGCCAACCGTGTGTGTAAGAAAGGCTACCGACGGTGTGTTAATGGCCGTTGCGTGGGGCATAGCTCTTGGTGTAATGGACAAGATGACTGTGGAGACAATTCTGATGAGCTCTTCTGTAACAGTGAGTCCCTCATCCTCATCAAATTAAATGTCTTTTTACTCCACTTTGTTATTCACTATAATCTCACCGCTGCCTCACTGTTTACTTGCACCAGCCACATTGTGCTCAGCCGATCAGTTCCAGTGCAGAGATGGAGGCTGCATCTCCAACTCCAGCAAATGCAATCAGAAGGTGGACTGTGAGGACGCCAGTGATGAGATGAACTGCAGTAAGTGACAATAATCACATTGTTTCACTGAAATAACATAAAAGGACATTTTTTTCCTCCTGTGTCTTGGTATAATAAAGTTATGCTCTCTTTGTTAAGCTGCCACTGACTGTTCCAGTTACTTCCGACTGGGAGTGAAGGGAGTGACATTTCAGAAGTGTGAGTTCACTACACTCTGCTATGCACCTTCATGGCTGTGTGATGGAGCTAATGACTGTGGAGACTTCTCTGATGAAAGAAATTGCCCAGGTACTTTAAAAATATCTCATTCACTTCCCTGGTTAAATGTACTGTAAATGCTCTTTGCAGAGAAAATTAGTTCTTTTATGGATGAAGTGAGAGGACGAGGTACAAATGAATTAAGATTTTCATCCCTTAAATTGTGGTTTAAGAACATAGGATTACAAATTAAATTTTCCGTTTCTCTGTTCATGCTGACTTAATTCTTTGATGGGTTTTTTTTGCTCTTTCAGGCAGTGAAAAAACAAAATGTTCGACACCCTTCTTTGCTTGCCCTAGTGGACGTTGCATCCCTATGAGCTGGACATGTGATAAAGAGAACGACTGTGAGAATGGGGCAGATGAAGCTCACTGTGGTAAGTTCAGATAAAAGAATTTAAACAAGAATCTGAAGGGTAATAGACCATGACTTTGTTTTGGAACTGCTACATTCAATACTCTTTGTTTTTATAGATAAGTTTTGCTCAGCATCTCAGTTTGAGTGTGAAAACCACCGTTGCATTCCCAACCGCTGGGTGTGTGATGGAGCCGATGACTGTGGTGACAGCAGTGATGAGGACAGCAAGTGCAGTGGGTTTTCAGCAAAAACTGTTTTAGCGGTTGTCTTGTTTTATTTGTATTAAATGCGCACACTGAGAGTACAAATCTGGAAATGAAAAATACATGTCTCTTTTCCATCACAGAAACAAAAACTTGCAGTCCTGAGGCTTTCCAATGTCCTGGTTCACATGTTTGCATCCCTAAGAGATGGAAATGTGACGGGGACAAAGACTGTCCCGATGGGGCTGATGAGAGTGTCAAAGCCGGCTGTGGTGAGTGGAGAATACAGAATAAATCAACTATAAACCACTGGATACATTAAAATACAATAATGCTATTCAGCTCATATCTTCTCTAATTATTTCATGTCACAGTTTTCACCAACATTTGTGGCAGCAATGAGTTTATGTGCCAGAACCAGCAGTGTATCCCCAAGCACTTTGTGTGTGACCATGACAGGGACTGCAGTGATGGCTCAGATGAGTCCCAGGAGTGCGGTAAGTGGATACATAAGTGACTTCAAAAGGCTCTTTCCTCATTCTTGCCTTTGAACAACTCAACCTGTCTTCACTATAATTCTTTTTCTCATCTCAGAGTATCCGACATGTGGCCCCAATGAGTTCCGCTGTGCAAATGGACGCTGCCTCATCCAGAGTTCATGGGAGTGCGATGGAGACTTTGACTGCCACGACCAGTCAGATGAAGCTCCCAAGAATCCACACTGCAATGGCCCAGGTCAGTCTTTTACTTGCTTGTTCATTCAGATCACACATTATAATATGCCCAAACAGTGTTTTAGGGATATTATATTTTTGGTCTGACTGCAGCCACCAGACATCTTTCATGTGAACATGGTCATTTTAGAGATGTATGGTTTAGAAATTCTGTGTTTTCTATATCAGTGAATATCATGGAGCGGAATACTGGTTTGATTTTGGACAATTTACCATTTCTAGATTACCCACAAGGGCTGCTCAAAAGTTTAAAATCACTAAGCACTCTTTTTGTTCATATCACTGGAACTACTTGTCTGATTGACTTCAAATCAAGTGCAAATGAAAGGTCATGACCTGTGGATTCCTCACATCATCACATCATTAAGGATTGGAGGTGTTTGTGATATACACCCTATTCATCACTTCTGATGGTGTGAGAGTAGTTCATTAATTTATATTAACAGTGTGCTTCAAATGTGCTTTGAATTTATATCAATGGTTTTCAAATATATTTAGTTATTATATACTATACTTTACTGTTTCCCAATTAGTGTGCCGCAGCACAAATGATCCAATTTCATCTCACTGCTACAGTAAGCAAGCAGCATCATATAGATACATATGAATGCATGCACCACTGATCCACTCTACAACATAAGTCTCCTGTTTCCTTTTGCATAATAAAAATGAACTAGCCCTGATGCATTCTGTGGATGAAGCCCAACTGACTAGTAATGTGCAGATTAGTGAGTTACCCACGAATCCCGATTATTGGGTTGAGGCAGGCAGATATGCCTCCCAGACTATGATAAAACGGACCTCAATCCATAAGCCAAGGGGTCACTGGCACACCCCTCTCAGCTTTCTGGTTCCAAATGCCTGTGACAATGTTGTATGTACACCCCCTCCCAAAAAATGAGAGACTCTGAGCTGTTGAGGTAGATTTGTTTGTGTCTTTCTTCAGCTCTGTGTTCAACTAAACAGGCCAAAGCTTTACTCTGAATAAGTAAGTAAAGTATTTCTAATGTCAAATAGATATATGTATATCCCAACAAGGGTGGGAAACACTTCTGTACATGCAAAATAAAACCATACCAGTAAATAAAATAATTTACAGCATCAGAGCACAACACAGAAAGGGATTGAAAAAAGGTTTCTGGATGCACCATGACTTTGTAAGATAACGCATTAACCCCTCAACAACTGCAATATTTCTGGCACTGCATTTTGCACTTTAAAGCATTCAAATTACTGTAATGTCTGGAAATAATGAAACACGTGAAGCCATAATATGGGTAATGATTTTTCAAGACCAGAAAGCATGTTTGAGCAGATGTAAAATAGTTGAAAGTTTATTTTTGCAATCTCAAAAAAATTGTTATGTACATTTACAGTTATTTCTGATCAAAGATGTGCAAAAACTGTCTGTTTTAAGCATTTACTGTGATAGTAATGATAATTAATGACCTGATAAGTTCTTCCTGAAAACAAAGGTGCAAAAGAATTGGTACAAAAGACATTTTCTGAGAGTTTTATTGCAAAAAAAACATGAAGACACCGAGGCGGCCTGTTATAATGGGAGTCTGAAAAGGGTTAAATATAGTGTGCACTGTGCCATTGATGAAACCCATATCCTCCCATGAGGTCAAAACTGGGTGTTTCAGCCCGTTAAAACATATCCAGGACGTGGCATGTTGAAATTGTCAATAATTTATCATTTAAATATTTTCTTTGTAACAATAGTTTAAAAAAATCATTTGCATTTGTTTGTGTCTCTCTGATGGAGCCACACATTTTGAATAAAACCAAATGGATTTTTCCACCAATAGTTCATGATAGTATTTAAGATCATGTAAAAGTGTAGGTGTCTGAAAACTTTTTTCCACTACTGTATACACTACTTTAAATACAAATACAGCTCATAAATTACTGTAAAATGCACACAAAGTACATAAATTTACACAGTTAGTGTTTTTTTGTGATAAAATGGATTATAACTTTCATACAGTAACTGAAAGCATAATTTCTGTGTCTGTGAAATAATATCTGCCTCACTCGTGGACATTTTCTCTTAATTTTCCCCTCATCCTATTTCATTTCTTTCTGTAATGAAACAGAGAAGAAATGCAATGAGACTGCATATGCCTGCAATAATGGAAAGTGTGTCAATGAAACACTCCTTTGCAACCACAAGGACGACTGTGACGATGGTTCTGATGAGTTGAACTGCTTCGTTAATGAATGCCTAAACAGTAAATTGAGTGGCTGCTCCCAGCTCTGTGAAGACCTTAAAATAGGTTTCAAGGTAAGTGAACACCATGAAATTCTGTTTTACTTCCCTGTGATTAGTTGTGTGTATTCATGCTTTACCTCGCCTGTACCTTACAGTGTAGATGCCACCCTGGTTTCCGCCTGAAAGATGATGGGAAGACGTGTGTGGACATAGATGAATGCACAACCACCTATCCCTGCACACAGCGGTGCATCAACACACACGGTAGCTTCCACTGTCTGTGTGTGGAAGGTTTCCAGCTTAGCCCTGAAAATCCTACCATATGCAAATCCACATCTGGTAAGAAATATGACAGATTAACAACACTGACATTAAGTTTTAAAGTAAACCCATTAATATTCAGTTTGATACTCCTCTTCTTGAAGATGAGGAACCATTCCTGATCTTTGCCAACCGCTACTATCTGAGGAAGCTTAGTTTGGATGGTTCCAACTACACCCTGCTCAAACAGGTGAGAGCTGCAGATACAGTATCTGTTTTTAAAATGTGTGGAAAAGCCTGCAATCTATCCTGCACAGTTTGTCATTTGTCAACAAGACTAATACAGCTCTTTGGTTTGACAGGGTTTGAACAATGCTGTCGCTCTGGACTTTGATTACCGCCAGCAGATGATTTATTGGACAGACGTGACCACCCAGGGCAGCATGATCCGACGCATGCACATCAATGGCAGCGATGTTCAGGTTTGTGTGGTTTCATCTTGTCAAATAAAATCGAACAGTGATGAAAATGTCTTGCAGTACCTATTTGGCCTCACCTCCTAAATGATTGAAAAGTTAGTTGACATTTTTCAAATCTGTCTTAAAATAATAAATTAGCCCGGCCTTGTAATCATTGCACAAAGTTTGGACAGGTTTGGGCATTTGTCATGTTTGTGCTCACCATTAAAAGACACTTTCAATTCTTAATAGAAAAGGATATGGGACACCTTTGGAATTTATTTTTGCACCCAACAAGAAAGTTACATTTTGTCTCCATCTTTTACACTGGAATTATATCTGATGTGGAGTAGTTGGAGTGTTCCCATGGGCATGTGGCTGTCACTTTAACACTAACATGCACTTCATTGCTTTGACCTTCTCAATATTGTCTTTTTCAATATTTTGGCTTTTATTTTGTCTAATAATCCCCTCAAAACAGGTGTTTATACCAAAATATTAATTGGTCAATGATAAATAAACAAATAAATCTGACATTAATAAATGATAATGGTAATTAATAATCTTTAATTAACGTTGCAGAAAGCAGGAAGAGTGTATTTATTAGGTATTACTGCACTAGGTTATGGAGAAAAAACATATGAACTATAACACAAGTAATGTCTTAAGACACAAGACATAATGGCTATGATAATTATAATATATTTTCAGTTCTTGTACAAATTTAGTTCACATCACTTCCAGTGTTCCCATTGATCCCCTGACCATCTGAATGTATCCTTTAACTAATTGTTGATTGTGTATGTGCAGGAAAAATAATTACATCCCTCATTGAAAAGCACACATTCTTAACTGTTTTCTGCTTTCTCATTTCCTAGGTCCTTCACCGCACATCACTCAGTAATCCAGATGGGCTGGCAGTTGACTGGGTGGGAGGAAACCTGTACTGGTGTGATAAGGGAAGGGACACCATTGAGGTGTCAAAACTGAATGGAGCATACCGGACAGTTCTGGTCAATAGTGGCTTGAGGGAACCACGAGCTGTAGCAGTGGATGTTCGCTATGGGTAAGAGCAGCACCACAGAACATTTGGCTACAGTAATTAATGCTGTTCTGAAGAATAATGGATTACATTCACAGTATATGACTTTCAAGTGTTCTGTTTTTCATTTATTGCTTTATTCATCATCTGGATTTAGTGGATACCAAGTAAGTGACAAATAGACCCAACTAATGTGGTTCATTACAGGTACTTGTACTGGTCAGACTGGGGTGACAGCCCTCACATTGGGAGGATTGGGATGGACGGCACTAACAGGAGTGTTATCGTGGAGGATAAGATCACCTGGCCCAATGGGCTGACACTGGACTTTATTAATGACCGTATCTACTGGGCAGATGCCAGGGAGGACTACATTGCATTTGCCAGTTTAGATGGAACCAACAGACACATAGGTAAAACAAATAACTATGATAGATCAATATATATCACACATATTTACATTTTTTCTTGTATCGGTATTGATCTGTTGCATTGGTCGATATGCTCCTCTTTCCCTGCAATAATTTACTGACAGGCAAAGTTCATGACACCTCATTAGTGTCCTCTGTTGTCCACACTGAAAAAAAGATGTTTTGGTGTTGAAATATTTACTCGGTTAACTGTCACAATTTTTGTTCTCTAATTGTAAGTAAAAAAGAATGTATGATAATATATTTGTTATAGAAAAAAATCAGTATCAGCTCCAAATATTGGCTTAGAAATATAGGTGGCCTGTATCAGTCATCGGCTAAGGCTGATGTAAAAAAAAAAAATGGTACCGGCCCCAAACAATCCATATCGGTCAATCACTAACACATAACTTCATGGTAATGTGTTGGAGTTTTCTCTGTGGTGATTAACACTGTCTCTGTGATTGTGTTCTTGTAGTTCTGACTCAGGATATTCCCCACATCTTTGCTATGACCCTGTTTGAGGAGCACATATATTGGACAGACTGGGAGACGAAGTCTATCAACAGAGCTCATAAAACCCTGGGAACCAACAAATCTCTGCTGATCAGCACCTTGCACAGACCAATGGACATCCACATTTACCACCCATATCGCCAACCAGGGGGTAAGAGTTGTCCATATATGGCCTGTCTTCAGGTATGTTTTCCATTGATTCTTCATATCTGAATTCCTCTTTATTCTTCAGTGGCTGATCACCCATGTCAAGTCAACAATGGAGGCTGCAGTAACCTGTGCTTGCTTTCACCTGGAGGAGGATACAAGTGTGCCTGTCCAACTAACTTTTATCTCGCTGCTGATGAGAAGCAATGCTTATCCAACTGCACTGCGAGTCAGGTGCACCAGCTTAATCCTCCTGATTTATTTAACTGTCCACATGTAGTTTTTTTCAATTTAGAAAAGTAAAATAATATGCTATTTTCTGTCCTTTCAGTTTGTTTGTAAAAATGATAAGTGCATTCCATTTTGGTGGAAATGTGACACTGAAGATGACTGCGGAGACCGCTCTGATGAACCCGCAGACTGCCGTGAGTGATAAGTAAACAGGACTAATATATTACTGCTTGTGGTTATGGCTTTTGTTTCTTATCAGCTCTGTTTTGTAACTCTAGCTGAGTTTAAGTGCAGACCAGGCCAGTTCCAGTGTGGTACAGGCATATGCACCAACCCAGCCTATATCTGCGATGGAGACAATGACTGTCAGGACAACTCCGATGAGGCCAACTGCGGTATACACATCTCCACATTTATCAGTTCAGTCTTTTCACTTCTACCCTTCAACACATCTCTCATGCATTCTCTTTCTGTATCCAGATATCCATGTGTGTCTTCCCAGTCAGTTCAAGTGTACCCACCCCAGCCGCTGTATCCCTGGCATCTTCCGCTGCAATGGACAGGACAACTGTGGAGAGGGAGAGGACGAAAAGGACTGTCGTACGTCACTCTGTTCTTCCATCTGCCTTATAGCAACACCTACTGCTTCAAACTCTAAAGTGCAGGCTTTACTGTTTAATATTGTTTTTAATATCCTCAGTAATTGTCATAGAATGATTTACTGTGATTTTGGTATCTTTCCTCTTTGCTTAGCGCACACTTTTCTATTCATGTGCTGCATCTTAAATCTAATGAAACAATTACCATAAAAATTGCTGAACACTTTCAAACTTCGCACAGGTCAAATTTGACCTTTCCTTCAGCCACACCCTTAGGCCAAATTATGTTGCATAATATAACTGTCATGACATTTGCCAAGTGCCTTTATCTTGCACACAAGGAGATTACATGAACTGTACGGTTGAGCCATTCTGGGGTCAAAATTTACATTTTAGTACATCTAGGCTGTTAGATTAGAAAAAATGGCACACTAATTGACTTATTAATTTCTTACATTTTGGGGAATTTTCAATTTTAAAATGTGACATTACCCTATAAAGATGGCTTTATGAATATGGTCTTTTTTAAGCCATAATTCACACAAAATGTTAATTATTTTGGAAGTTTTTCTCATGTAGTATAATGGAGCACAACCAGTGATCTAATTTCCCCTTCTCTTATGCAGCTGAAGTGACATGTGCTCCCAACCAGTTCCAGTGTGCCATCACTAAGCGCTGTATACCACGGGTGTGGGTGTGTGACAGGGACAATGACTGTGTGGATGGATCAGATGAGCCCGCCAACTGCAGTAAGACAGTTTATTATTATTGTACCATATTACTGTACGCATCTAGTCTAGCTGCGCTCGACGCCCCTAGTGGCAGCAAATTTAATTTGCCACCGGGGGTGGTCTAGTTATGCTCAATGTAACTTTTGGCTATACTGTATTTCCCTGAAACTGGCCGACGAATCATGGTGAAGTATTGATCTCCGGATGTCACGTGACTTTTAGTTGTCAGAATGCCATGTTGGCAGTAAACATGAGGACCATCTTCGCACTATTGGAGTGCACGTCTCACTTCAGTTCGTGTGAAATTCAGGTTTATATGCAGAAATTGAACAGATGAAATATAAGGGCCACGTATAATGCCCCTGTGGTGCAAAAGTATATCCTCCTCAGCTGAAGAAGACGTCCCCGATTTGCAGTATGCTAACATCATTAGTTTACACAGGGTACTCTAAGAGCCTACAAGAGGCTGGAGGTTTACAAATGGACTCAGTCTGGTTTCGTTTCAAACATTCAGGTGTAGAATATTCAATCCAAAAACTGCATCATCATCACTGGAAGGGTAAGTGTTAAATTATCCCAGTTTAATAGGAAGTGTCTCGTTAGCATGTTTGTAAATTAGCTGTGCTAGCTACATCTGCCAGCAGTACGGGCAACACTTTGGATACGGGCTTCTTGAGTTTATTTCCATATATGAAAAGAAAAAAAAACTCACATCATTTTGTCGAAGGTTCCCAGGTCGGTCGTGAGACTGACTATGGCATACAACAACACAACACCCACTAAGCATTTTAACAAGTAGGTTAATGAGTGGAATAATAATTGCGGCACCTTTCGTATCAGCTGATAATTTGTCAGCTGTGTCCCTGACTCCCACAATTATTTGCGCTGATATACATATTCCCGAACTTCGTTGCAAGTTTGTATGTTTGTGATGTCTCTGCTACCAGTACCTGCCAATCTACCACTGTTTACTGTCAAAATGGCTACATCAGCTTTTTTCTGGTCATGTGACCAGCCTGGCGTGTCCAAGTGACGACAGAGCTGCGATGATTCAGAGAGAAACAACCGGAAACAACCATGAAAGAAGAACAACAATGACGATAGGTAGCTGCTAACTCGGTGGTAATTTCCTTTTATTAAAGATGAGTGAAGAATGTGAGAAAACGGCACCAATCTTTACATTATTTTTACAGAAGCGACAACAGCCGTTAAGCTGCATAATCCCCAATTTTATTTAGTCATTAGTAACTTTCTCCAAAATCCTCCGTGAACTTTTCGGCACTCTAACGACATCATCCTAAAGATTACGCTGATTGGTTGTAGTACCATCATATTACATACAGAGGGATTTAAAAGACAGCCTTTTAGCCCCACCTCCCCTACCTATGAAGCATGACTAGACCCATACATGAAATGCATGAGGATAATGCTGCTAGGCTAGTACATATTTACTTTATAAAGAAAACTTTAGTACAACATGAATATGCTTCTAAAATAAAACCTGATTGATTATATCACCGGGAAACTGTAGATCTTAAGGGAAATTTAACTTCATCTAGAAGATGGAAGAAAGGTGGAAGAAAGGATTCAGGAGCTTTTCCCAGTAATCCGTTTTATCGATGGTTTTGTATAAATTCTACAAATGTAATATGATAAGAATAGAACAAAACGTTGTGAAATTATACAACAGTGGCAACATTTTGTCTGTGTTGTTCATTGAGGTTGATTTCCATAATCCTTTAAATTCTCCTTGTTTTAGCCCAAATGACATGTGGTGTGGATGAGTTCCGCTGTAAGGACTCAGGTCGTTGCATCCCAGCTCGGTGGAAGTGCGATGGAGAGGACGACTGTGGAGATGCTTCAGATGAACCCAAAGAAGAGTGCGGTAAGAAGTGAAGTCAATGAATGACAGAGAAATATAGTCAAATAATAAAAATTACAATGATTTTATGCTAATTTTTTTTGTCCTTGTGGTGTTCAGATGAACGTACATGTGAGCCATACCAGTTCCGGTGTAAGAACAACCGCTGTGTGCCTGGCCGGTGGCAGTGTGACTATGATAACGACTGCGGGGACAACTCTGATGAAGACAAGTGTGGTAGGCTCATTGGCTTTCTCTTTTATTCTCAGGATCCCATTTTCTGTATTGTCTCTGTGAAAACTGTGATTTATAATATTGTATGAGCAATATTCAACCTACCATTCAGAGGAAACGGGTTATAATGGCAAGTAATGTATCACCTTTCACTTTGTGTATGTGTGTATTATTTTTACTCAACTAAGCACATGGTTGAGACATTAATTTCATTTGACATTAATTGGTTCCGTGGTCATCTGCACACCTCACATCACTTCATGTCTGTTTTGCATTTCACACTGGCCTGTTGCTGTGAGCCAGAGGTAGGTGTTATCAGCTCAACCATCCAAAACTCAGCTACCCAGTCCTCAGTGTATTCCCAGATTTTCTTTTATTTATATTTTATTCTGTAAGCCTTTCTTTCCTTGTCAATCCCACTGGCTCCTATAGCTCCTCCAGTTTATGTATTGTTCTATCCCCTCATCTGTTCCCCATGAGTCAATCCTGTGATTTGAATTATCAGCCTTAAGTTATTCATGTATGTTTGACTCTCAAATGAATACCCTTGGTTTCCTTTGCAGTTTGCTCTCTTCCCACTTTTTTCTTCTCTTTTGCTTATACCTCTCCTTGCTCATTGCCTCTACTCTGCTTTTTCTCTTCTGTTATCTTCTTATGCTTGTCTAAAATGTTTTCTCTCCTTCCTTAGTGCCTCGTCAATGTTCAGAGAGCGAGTTTTCTTGCACAAATGGCCGCTGCATTGCTGGGCGTTGGAAGTGTGATGGCGACCATGATTGTGCGGATGGTTCTGACGAGGTATCACTACTCTATTTTCCTCCTGACTGACTTTCCTCTTCTTAAATTTGACATGGAGTGAGCGCTGATGAAAAGATTTTCTTTTCAGAATGGCTGTGATGTGAAGTGTGATAGTGATCAGTTCCAGTGCAAAAATGGCCACTGCATCCCCATACGCTGGCGATGTGATGCTGATGTTGATTGCATGGATGGTAGCGATGAAGAAAAGTGTGACAGTGGTGGTAAGAAATACACTCACAGTATTCCTTCTTGTCCAAACCTATAATATTTAAGATGTGAATGCATACAGAAGCTGTTGAATTCTGCATTCTTGTTTTCTATTCCTTCACTTTTGTGTTTCAGTGGGTAGACACTGCCCCCTGGATGAGTTCCAATGCAACAACACTCTCTGTAAACCCCTTGGCTGGAAGTGTGATGGAGAAGACGACTGTGGAGACAACTCTGATGAGAATCCTGAAGAGTGTGGTGAGAGTCACTGCCACCTTTATTTATAGAGCACTTAGACACAAATGAATACAATACAGAAATGAGAAATAATTAAAGAGCAAAATAAAAGTAATAAAGAAGAATTTAATTGAGGCAAATAATAGATACACTGGAAAAAAATACCCCTTTAAAAACAAGTAAAGACAATTATCCATACTCATCTTCATTCGCTTATCCGGGTCTGGGTCATGGAGGAAGCAGCCTCAGCAAAGAAGCTTAGACTTCCCTATCCCCAGCCATTTCCACCACCTCTTCTGCCTGAATCCTAAAATATTCCCAGCAAGTCGAAAGATATAATCCCAGTGCGTCCTGGGTCAGACCCTGAGGTCTCCTCTCAGATCAACATGCCTGAAATGCCTCCCCAGGGAGGCATCAAGGAGGTATCCTCACTAAATGCACCTCAACTGGCTCTTCTCGACATGGAGCAGCAGCAGCTCTACTCCGAGTTCCTCCCAGAGCTCCTCACCCTATCTGTCAGGTTGAGCCTGGCCACCCTGCAAAGGAAACTCATTTCGGCTGTTTTTACCTACAACTTTATTGTAGGTTGTAGGTGAGGGTTGGAATCTAGATTGACGGGTAAATCAAGAGCATTGAGCTAAGCCAAATAAAAAATTTTGACAAAATATTTTTGCTTGAAATAAGGCCAACAATCTTTTTAAATGGCCAATGGAACAAGTGAAAATTATCTTGATAAGATTTTTGGATATAAGATTTTCATTATCTAGAAGTTCTTATACAGTATCTCACTGAAAAGTTACTTTTTAGGTGATTATGTCATATTTGATGTGTGATGAGATATTTTGAGTAGAAATGAGAAAAATATACTTGGTAACGTTCAGATTTTACCCAGTGTAAACTGTAAGTTAAAATGAAATGAGGAAGTGCTTTCTAATACAATGGACCCTTAGAAGAAAAGACACTGTTTCTTAGGTCAGCTCCACTGAAACTAATGTCTTTCTTTAATAATTCCTTCAACTTTCTTTTCCTCAGTTAAATTCCAGTGTCCACCCACAAGGCAGTTCCGCTGTCATAACGATCGTGTGTGTCTGCCTGTATCAAAGCGCTGTGATGGTGTCAATAACTGTGGGGACAACAGCGATGAACTCAACTGCTGTGAGTTTTTTAACATTGATCAGAGTCGAAAATTGTATCCAGAAACAAAAGGGCAAATGTCATTGAAAAACAACATTATAAATCAAGTGAATCATCTATCGGGACCCTGGATTTATACTTAAAATGGTAAAGAGGCGTTATGCTAACATCAGTGATTGTGCTCTCTTTTAGTACCTCCGTCTCCACCAGTATGTCAAAAAGATGAATTCCAGTGCTCTAATGGGCGTTGCATCAGCTCTGTCCTACGTTGCAACTACTTTAATGACTGCGAAGACTATGGCTCTGATGAAATCAACTGCAATAAGAGAGGTGTGTTAACATGCCCATATAGCTGCTGCATTGTCTACTCTTGCTGGTTATCAATGTGAATCCGTGTGAATCTCTTATATATTTGCTTGCAGACACTGTGTTGAATGAATGTCACAGTAACAGGACAGTGTGTGGAGATGGGGATGAAGCTCATTGTGTGATGAATGGCACAGACTCCTTCTGCTCCTGCAAACCAGGCTTCCAGACCAATGGGCGGAACAGATGTGAAGGTAATATTTTCACTTCCTTGCCTACATTTTGTTTGCCATGTATGGTCATAGGTTGCAAGACTTGACATGATGTATGTCATCTTGATGCTTTTCAGATAAGAATGAGTGTAGGCAGTTTGGAGTGTGTTCCCATATCTGCAACAACACCAAGGGATCCTTCAAGTGCACCTGCCAGAAATATTTCACTCGAATCAATGATACCTGCAAAGCTGATAGTAAGTGTTGTTTTCGTATCTGAAGTATTTCCCCCTTACTAATATGTATCAGTATTTTCAGTATAGATGTGTTTATTAAGTATGTAATTCAGATGACACCAACACTACTTTCACACTGTAGGACTTGATGCTCAATGCCTATTTTTTGCTGAAATCTGTGTTTACAAAAGTAAATCTAGTTTTGCCTTCTCTTGTGCAGAGTTCTGACAGGCTTCCTGCAGGGGCTTAAAAAGTCTTGAATTTACAAATCTGCATTTAATACCTTAAAAAAAGACCTTTAAAATGTATTAAATTTGATATGGTAAGTCTTAAGTCATGTTGCCGTAAACTTCTTTGCTTGTAGTGTATCTAAATTTGTCTGGGAAATGTCCAAGCTGCAATGAAAGTAATGTTAATCTACTCGCTTCCACTTGCTGAAAACCAATAATTTATATTGAAATCAGGAATCAACTTTATAGCCCCCAATGGCAAATTATCACAGAACATGCAGGCCCACACATGTGCAGTTGTTAGTAGTTGTAGTAGTTGTCAGAGAACTGACTTTGGGAACTTAAAGGGATAGTTTGCAGGTGAAAACTAAGCATAAGAAAATGTGAATTTAACAATGCCTGATTGGGAAAAAGTCAAGCTTGACCTGCTTGACTTGAGTGGGAGGGAACAGCTGTGAAATGGGCTTTAAATTGTGTTCTAAGTGATCTTAAATGGGTGTTAAAATGTCTTACATTTATCCTGTATGAACCTTGTGTGTTGTCTTTTGCATTTCATTGTTGTAGAAATTAGATGAAATGCAACATGACTGTACAGACTGAAGGCACATTGCAAAAAATCAGATATGTGTCCAATTTAGGACCATATACGAAAGTGGTGGGTTGGGCTGGAAATAAAAATAATCAGATGATTCCAAAGTCAGATTTGGGCCCTTTTTTAACTGCATTGTGAATGAAACAAGTGTGAAAACAAAACTTGACATCATTTTCTGCTCCTAATTCAGCTCTGAGGCAGGTTCTTTACATTGCTGATGACAATGAGATCCGCAGCCTGGAACCTGGTATGCCAAACTGGCGCTATGAGCAAACCTTTCAGGGTGACGCAAATGTGCGCATTGATGCAATGGATGTGCATGTAAAGACAAACCGTGTCTACTGGACAAACTGGCACACTGGGCGCATATCTTCCTATGACTTGCCTTCTTCCTCCTCCTCTCCCAATAACAACCGTAACCGGCGTCAAAGTGACTCAAGGGTCACCAACGTGGAGGTAACTGAGATATGAAAAACAGGTGTATACAATGTGTGATAAAGATGAAGCATGTGGCTAGTTTCACAGTTTCTTGCTCCTTCTGCTCAGATTCCTGATCTAAAGATGCCCCGTGGCATTGCCGTCGACTGGGTGGCTGGTAACTTGTACTGGACCGACTCTGGGAGAGATGTTATCGAGGTAGCGCAGTTAAGTGGGGGACGTCACCGTAAAACTCTCATCTCTGGCATGATCGATGAGCCTTATGCCATTGTGGTTGACCCACAGAGAGGGTGAGTAGAGGGAGGTCATGGAATGCAGCAAAATGCAGAAAAGAGTAGTTTCAGAGCTATGTAAAATTATGACCAGAAAACTGGTAGTCCACTGTAGCTACAGCAGTTATATGTAAAGCTTTCACATTTCATTTTATAGGAAAATGTACTGGGCAGACTGGGGAAATCATCCTAAAATTGAAACTGCCGCCATGGATGGTACCATGAGAGAGACACTGGTAGAAGAAAACATCCAATGGCCAACTGGTAAAACCCAAAAGCACAACAACACTTTATCTTCTATTTGTTCAATGTACAGTTGTGAATTCACATCACATCACTACAATTTTATAAAGTTTCAAATGATAAAATAGTGACAGTTGAATACTTGTGGGAACATATTTTTTTGTTAAACAAATGCACATTTTTTGGGGGGGGCGTTTATTGTAAACAAGAAAAAAAAATGACAAAACCTAATTCAGCTTTGTCCTTTTTTTTTTGTTGGAATTGAGCGCTTGCAGAAGGGAACATGTACATTTGGAGAATGGAACAATACTTTGCAGAATTCAATGACTTAACAGTGATCCTCAATTCAGTATATCATATTTGTGGGGTGTCCAAAATCTTTTTTTCCACTACTATTTTAAGTCTTTAGTGTGTCAAACATTTCCTGATACTGTTTCTGTCTCTGCGTAGGTTTAGCTGTGGACTATTTCAACGAGCGTCTGTACTGGGCGGATGCTAAACTTTCTCTGATTGGCAGTGTGAGGCTGAATGGCAGTGATGCAGTTGTGGCTGTAACCAGTATTAAGAACAGTTGAGTGACACATATTAATGTCACAACTTGATTTGTAATCAAGATTATGAGAGACTTTTGTTGTTGCTTGTTGACTGTGTCATTCATACGTGCCTTTTGTGTTTCACCTCAGAACTCCATCACCCCTTTAGCATCGATGTATTTGAAGACTACATTTATGGCGTTACTTATGTCAACAACTATGTCTTCAGAGTGAATAAGTTTGGCAAAGGCCTAATAGAGAATTTAACAACTGGAATGAATCATGCCACTGATTTAGTCTTGTACCATCGCTACAAACAACCAGAGAGTAAGTATAAAAATGAAAAATCATATCCGTGACATGGTATAGTTGGAATTCCATGTTCCAGAGAGGACTGGAGCATGTCATTTTTCATTGATAATAATAATATATCTTCTCTTTGTCAGTGACTAATCCTTGTGATAGGAAGAAATGTGAATGGTTGTGTCTGTTGAGCCCCAGCGGACCCGTCTGCACCTGTCCCAATGGACGCACTCTGGACAATGGCACATGTGTGGAACTGCCCACTCCCACACTCTCACCCATCTGTGAGTAAACAGATTGCACCTAGACACTGACTCCTAAATCATCCTGTATGACTAAAAGCTCCATCATCTGCAGCTCCTCCCAGTGGCCCCTGCATGGTGGAGTGTATGAACGGAGGCAGCTGTTTCCTGAATGCTCACAAGCAGCCAAAGTGTCGCTGTCAGCCAAATTATGGAGGAGAGAAATGTGAGATCGACCAGTGCAGAGACTACTGCAAGAACGGAGGCACATGCACACCTTCACCTACAGGTAAAGCTCGAATTACCGTAGTTAACAAAATCTAAGACTCAAATTAAAGCCAATAGACGACAATGTATTTTGTTACTGGAATGAAAGTGAAAACAAATATAAATAAATAAAAACGACAGTGAATAAAGAAAAGCATTGTTCAAAAATTTAACATAGTACAATCACAAATTCAGGTTTTTGTTTTCCCTCTGTTAATAGTTTATAAAGTAAAATAATAAATACTGCAAGAGATAATAGTAGCTTGGTAATTTTATTTCATGCCTTTTTTCCAGTTTCTAAAAAAATAGACTTTTGCTCATTATTATTGTAACAGTGAAAGTTGATCAAAATCCTAAAATGTGTGAATTAAATTATGATTAATTATGCTACTTATCCAATGCCAAAATTATGCCACTTATGCAGTGCCAAAATAAAACACACAGCAAATTTTATAACATATATTTATGGATAAATTATAAATATCTCAAGCTGGAGTTAAATGCATACACCTATACATTTCTATTGGACAAATAAAATGTGGCTTGTTTTACCTGAGTCAGATGAAATTCTACAATTATCCTGTTTAGTCCAGAATATATTTATGCGTCTTCCTGCAGGCTCTCCCACATGTCGGTGCCTGACAGGGTTTACAGGACCAAACTGTGACCTGCGCACCTGTAAGGATTACTGCAAGAATGGAGGAAACTGTACAGTCAGCCCTGGAAACCAGCCAACCTGCCACTGCCCACCAGATTTCCTGGGTGACCAGTGCCAGTACAGTGAGTGTTCCTGCAAACTACTGTAGCTCATGTCACACTTTGTTTGGTAGGCTTTGTACTTACATATTTTTGTGTGTGTGTGTGTGTGTGTGAGCAGGCGGCTGTGAAGGTCATTGCCTGAACAAAGGCACATGTCTACAGAGTGCTGATGGTTCTAAAATGTGCCGCTGCCAGCCCCAGTACACCGGTAGCCAATGTGAGATCGACAAATGTCACTATTGTCGTGATGGCAAGTGTATTCCCAACAGCAGTTTTCGATCTCCAGGGGACTTCACCTGCGTGTAAGAGCACTTGGAGACTTAAAGGTAGAATTACACCCGTTTAACTGCACACACACGAATGCTCAACCTGTCTGTTCTCAACAGATGCACAAATGGAAGAGTCCAGGCCAGCTGTTACACATGTGATACAAATGAGTATTGTGCAAATGGCCAGTGCTCTATAAACCTTCTCACACAACTTCCAATGTGCAGGTGAGAAACCAGGTGTAATCATCTATATTTGTTAAAGGTTTGAATTTGTACAAACATTCTCTTTGTATATTTGTGTAGATGTTCCCCAGGCTGGACAGGGCACCGGTGTGAGTTTGTGGACAAAACTGACAATGCGCCAGGTTCAGGTGGACGTAAGTCAACTTTTCTACCAGGTTATCAGTGTCAGAAGGTCCTTCTATTTTCTCTTCCCCCTTTTTAATACACTACTCTGTGTGTATACAGGCACAGCCTCCATAGTGATTCCCATTCTGCTTCTCTTGCTGCTGGTTCTTCTGGCTGCAGGAGCGTTGTTCTGGTACCGGAAAAGAATGAGAGGGTGAGTCACTCACTGTTAGAGCAGGAGGTTGTTCACACCTATTTTCTCCTTTATATTCCTTCTTCCCTGTCCTCATTTTCTATTGTCTTTCTTTATCCTTTCCTCTCTTATCTGCAATGGCATATTTTCTGCTTCCCAGGTCTAGCCGGCCCGGCAAAACCGGCTCCAGGCGCTTGCGGTAACGCTTGCCAGGATTACATTTTACCTCTATTTTCCCGTTTCCATCTGCATCATGATAGTCTTTTTTAACTCTTTGCCTCTTTCATGAGTTTTTGTTGCTGTGCAGTGTTTGGTCCTGTGGTGAATGTCACCTCATTCTCTCTGATGTCCATGGGAGCTGTTGCTCATCCTTCTCCTCCGCTATCTCTCCTGTGTAGCTGCCTTCTTCAGACCAGCTCCGGGGCAGATCTATTGATAGACGTATTGAATAGATCTGTCTATGTGCAAGCCAGAGCTGTAGATCTCATACTATTGTCTTTCATGTTGTGTCGTATTGTACTGCACTGTGCTGTGTTTGTATTGTTGGTGGATTCTCTCAAATTGAGAGGTGGACAGTGCAACAGCATTCTTCCAAGCTCAGACTGGAAAATGTAACTGAAAAACACAGCATTTACCTAAAGGCTGAAACATTTTTAATGCAAATGTGTTACTACATACTGAATTTTAGAACATCTGTTTTGAAGTTCCATTTTGGTTGATAATCTATCTGCAGTCTGAAAGATTCCTAGATTATGCTTTTTCAGATTAATGGATACTATTTTTTTTTGCAAAACTCTTCACACTCCTTTTACTTCAAATCAACCAAACTTGAAACATATTTTGCTACAGCATTCAATGTTTGCAATCCAATCAAAACTTTGCATCAGTGTAATACACACAAGCCTTAAATAAGCACACGAACTGCACTAACTGAGCACAGCATATGAATGAAAGCCACATGTGGCTTTTGTTCTTTCATTCTGAGAACAAGTAATGTTTCCTCATACACAATGTGTTTACTCATACACATAAGTATCACGTGTATCTGTGAATTCTATCATGTACTATCAACAAGTGAGTGAAAATGTATAGAGTTAGTTATATACTTCTATATTAGACCTCAAGTGAGGCAGAATAAACAAAACCAGAAACAATTAAGCAAAAACTCATGTTTTTATCCCAATCACATGCAATAAGACCAGAGTTTATAGCTTTACTACTAGTGTATTAAATTGCAAACTGAGCTGAAACATCCAACATCGAGCAAAATAATCTACTGATCTAAAATGTTTAATATCTGTTAAACCACTAATCCTGTCAACAAATGTAAATAACTGAAGGAAAAATGCACTTTTTCATCTTTTCATGGTCAACAGATATGACATCTACATGATCAGTGATTTAAATAGAAGAAAACACATGATTTTCACTGTAAAAAAAAAAGCAAAATAAAGAGAATAATATTATAATAGATGGTGCTATATCACTTAAGAAAGGTTAAATAGAGGAAACGATCTATTGGGAACCACCTGTTAAACCAGTCGGTTGTGATTAGAGTTTTGCAAAAAAAAAAAAAAAGTCTATTAAAAATCTACAAACTGAAACTATAAGCAGTGAATGTGCATTCAGTTTCTTAATTACTAGTACAAGTGTTAATGGTTTCAGTGATAGTGTCTTAATACTGAAAAACAAACTGCCCACTGTAGTCCCTCTGTGGATCTGTCCTGAGACAGATGAATGCTGGGTTTCTGTTGGTGCCTGTGCTGTGGCTTAGCCTCCTCAGCCTTGATGGTGGTGAGAGTGGTGTCAGGCCTCTTCCCTCCCTTTGTACTATGGCTGTGTCTGTGCCTGTAATGTTACCACGACTTGTTTTCTGTACAAGATAAAGTTAGAACTGAAACTCTTTCTGTAGGGCCAAGGGCTTCCAGCACCAAAGGATGACCAACGGGGCCATGAATGTGGAGATCGGAAACCCCGCTTATAAGATCTATGAGGGCGAACCAGATGATGATGCCGGAGAGCTGCTAGATGCAGACTTCACACTGGACCCAGACAAGGTAGAAACACCTCTTTTTGCACAGATCAATACTTTATCTTCCTACAGATCATCTGATATGTACACTTTGTTTCTTCACAGCCCACCAACTTCACCAATCCAGTATATGCCACTCTATATATGGGAGCTCACAACAGTCGCAACTCTCTAGCCAGCACAGATGAGAAGAAGGAGCTGCTATCACGTGGCGATGAGGAGCCCCTTGTGGACCCTCTGGCATAGACTGTCCATTGGCCTGGATCACGCTATTCCAAACACATCCCTATTCTTGCCTTTTAAAGAAAAACGAAACAAAAAATGATAAAAAAGTGTGAGATAAAATTGATAAAAAAGTGTGAACACTGTATAAAATGTACAAAAATGAAGGACTACTTTTGTATGTGATTGCAGTATTATATTTTGTTCTTTTGAGATTCCTCTGGTCAAAAATGAATAACATTTTCTATGAGAGATTTTTAATTTACACTTGTCCCTTACCCTTTACCTAAATAGCCACTACCTCTGTGCAAAATGAAATGGAAACAAGAAAATCAGAAAAGATGCTATCATTGGAGCAATTTTAATTTTTTATTTTTGTATGAATTGTATAGAAAAAAAAAACATTGTTCCATTTCACCAGTGCCAACTGTTTGTTGTTTGTTCTGACTTTGAGTGGGAAAGGCAAAACTCAAAGTTTTCTAAATCGGTACATATGTTGTCTTGCTGGCTTTCTCAGCAAGATTGTGCGAGACAGATTTATGATAGCACCGTTTGTGTATAGCACATATAAAATGTCAATACCAGATGGCAACTACAGTATTTCCACATATTTTTTCCTCAGAGAACAATGTTCATAAAATGATTGTGTTGTCTTCCTTGCACAGAATTCATATTTTATGGTATAGTAAATACTGTAGGCTTTATAACGTAAGATGTAAAGCAGGTATGTTTGTTTTTGTCACATTGTATGACAGGTGGAGCTTATGTGTTGAAGTGAGAGGATGAAAGGCACTCTGGTTTTCTTGTGGAGTTGGAGAATGAGTAAGTTGGTCATGGATTCAACATTCCAGTGAAATGGTTGATGGAGATTACAGACGTATGAGATATTAAAGATGGGCTGTGCATGCAGGCCCAGGCATCAGCTGGCCAACACTAAGAATTTGAAGGCCATGGCAGGTACAGTAATGTGATGGCTAGTTTGATGGACAGTGTCATGTTTGCACCATTTAGTTGCCTATTACAAGCGTCTTCCTCACGGTGAAGAAGAGGGAGGCTGCAATTACGGTAAAATGGGAGGAAGAAAAAAAAAAAAGATCAAGGTGGATCTTTTGCTTGTCTTTTGTTTCTCTAGTTCTTTATTTCCCAAGATCAGATAATAGCAGTCTGGTTTGGTGTTTAGATTTATCTTTTAACCTTTAGAGGTTCAAAGTCTGTACATCCACAGTTGTGTAATGACTCAGTCTTAAGTGCATTACGTTCATTTGGTCCTTAGCATTTCTCTGTTCCTCTTGAGCTGTTCTGATCTCTCACTCTCCTGTGCCCTGCTGCTGCTAATGCTACCATTCTGGTCGCTCTGACATGTCCTTACGCTCAGCCTCTGTCCCAAAATGCTGCTTCTGTCAGAAAAGTGTCAGCCATATGTTAATGCATGTGAAAAGTAACACCAATCTTTAATGTAACTACAGTAACAAGTTTTTATTTTGCTTATTTGTCGGCAAGTGTTATTTTATGCTGTTGTGTATGTTTTGTCTTTAATTGAGAGAGAAGTACAATCATTTTACCTAAAGAGCATTTTTGCAAAATCATACATGCATTTTCAGAATTGTTTTTGATTAGTCCTTGTTTTTTTTAATGAAAAATGACACATAGCTTTTATAGTACACGATGCATGGAGGCTCAGACTTTCTTCTGGAAAGAGAATATTGTTTAATTTTCGCTGGAGTACTTTACAAACTAAATAACAGATATTGTTATAAATAAAATTTTAAAAAATTGTACAGAAAACATGTGCTTTGCGTGTGGGTTTATTTCTGATAAATGTAAATTATTAAACTGTGCTAGAGGTTGGTTTTATTTTTTTATTAGGAAAATTATAAATCACAACATGTGTATGGCAGATACAAAGAATTTATCTACATAGTTTTCATATCCTTATATTGATTATGCAAGCCACTGAAATATACACCACACAAATTTACAATCAGTTTATGTGTGATAAAAGCATCACAATACATGTATGTTCTATAGAAACTACAAACTCTTCATCACAAAGCAGGGCTTTAAAATAAAGCAAAACATGCAATACAATGTCAAAATCATTGAAGAGTGTTTTTGCTGTAAATGATTAGATTTGATTTTGGTGTAAAATTAGACTTATTTAAAACTCCAGTGATTTTTTTTAAAACAATTCATTACACAATGCCTTTAGCCTGCAGCTCCTCCTTGACTCGGGTCAAGTAACTGGGGTCAGGATACCCAAAACTGAAAACAAAAAGTGCATCATATAATTTAACTGTGAAAAATTCCATCCATTTTTAGACCAGCCGATTCATCGTACACATCGTAGGGATACTGTGTGGGAAATTTTCAACCACAAACATTTAGAACACTCCAGCTAGGATTAACAAATAGAATAATATATTTTCAAAAGAACTCTTTTAACCATACCTCTGTGGTCCACCTGTCATAGAGGTCTTGTGATGAATGTCATTCCAGGTCACCTGGTTGTCCAGCCCAGTGGTTCTGGAGACTCCAATGGTGAATATGAGCTTCTGGTCAAAAGCCTTCTTAAGAAGGTGCAGCACTTCTTTGCCCTCCTTGTTGTCTGGCAAATATGCTATTCTTGTAATTCCAGAATAATGCCTCCCAGGTTTGGGATGTTTTTCCTACGAATGGTGAAAACAGACCAACATTCTGTTAGTATATAACTGTATATGACATTAACCTTAAAAGATACAAAAATTAACACACAACTGTCAGATATTTCTATATTACCGTCTGGATGCCAGTTGGTATATTATAGCTGATAATTATAGTGCCACAGTGTTCAAATCCAGGGAGGGTTGTGTGTGTTTTATTCCATGTCATGGTTCCATCAGGCTGGTCCCCCTCAATCAAACCAAAGACGTCTTTACAAATTGGACACATGGCTCCTCTGCTTTTCACTGACTGTTCAAGACACTCTTTACAAAATTCATGTTTACACTTAAGTTGTGTTTTGTTGTCAAATGTATCAAGGCATATGGGACATCTCTCCTCTTCATCTTTTCCTCCTTTAGTCCCTCTGACTGTTGATGTTTCAGTGTTTCTTGATTGTCCATAAGTGAAAGAGCCAGCGGAGGCTCCTTTTGATATTTCTTCAACACTGAACTGATTCTTTGATGAATCACCCAAGAACCAATTGGGATTTAGGGGTGATGTTTTAACCTTCTGGTACAAACGAAGAAGAGCTCTGGCAGCGTGACTTTCCATGGAGCAATTTCCTGCGTTACTCTTATAATATGTCTTAACTATGGTTTTGCCTTGAGTGAAGCCTGATTCTTTGAAATCCACACCAAACTTAGCTTTAATCTTCTGTAAATCCGTACTGTATGAGGTGGTTATCAGCCTCCAGTCATTCTCATCAATGGTTAGTCCATCAGCTATGGCAGGGTCTTTGATGCTCATACCGTGCCATGTCAAGTCATGCCGTGCCTTCTCTGTTATGTGTGGAAATGCTGTCACATACTCTTCATCTTGTACGTCAGTGCTTATGGAGGTATTCTGTAAGAGCTTACTGATAGCGTTTTGACTTTGTGAAGGCCCAGATGCTATAATTTCCTCAGAGGACATAGTAAGCAGAAGCTGATCATTACTTTTCTTCATAACTTGTAGTGTCTTTTCCCACGCCTGTGAGGCTACTTTTTTGAGAGGAACAGATGAGGAACTAAAGTCACAGAGGTGAGACTGGACCAGGTTTGCGAATTCTGCTGAAGCTTTTTCTGCATTTCCATCTTTCTGGTTTACTCTGAAGTTCACCTTCACTTCTGGGAGGATTTTCACTCCATTTTCTCTCTCAATACGTTGAATTTCATCCTTGCAGATGTGGTTGACATACCAAAATTGGTTCACTGGAACTATCTGTGTATATTTCTCATCTCCTACTGCAGAATCACTTGTACTCTGTACATGGGTGAAAACACACTGTTAATTTGGAAACAAACATCAGTTAATAGACTTCATTACTACTTACTTGTTACCTAGTACATACATTTTGTAATGCAGTGGTGGCTGCAGAACTAAGCAGTGGAACATGGTTGTCTATTGGTGCCATTCCAATTGAGGGTGTCAAATTAACAGAAATGATTTTGAGTAGTTTTCCATTTTCTTTGCAAGTCAGCTCTTGTCCAGGAACAAGCTCATCCTTGGCTTAAAAAATAAACAAGTACAAAAATCAATTTGTCATCTATAAAAATTAATATTCAAAATAAGACCTTAAGATGCATTACATAGCAACTAACGTATAGTAATATCTTTTAATTTGTCATTTGAAAGTAGTACTAAAATTATACTGAACCTGAAGCAGGGGTAATCTTTAATACAGCCCCTTCCACTGAAGCACTTAAGACCTGGAAGTCCGCTTTGATACTGTTTTTGTTAATCCAGGTCTGAAGAGCTTTTTGTAGCTCAGCTCGATGTTTCTTTGGGTTAGCATACTCAAGCCCGTTCACCAAGAGTGTAACTGTGACTGCATCTTCATTCTGTGATAAGAATAAAAGGTTCATGTCATGTCACTTAATAGGTAGCAATGAATCATCCATATCTTTCACAACAGCCATAATATTTGTATGCATTTTCATACATCCATCATCAAGAGCACACAACATTAGAGGGGCAAAAATAATTACATTTTAATATATTAATAGTAGAAGACCCTTTATTTTTTCATGATTCCTCAAAGCCATTTTTATCACCGACTTGTATTTACTCTACATTTGTCTTACCTAATTATAGGAGCAAAATATTGAAAAAATAAAAATAAAAAAACAAGCCTGCACTAGAATTGCTTATACAACGTGTTACTAAGTTATAATCACATACAAACTACACTTACAAAAAAGTTGCCTATAAGACTAGATAACATTTTTATTACTTCCGGCAAGGAAGTATTAAATTCAGGTCTGTTTGTTTGTTTGTCTGTATGCCACAGAAGTGAAAGGGAAGGTGGGGATCTTGGCAGAGTCTGCACTCTCTGAGTGCTTTTCTAGTTAATCTTGTGTTAGAGCATTCAATTAATTGGTTGTAGTTGGAATGTGAAGAGGATTTTAAGAAAATAGTGACAAAAAATTAAAAATAAAAAAAAGCACCAGGGAAACATCTCACACCAAACATTCATACCTTTTACACAACAAAATTCAAAATATAACTTTAACAAAAATTGTTGATAAAGGTAAGAAAAATAGAAATAGACACAAAAAAAAGGTGCCACAAAAGCAGCACTTGGTCTTTATGTGTTAAACCAAACTGCATCTGACTTTGTACCAGTCACACATGCTTACTGCATCTTCATTATTTGTTTTTATCTGCAGTTTGTCGTTGCTGGAGTCCTACACAGGAAACAAACAACAGCTGTCAGTTATTACCACAGTGTAAAATATAGATGTGCAATATTATGAGAACCTTAATTTAACCATGAAAGAAGCTAATTAAGATCAAAAAAGTTTTTTTTCAAGAGCATCCTAGTCAAAACAGCAGAAATTGCACAAAATTGAAATCACAGCCATAGGCTACACCCACACTAAACCATACATAAAACACTAAACTAACGACAGAAATATAAAACACCACCATAAATTTGAAAGGGACTACTAGTAGAACAATGTTACTCAAAAGCATTACAAAACAGAACTTGATTCAATCAATTAGAATAAAAATAGAATATGTTCACATTGTATTTCATTTCAATACCACATATTTTTAAGGGTTCCCACTCTTTCCCTGCAATTATTTTCCAGGACATTTTCAGCACAAGTTATCCTCATTCTTTGGAAGTGCTCTTTTCTACAGATGCTTTTACCCAGATTGTTTATATGTTTATTACTCAGACATTTAATATGGCTATAATTTATCTATGAAAAACGTATCATAGAATAATGCAAACACATCCACATGTTACAGCGTAGCTCTTATTAACATGACAAACTGGAACTACAATGTTCAACTGGGCAACTCCCAACTCAGCTATCTCTTCTGTCTTACTTTCTCTTCTGCACTTCCTTTAAAAAAAAAAACCTAAATATTTTCCATAAATCACTGAAAAACATCTCAGTTTAGGCACATAAGGACACAAAGTGGTTAGCCATCATAAGGACAAAAAAAATGTTGTCATTTATTTACCAATTTATTGTAAAAATCTGGACATTATTTAAAAGTTTATTTTATTTCTTTGTCGATTTTTTTTTAAATTACAAATTGTTTTTAAGAGACTGTTTTTACCCAATGCAAATTCATTTTTATTTCGGGGATATATTTATTTATCAGATACTTATTTTTCTCTTATATTGGATTTTTTTTTTTTTGTCTGTTGCCTCTCTTGGCCACTGTACACAAGGCAGGGGGAGGATACGTAACTTTCCAGGATAACTTAATCGTTTCCTGGGTATTTGTCATTTTTTTCTCACTTTCTCTATGTTTTCTATGACTGGAAAATTGCTCTATCATTTTCCAGGACGCGCGTGAACCTGTTTTTTGCCACATTATTCAGTCAATCCTAGTTACAGACTCATATAATCCTGTCCTCACCACGTCCATGGGCTCTTCCTGGTCTCCTGACATTATCAACGTCTTGTTCCTTTAAACAAAATACACACAAGTATTACAACGGAAGCTAAAAGACTTAAAAGAAAAATAAATATAATATCAACTGGAAGATCTAAGACATTTATAGATTCCAATGCGTCTTCATATACGAACTAAGAGGGAAAAAATACACGTCATTAATATGGAGATTTGTCGCATTTATTTTCGGTTACACAGCTTCGACACGAAACTATTCCAGTCAATTGCGTTTAAAAATGTTTTTATTTCTAACACGTTTACTTGAAGAACATACTGAAGACATGCTATAGTTGTGCTAAATGTATAAACATATCGTAAAAATGCACAAACATGGCGTATATGACCTACCTCGCAGCTCTTCTTGATAAATGAAAATGAAAGTTTTCGCTTTGCAGGTTTTAACTCCAGTGACGTCACGACGACGCTAACTACACGTTGTTTTAGGTTTCGAGACTCAAGAAATGACAACAAATTCCACCATTTTATAAGAAAAAAAAACAAGCCAAAATGGAGAAGCAAACCTAAGCACACCCACAGTTCAACCACATGCAGTAGTGGTAACTTTAATCCTCGTGGGTGTGTTTGTGGAAATAAATAAGTACTGTAACTTTGTTGGTTTTTTTTGTGAACATTATGACTATGCTGCAGCTTATGTCATGAATTTCTACAGGTATTTTTTTTCTTTTTAGATATATTTATTGAGTCTAATGTAATTTACAGGTGTATTATACACTATAGATATTTTGTGCCCAAGCCAAAAATGTAAAAACAAAGTGGCATTCAAAGGGTTAACCTTGAATAATAATAATAATAATAATAATAATAATAATAATAATAATAATAATAATAATAATAATAATAATAATAATAATAATAATCATCATCATCATCATCATCATCATCATCATCATAATAATCATAATACCTTACATTCAAATGGCATTCAAAGTCACAAAATCCTGAAAATTACTGAAAAACTGAACATTTGCTACTTTTGATCAAAGCTGAAGTAGTTTAAAGTTGTACTAGTATTAGTTTAGTAGTTTTTCATTAATCATTTTCTGTATGACTTCATCATAAAGGATTTTGTCCTGCTCATGTTGATAGTGTTAGTTCAGTTCTCTGAGGTTTGTGGGTTCTGTTGAAACACATCTCTTATACAGGGTTGAGGTCTGTACTAGTAGCAGGCCACCTACTATTATTTTATTTTTCAGCCAATCTATTGTAGATTTGCTGGTGTGCTTGGGAATCATTATCCCGCTGCATGACTTGATTTAAGCCAAACCATAACTGTTGGACATTAGTTTGCTGGAATAAACTGGTGCACAGAGTTTATAGTTGACTCAGTAACTTCATGGTGCCCAGTGGCTACAAAACACGCCTAAAATCATCACCACCACATCATCACTGTTCACGAGTTGGCATGAGGTGTTTGTACTGATACTCTATTTGGTTTTCAACAAATGTGGTTTCTGGCATTATGACTGAATATCAACGCTTTGGTCTGACCTGCCCAGAGGACATTGTTCCACAAATATTCAGTTTCAGTTCAGATGTAACTTTGTGAACCATGCTACTGTGTTCTTTTTGGGTAGAAGAGGTTTTGCCCTGACAACTCTTCCAAATAGTGATGGTGCAAATTTTTATTATATTGTTAGGACACAAATATAAACAATAGAAAAGTTGAAATATTCATGCAAGAAAATGATCAAAAAGCAAAAACATTAGATGTGCAAAATCTGTTTTATTTATTTTTTGTTTCCATCTTTCAACAAAACATATCTGATCTTATCCATAGTTTTTGCAAATATACACAAAATCATATCATTTAACAGAAATAAAACTGTGGCATAAGTGTAACAGATATAGTTTTTACTTAAAAAAAAGTCAGAACCAACACAGATTTAAGTGAAATACAAAAAAAAACTCAGTTTGATAGATCTGAAATACTGAAATGGCAATAGACTCTATGAGCAATACTTCAAATTATGTTACTGTACTTAAATCTTAGTCACAGAAAAAGCAAGCAACATAGAAAATATTCCTTTCACTTGATTCATATAATTGTGAAACTATCATAACTTCATATGGCAATGTATCCTTCAATCATTACTGGCTTACAACAACAGCTACCTCATTTTACTTAACTTTGGTGAGAGTATTATTGTAAATATATAGTGCAGCTCAACTGTATGTAACATAGATATACATAAAACATGGTGGATGCATGTAAGGCTGTAACAGTGCAGATGGTGTGACGGAAAGGCATCAGTGTGAGTTGCAGCAGTAGCACAGATACTATCACCATTATATTATGTTGTCAGTATGATTATTCATCTTCATCACTATTCATCTTCATCTTTCAGAGTGAACCTTGAATAAACAGATGGACAGAAACAAATAGAAAATAAGTCATTTCCTCAATAAAATACACATCTTCAGAGATGTCAGGTGATGGAGGACTTTAAGTCAAAATTCAATAAATACAGTCAGTTGTGCTTACCAGTCTGTGACACCTGAACTCAGGTCAATGTCAGCCAAGTCAATTTGTACCTAATAAACACAAATAACATCTTAGCATTGTTTAAAACATCTCCTCTCTTTATTCAGCTGTAATAAAATTAAAAGAAAATACTATTATCATGAAAAAATATGAAACATGAGACAGATCACATTCACTGTACATGATCATATTCTAGAATAGAATAAGGGTGTAATAGATATAATTCTACAATATATCACAATATTTCATTTCACAACACTGTATCAATATATAATATTTTTTAGGCATTTATTCAAATGCAGATATGGCAGAGGTTTGTTTTATTATTATTATTATTATTATTATTATTATTATTATTATTATTATTATTATTATTATTATTATTATTATTAACAAGATATTAGTAATATATCAGCTTTGCAATGAACTAGTGACATGCCCAGGCTGTAACCCTAGTGAGGATAAAGTGTGTTCAGGTAAGGAATAAATGAATGAATAAATAAATGAATTAATATTATTAACATGTTTTTTTTATTAAGTACTGGTTATTTGAACCATCCTGAAAGCACTTTTTGTGTCTAAGGCAGATGTTAGTCCCTTTGTTGGGATTGTACAAAAATAATGCTACAATGTTAGCTATGAACTAGTAGAATTTGAACAGGATATTAAACTGTAATGTCTGTAAAATATAATTTAAGTTTTTACAGAGGAACATTTTATGATATAACTTTAAATCCTGTTCTGATCAAATAAAAATATGTTTAGTATTTGTGCATATTTCTGGTGTAATTCAAATCATCTGGGAAACGAAAATGCCTTGTCATCACTGTCATGATATATTGTAATATAAGGAATTGGGATCCTAGTATTGTGATTTGTATCGTATCATCAGATTTTTGCAAATACACAGCCCTAGAATATGACGGAGTAAAACATGGTCCATTACTAGTGAAGTGTCGTTGGTGTGTGGATCAGATTTTTATATAACATGTGCAGTTCAGACTCACCTGTCCAATGACATCAGGACTTCTGAATGAAGCAGAGTTATTCTTCACTGATACACTGAGACGTCTGAGTCTTGTCTCCTCCACAGACACGTCATATTCAAACCTTAAAGAATTTGACAAACATTATCATATTCTGACAAAAAAATAATACGTATAATGTATAAAATATAAAAATATACATTTATGTGCTACATTGTCAATATAACTTCAATATAGAGACAGTATTTAATTACCTCTCATTGTATTCTGGGTTGAGGAGTTTCTTCTTCACAGTTGTCTTCCTCTTGGTAGATTTGCTTTTGTCTGGCAGCAGCATGAGGGACACATAGCTGTCTACGCCATCCTTACTTTGAGACAACAGATCCCTATACATACACACACACACACACGTGAAAACACAATTCAGATGTTACACAAAATATGTGTCCTATCAGGATATATTGGTATTAGTTATTTTGACAACATTAGCAGTGAGGAAGTAAATTCAATAACATCTAATCTTTGAAATGAAAAATAGAAGAAGATGCATCAAATTATGTCTATTTTAAGAAATTGATTCTTGAAAATTAGTATTTGAATCCCAGATTGAGTTCATTATCTGGTATTATTATTGCCTATGTGGTTAGTATTAATATAGACACAAAGGAGTTTTGGTATTTCAAAGAAGCACACCTGCAGGCATGGACAATGATGATGAGCTTCTCTGATGAATAACAAATGGACAATTTCACCTGCCCATTTCCAGATCCACCACCAGAGGCAGCACAGGGCAGTGTCCCTGCACTGATCATATCCACCATCTTTGAATCTAGGATCTATTTAAATCATGTCCAGGACGACAACATGAAAAAGCATGAGTTCTAACGATCTTATAACCACACAATTATAATCACACACAACCATATTTTGCACACTTATTAAGTATATTTCTTTTATTATTCTATTTAGAATATATTTTCGAGTACATATTATACAAACCTGTATTGAATATTTGGTGTATATATATATATATATATATATATATATATATATATATATATATATATATATAATTACTATTATTTATGTTGTATTAATAATTCTTCTCTTATTGTAATTGAAAGAAGAGACTGTAACACCAAATTATTTTTCCCTTGGATTAATAAAGTATTCTGATTCTCATTTAAAATAAACACTTTAATGCTAAGTCATTTGTGTAAATTTGTTTACATATTTCTACCTTGAGTTCAGCCCTCAGGAGAATCTGACTCTCAGGTAAAGCTCCATCCAGATGTAACCACTGGTCCAGGACCAACTGTGGCTCTGACAGCAGTGACCGAACAGGAACCACTAGAGACCCCATTGGCTGATCCCAGCCACTGGACAACTGCGACCAAAGAGGACAGATCTGACAGTGTGTCCGTAGGATAAGTACTGCTAAGTGCGTACAAATGTAATCATCCACTGATGCAAAAGCAGGAGAGCTGAAAGAACAGCCTTACCTTCACTACAAGCATCTGATGTTTGGGGTCATGCACCAGGAAATAGAATGACTCATTCCACTCAGGACTGGTACTGCGGTCACACATCTTAAAAGAGATGACAAAACAGTGTCAACTCAGGTCCAACTTCTTCATCAACCTTAGTATAATTTCAAAGTTTTACACGACTTTGAGCCTCACTTTGGTTTTGTAGGTGGTTTCACCCAGGACCAGCTCAGCTCCTGCTTTGGGTTCCTTTCCACTTTTCTTTAACTATAAGAAGAAAATCATTCAAGTTTTATTCAATGCAGAGTCATTTTAACTCTCACACCATATACATAAACTGCAGGTGACTTACAGGTAATGAATAAGCTCTCTCTATATGGACAAAGAGCAGAGCAGCAGAGGGGACAACTTTGTTCTGGTAAGACTGCAAAGACTGAAGCTGCAGAACCTGCCGCACACAGGAAGAACCACATGTAGAGCCTTGGAATTGTTTTGCAATGTGAATCATGTGCCTTACGTGTTGGAATGTGACTTTTCCTGCATTATCTAGGAAGCCACTTTCTCAAACACTTTAATAATCCATGCATAAAAGAAGGTCTGAATAAGCAGTGAGGCTAAAGCTACTGGGTGATAAGAGTTGTAAACATGGATGAAGACAGACCTGTTCAAGCTGGGCTGAGTTTGACACAGTTGGAACCCATTCCAGTATCAAGTGAACACGACCAGATTTCACATCTTTTAGAGTGTACCACTGTAAAGATGAAAAGAGTTGATACCATTTGGTATTATCCTTTGTGGCATGAAATAAAACACAACAGGTGTCATGAATCACATGACTTGGATCATGAATTATTAACTTACCTGGTCTGTGTACTGAGACATGATGACCTGTTTTAGGTTAATACTGAATCTGTGAGAATGAAAACAACGTTTAGTAACAAAGATGAACACTCGCTTTCTTTCCTTTCAGATATATAGAATTAATATGCTGACATCAGTGGCATGTTGATGTTATTCAAGCCTTAAACACTCAAAATTATATTTATGGCTACTTCTAAATTAATTTTCCCCTACATTTATGCTTTTCCCAAGTGATTTATCACCATGTATTGTACTATCCTCTGCATTTTACAGTGACAATCATTTATTAAATGTATTTATGATTCTTGTAGATGTTCATGTTAAATTAAAAGGTCATTAACAGAAAATTAATTGACTGACAAATTCAAGAAATGTCCAAGACACACACCTGCCTAGGAAGTCATCTGAATCAAAATCCTTATCATATGCCTCAAAATTGATCTCCTGATTTCCTGCCTTTAAAACCACCTGAAGAGAAAAACAAATATTAAAATAAAATACAGTACATGTAATAAGAGCCTGACAATGTATGTAACACCTTTAACGCTTACCTCATACATTTCATTCCATGTTGGGTTGAGATTTTTTTCAATCACGTGACTCTTGAATGTTAGTCCTCCTATGTCAATCTTCACATAGGGGTCACTCTTGCCCTTGACCATGCCCCCCATCAGGTTATCCTTGGCAATAAGACTCTGAGCCTCCAACAAATGAATCCTCAGCAGGCCCTAAAAAGAAAAAAAAGGGGGTAGACTGTGTACATTAAAGTCAAAGATGCATAATGTTTAAGTGGATATTAAATATTAAAACATACAGAAGACAATTGTGAATGTCTGCTTTGGTAATGTTCAGTCATGATACATATTTAATTTTAGTTCCTCTAAAACAGCTGGGGAAGCTGCGATCTTCCAGCAGAACTTAGCTGGATATTTTAGGACAAGGCGAAGTGACACATTCTTATGGAAAAAAGACATGATGGATTATTTAAAAAGAGAACTATAATGATAATAACTTAGCCACTCAGCACTCTGTATTTTATAATAAACTGACCTCTGAACCAAAGTCCAGGCTGGGAGTGGAGCACAGTGGCAGAATAACAGCAGCTTCAGGCTCTGGAGTTTTAGCAGGAAGACCAGTCACTGTGCCCTGTACAAGTCTGTCTACACCAGTACTACACACACACACACACACACACACACATATGTATTGTTAACTTTCTTTGTGTAACCACCGTATATGCACGAATGGCAAATATACACTGAGAGATGAACATTTACATACATCGGTGCATATTGTGCATCCATATGTTTGAAGACCAACAAATGGCATCATAATTAAACAATATTAAGGTATATACAGGAGAGTAAAATTATTAACCACTAGGGTGTTTATCCTTTTTACTGCTTCTATACATTGATTTACTGTCATTGAAATTATTTTTATATGAAAGAATTAAGTATTTTTTATTCCAAATGGAGTAGGCTGAAGCAAAAGTTAACTCATTCCAATACAAATTCACCTCATTGCAAATCAACACATAAACTATATCAATAATGCCAAATGTATCTATGTCACATATGTAATTCATAAACCCTGCCTATATGTTAAATATAAACCCATATAAAAACAATGTAAAATCTGCTGTAATTTATAATTATATAATTGTATATAACCAACAAGTTATATTAGTTTATTTAAATACAATATATAAAATATATAATATACATAAGTACTCCACTTCATATTAGCCAAGCCCTCTAAAGTATACTCCATGTCACCTTTTTATTTTATTGGTTTATTTAACAGGGACATTATGCATTGGAATTACTTAACATTATTTCATATATGTGACACTAGAAATTAATTTTCCCATTTACATTAAAAGGTGTTTTTGTAGCCAAGTAAAGTGGATAAAGGTCAAAAATGTTTTTGCCTGGTTTGTTGGTCTAGACTTGCTAAGTCTAGCATTAGCCACACTGGGCCGGCTAACCCAGCATGCCTATTACAACGCAAGGTTTTTTTTTTTTATTTTCCCCTGTTTGAGTCTTTGGAACAGGGCTTTGCAATTTATAGTCTGGCTCACCATGCTAGTGTTTTTGTATATTCTTGCCAAAAATCCAAATTATATTGACCTCAATTCCACTTTTGAAACCAATTAAAGGGAAAAAATTTCAAGGGGGTGGACACTTTAAGTACCCTAAATATACTGTGAATTATAATATTTATTCATTATGGCATTTGTTGATCCTCAAACGTATGGATGCATGTTATGAAGCAAAAAGAAAAGCAAACATGGTACTATATGCAGCGGAGTGGAGCTCACCCTTCTGTTTGTGGTGGTTTCAAGTCCCCTGTAATGGCTCTATCTGACTGTGCAAGAAGCTCCTCTGGGTCTGCTGGTTCCTCTACCAGCTGAGGAAAAATGACATTAGATAGAGAAGTTGAAAAAAGACTAAATAAGGTAACAACAGGTGATTTTGTGTAATGACTCACTGTGACAGCAGGAGCGTCATCAGCTATGGTGTGACTGACGGCTGGTTCAGCAGGAGCCGCCTCTGCCTCTGCTGTTTCTGGCTGTTTGGGTTGGATGGACTCTTCACTTGGCCTGAAAATACACACAGTGATGAAACAAAATACTGCTGAATATCTGCTGACAGAAAATAACAATGTTTTTATTTCTTTCCTTGTCTTTTGTTTTTGCTGGATTATCCCTGCACTTCATTCCTGCTCTCAAAATCAGGCCCTACAATTACCATGTAATAGTAATTGTATGTAATTGTATTGTATGTACCATGTAATGGTAATTGTAGTGTTTGCATTGGCATTAGTTTATGTTGAGCAATGCAAATTCTAAATTATTTTTCATATTTAAGTATCATTTTCTTCAATTGTGTTGATTATTTTTGAATGACAGCCACTTACAGGCAGTATAATTATATTGTGTATATCATCAAACCAAGCACCAAACACTTACTCATCAGCTGGCAGCTCTGTATACTTTTCCTCTTCACTCGCTGCTTTGAATGTCTCTTCAGTAGGAAGTACCATCTCTTCTTTCTTTGAAGCAAATACAGATGGCTGTGGAGCTTCAGACATCCTGGAGTTTAGGATCTGCAAGACGTAAATATCATAATGATAATTCTGTGTACAACAAACACTGCAGTAAAAAAAATATGTATTTGTCTTACCTTGAGTTCAGCCCGTAGTAAAATCTCACTCTCGGGTAACCCTCCATCCAGGTTCAGCCACCGGTCCAGGACCAGCTGCGGTTCAGATAGCAGATCTTTCACAGGAACCACAACAGAACCCATTGGTTGGTCCCATGCACTGGAAAGCTACAGACAGAGAACAGACATAAGGATTAAAAAATGGTACCAAAGTGTAAAATGTAATACATTTAATAAGTGTGACTCACCTTCACTATCACCATCTCTTCTGTTGGGTCATGAACCAGGAAGTAGAATGCTTCGTTCCACTCTGGTGATCTGGAGCGATCGCACACCTTCACATGACAAAAAAAAAACAAAAATGGATTACAAACAAATATAAGAATTCAAAATTCAGTTCTTCATCTTTCTTATCCCACAGACACCCAAACAGCCACCAGTGAAACAAACCATCTGCAGATATAAACTGTTTAGTACTTATTGATTCACTAATCTTATCAATACATGTAAATAATTGGTATAAAATACAGTTTGTTATCTTTTCATGGTCATCGGATATGACCTATTCGGATGTTCAGTGGTTCTATAGTGAATGTTTATAGAGTATTGATTCACCAGTAAAGCCCATGGAATTGGATCAGTGACTGTGGAAAGACACACTTGTTTTTGCATTAAGTTAAAAATACATTTCCTGAAAAAATTACTTTTTTTTCTCCTTCATTTTTCTATGTTTCTATATAATTAATTTTGAATTAATTTTAAATTTTTGAATTACTCTGAGTTTTCATGATCATCTACACGTTCTGCAAAGTAAATATGGGAAAATACATGAAAAAATTTATTCAGATGCTATTTTTTTTTTAAATTGGTGATAAATCTGTTAAGAAAAGTAGGAATAGAGAAAAAAATTATTTGGGTTCTGCCACAAAAGTAACACTGGGTCTTTATGGGTACAGGTACAGGTCATCAGTACAGTAGACTGCAGTCATTTTTGATACAACCAGTGGGGGGAGACATAGTTACCTCTACACATACACCATGAGGTGCTTGGAAAATCATCCAATAAAATAAAAAATTAAAACATGACAACATGCTATTTCTGATATGTGTACTGATGTTTTACTAAAGAAACGTGCACATTAACCAGTGTGACATGATAATAATTGCCAGTTTCACCTACAAATTATCATATTTAAGCATGTGTTTTATATTATCACTTCATATTCACTGTCATACCTTGGTTTTGTAGGTTGTGTTTCCAAACACAAGCTCAGCCCCAGCTTTGGGCTCTTTTCCACTTTTCTTAAACTGCAAATATAAAGGTAGAAAGACAATTGTATGAATAATTCATTTTCTGTAATTAAACCAACATTTGGTTTCATTCCACATGCTCCAATCAAGCAGAATGACAAAATCTGACAAAAACAACTGTTCCTTTCCTCAGTCCTTTGTCATGATTGCTTACAAAAACAATAATGAGAGGCATAAAATTACAGGGGACTCACAGGCAATGAGTGTGCTCTGTCAACATAAACAAAGAGCAGTGCAGCAGAGGGAACAGCTTTATTCTGGAAAGACTGGAGAGACTGCAGCTGCATTACCTGTGAGAGAGAATCAAATCAAAAATACATTAGGCTACAATGACTCAGCAGTGATGTGGACAGAAAAATAAGCAACAAGGACATCAAATTTAGAATAAAATGTCAGTTTAAATGGCAAATGGCATGGCAAACAACAAAGATTATAAACACAAACACCAAACACAAGTGCACGTACTTGATCGAGGGTATCATTATGGGAAACCATTGGAACCCACTCCAGTATGAGGCGAACACGGCCAGACTTCACATCACTCAGGGCGTACCACTAAAATACACACACATGTTCATTGAATCACAAATGAATTTTTAGACACTGTAAAGCACAAGATACAGTGAACATACAAACCCTACCTCATCTGTGTACTGGGAACTGATAACATCTGCCACACTGATCTTAAATCTGTAAAACATTTTAGCACATATCACATCCTGTGAAATGCAGTTGTACTACTAAAATGCTTTAAAAATCATTTTACTGACGGTTTTTTTTTTAGCATGAAAAATTATTGGTGTCCATGTACTGGAAATTCATTTCTGATACTTTTAGTTTTAACAGATGTGATCAAATGACTTCAGTATGTGGGGAAATGAGATATACTCTTTGATACCACAACGTCTACTATGAGATTTCCTCACCTGCCCAGGAAGTCATCTTTGTCCATGTCCTTGTCGTACAACTCAACATGCACTTCCTGTCCTGACTGTGGCCTTAGCACCACCTAGAAATATACAGATAACACCAACAGTTTCATTACATTAAAAATACATGAATAACGACTTGTATAAAGTATTGTTTAGATAATAGTACATGGCCTTTACACACCTCATACATTTCATTCCAGACTGGGTTGAGATTCTCCTTGATCACATTACTCTTAAATACAGAATCGCCAACACTGATCTTGGCATAAGGGTCGCTCTTACCCTTAACCATTCCACCCATCATGTTATCTTTGGCAACCAGACTCTGAGCCTCCAACAGGACTATTCTAAGTAGGCCCTACAGCAAAAAAAAGGGAGATTGACCGTAAAATTACAAATTTTGTATGCTTCCTCTATCGACAAATCTAAGTTTTATTGTTGTAATTGTTGTTTGTATATGCTACAATAGGTCAGAAATTAATATTACCATACCTCACTGGCAAAATTGATGTCTGGGGATGTATGAGGAGGTTGTACAATAGCAGGGGGTGGTGGCTGTTCCTCCTCTTTAGTGAGATCAGCTGTTATTTCTGGTACATCAACATCATTTTCTTGCAAAGTTGCTGAAGACATAATGGTCTCAACAGGAGGTGCATCCACTGAACTAGACCTAAAGCACAGAGAACAGTAGTAAAGGAAAATTAAGTAATAAAGTTATTGAAAAGGACTAAATGTTTGGATGAATTGACCTCATCGTACTTAAGAACTGGGTCCGACTCATGTTTTGGTTGAGCAGGTGAAGGGTCGGGGACTGATGTGATCTTTACTGTCTCTGTGGCCTCGGGACATTTACTGGGAATCAGCATCTGAGGTCACATCATGTCATTAATTAATGTTAAAATAAGAGGAACGGGAACAAACTGAATACACGACGGAAGTACAAAGAGACTAAAGTACAAAGAGAAGTGTGTTATATTACATTGAGAGATGGACACCAGGACAGTATTTAGTGGAAAAAGAAGATGGGACAAAAACAGACCAGTGAAAAAGAAGGGTGAAAAATGTATATGACACATACAAAAGAAACCAACAGAAAAAGTTCAGAGCACTCTCCCACCTTCAGTTCAGCTCTCAGAAGAACCTGACTCTCGGGTGAAGCTCCATCCAAATGGAACCACTGATCCAGGACCAGCTCTGGTTCTGAGAGCAGCTCTCTGACAGGAACCACCACAGAACCAATGGGTAGGGTCCAGCTATGGGAGAGCTGGAGAACCACAAAGCAGTGTTTGCACAGTCATTACAAAAAAAAAAAAAAGATGAAACTATGTAAATGGATTATCATTCCGTCCCATGAACTTGTACATCCTCACCTTAACCACTAGAATTTCTTCTCTGGGATCATGAATCATGAAGCAGAATGCCTCATTCCAGTGAGGAGATGTTGTACGATCACACACCTTTAAAGATGAAAAACATATTTACTCACATATATCACTACTATGACTATTAATTGCAATAAAACACATTTGAACTGTCAGTTTTCAAATCTGTTACATTTTGGATCTTACTTACTGTTGTTTTGCGGGACATTTTTCCAAGAGTAATTTCTGCACCCACTTTTGGCTCTTTTCCGCTCTTCTTTAACTATAGAAAGACAATAAAAGGCATTAAAACTTCCAATATATGTATTGTATGTATTAACTCCTTGCAGGAATGGATGAGAAACTCACTGGTAAGCCATTCGCTTGTTCAATATAGAAAAAGAGTAGACCTGTTGAGGGAGCTACTTTGTTCTGATACGACTGTCTGGAGAGGAAGTGAAGAACCTGAAGACAAAGGACAGGGAATGTTTCTTCAGACTGGTGCTCCTATCATAAAATATCAATTAATTCTTGGCTTTTTAAAATGATTACCGAGTCCAATCTGGCTGATTCTGAAGCCGTTGGAACCCAATCCAGTACCAGATGAACTCGACCAGACTTCACATCATTCAGAGTATACCACTGAAAAATCCAAACTAAATTATCAATCACAAATTTCAACACTGGGTTTACTGGCAAATTGGATATGGCTCAATATGAGGGAAACATCAACACTAAAATCTATTTGACGAAGAGGACTGATGTCAAATCACTGGCCTCCTAATAATATGCTTCTCATTAAAATATGAATGAATGCATTTGGCTAAATAATCCCACCTGGTCAGTGTACTGAGAATCAATGATGTCCTTTAGATTTATCTTCAGCCTTGATGTTAAGATGAGGACAATTAGAACAGAAACAGACTCGTGATCTTATTTTAGATATGAAGTCTATACTGTATACAACTACTTCACCTGCCCATGAAATCATCCTTCATGTCCATGTCTTTATCAAACACTTCCACTTGCAGCTCCTGACCAGGTAGCTGGGTTAGAATCACCTAATTACATTTCACAAAAATGTAAAAGTAAGTATTTGTAAATTCATTACATATATGGCATCAAAATGTGTCACGAATCATGTGATTTTCATTTACCTCATACATCTCATTCCATGTAGGGTTAAGGTTAGTCTTGATAACCTGACTGGTGAATGTTTCACCTCCAATGTTTATTTTGACATAGGGGTCACTTTTGCCTTTAACCATGCCCCCCATCAGGTTATCTTTAGGTACAAGATTCTGTCCTTCCAACAGGTGAATTCTGAGTAGTCCCTAAAAAACATTTAAACATTACATAAATAATGACAATTGTTTGTGTGTGTGAAAAAAAAGCACATAGTAATAATAGCACTGTTGTTCATTACTTCAGTGGCAAAGCTAGGATGAGGAGAGGTCTGCTGGGGCAGGTCTTTAGATGATTCTGCCCCCAGGTTAGATGACAGGTCAGATGAAATACGCTCCTCATCTAACCACAGGACCTATTCCACAATGGTGAGAAAAGAAAAGAAAGACAAAAATCTTTGAGAAATGGGTCATTTCATCTCTGCCAAGACAGTCATGTGTTACAAAGAATTTAATTCTAATCAAATTCTTTAGTTTACAAGTAATGACATGCTGTTCATTACTGATCTTTGTCACAGCATGTTTTTGTACTTATTGTTCTGTCTTTTGCAGTACATAAATAGATTATGGGTGTTTTTGACATTTACTCTCAGAACTGTGTTGATGTAGATACGACTGGCAGATCCAGAATTGTCCAACTGGAACCACTGGTCCAGACAGAGATTAGAACTGGACAGCAGACGGGACAAGGGAATGGTCAGACTCCCCAGTGTCTGCACACGGTCTGCATCCTTCACCTGGATAATTTCACATGAAATAAAGTTTTTAAAAATGTCAATCGTCAAACAAATAATTATTAATACAGAGTAGCCAGTGTAAGGGGGTGTTACCTGAATGTCTATGTCCTGTTTGCGAGGGTCATTGATAAAAAAGGTAAAAGCTTCTTCCCACTGTGGATCAACAGTTGTGTAACAGGTCTAAAGCCAGAACAAACAATTAGGAATAGAAACGTGGTGTGATAGATGCCTACTGTATGAAAAATAATCTATTTAGCATTTCATTTCACTTTCCATGTGGATATACTTTACCTTGCTCTCTCGGGTTATATCCTGTATAGACAATTGCACCATAGGATTGGGCTCTTTTTTTCCTTTCTTTATCTAAAACAAACACAGTTGTAAACAAATATTAATATGCAGTAAGACTTATGATTAATGGCATTATGTGGCAGTAGGCAGGGGAAAATAAATACCCTTTTTATAACATGTGGTTGATGTAACTAACAATAAGTGAGGTTACCATGGTACTGTAACAGTTCTGAATGGCATAATCAGGAAGTATAAATCTGCACTGCACAAACCACAAAGCATGAGTTTCATTCCAGAGATGCAGTCACTTTGGTTCCTCTAGCAATCAGTGTAACTTTTAAGAGTGGCATGGAAGTGAATGTCAGCTTGATAAAGTTAGCCACACTCTTCCACACTGCAAGGGTTAGAGGGCAAAGCAACAACTTTGAGGAATGTGAAGCAGATGGCAATTACAGCTCTGCCTCAGCTCAACCACAAACAAAAAGTAGATCTGAACTGAGCACAAACATAGGCACAGAAAGTAGAGGCATTTGACTCACGGGAAGTGCCTCTGCCTTGTCCAGATATACAACCAAGATGGCTGAGGAAGGGGGATCTGCGGCCTTACTAGTCACGCTCAGGTTCCTTTCTATGACCTGGTAAACAAATACACATTAGTTCATCTGAACATAAAGATGATGATGGATGTACAGTGGTGGAAAACGTTGTTGGACACCCCATGCATTTGTATTATATTAAAAATACTTCTTCAAAATCTGCCAAGTATTGTTCTCTTCTCCAAAACCACATGGTCCTTTCTGCACATGCTCTGTTCTTGTCACTGTCATAACTGAATGTTTCACCAGAAAAACATCCAGGACATAAACTGTTCATATTTACTTTGGTTATTGTTTTTTCTTATAAAAAATTTATCTGTTTCTCTGATGCAGCCAGATCTTTTAAAACCCTTTTTTTTAATATTTCATAATAATATTAGAAACTGTAAAATTTTAATAGCTTGGAAAAAACAATTCTACTACTGTACATAACCACATCACAACACTGTATAACTTATACTCTAGAATCTTCTGTATAAGTCCAGCTCAGTAAGACACACCTGCTCCAAGCGTTCGGTGGAAGGCAGTAAGGACAACCACTCTAGCCTGAAATGAACTCGTCCGGATGAAGTGTCTTTCAGTGTGAACCACTGCAGAGGATTCACATAGTTACTGTTCACATATTTGCAAAACGCTTTTACAAACTGAGCAGATACTTACATACATACTTACATCATCAACAACTATGGATTTTTTTACAATGCCCAAATCCAATTTGGTCCTACACAATATAGAGCAAAAAGCATAATAAATAAAACCACACATGAAAGTAAAAACTCACACATAGACAACACCAGTTCGTCCAACTATTCTTCTATATAAATTCAAAGATGATAAGGCACCATATGGGCTGACTTTTCCCCCAAAACAAGACAATGAAAGGTGAAAATGTGAAATTAAAGTATAAAGGCATGTCCACATATGGATGAAGTGTGCAATATGTACCTGCCCAGGAAATCATCTTGATCTGGGTCTTTGTCATATACCTCCACATCCAACTCCTGACCAGGAACCTCATGGACTATAACCTGATGTACCAGACACACACATAGGGACATGGAGACTGACAGACAGTACAGATGGCTGTGATCTGCTGGAAACAAACACTCTCACTACTGTAACCGACTAATCTCTTAAATACACATAAAAAAAAAAATGATATGTAATATTTAATGTTTCTATGAAAAACACAGTTCATACACTTATGTATGCAGCGTGATGGAAACGAAAACCCCAAATTTACTAGAAAATGTTCTCTTCTCCTTACCTCATACATCTCTCCCCATTTGGGAGAGTCTGTGTTGTCAACATGTTGAGAGGTGAAAGTCTGAGGACCGACTCTCAATATGGCATAAGGGTCTGACAAACCAGCCATAACCCCTTTTACATAGCTGTCTTTAGCTGCAAGTTTCTGTGCCTCCAGCAGGTGGATGCGTACCACTCCCTGAAAAGAAAAAACGATGGATGAAGATGCAAAATATTAATGTTTATTAGATAAAGCATACGTTCTTCTATCTGCAGATGCATGTTAAGGCTTTACCCTGGGTAAAGGAGAGCGCAATTGGGCCACATGCAGGCCTGGAACCAAGGGGACAACCAGACGATTAGGCAACACCAAGAAGGAGGCAATGGCGTCCATAATCATGCTGTCTGACATGACACTAGGACAAACAAGGAAGTAACATTTCATTACTGTTACGTTACTGTTATTTTTTATTCATTAATTCACTGCAGATGAAACTTAGCACATGCTAACTATGGCATATTTACATGTTTATAGTGAAATGAATGTATAAATGTGTTCATTAATGTATGTTGTTCCACCTAAATAAAGATATAAATTAATTAGAAATGTACAGCTGTACATATGTCAATTCCTAACCCTAACCCTATATTTGGCATAAAGACACTGTCACACATTAGACACATCACAGCTATTACACATTAGCAGCCCAAACTGAAATTATCTCTGCATGACTCACTTCAGTCCAGGAACATCCAACAAATTAGTCAGTCCAGTCCAGTTTATGTCCAGTCTCTGGAAAGAGATAAGACAGAAGAATGTGCTGCATTTAGCAAATCAATCAGAGCCAAACGGAAATCTATAACATGAAACACACATGGGATTAAACTCTGATATACGATAGGCACAGGATATGGTTCAAGGAACTGTAAAAAAGGACAAATGAAGGACAAATGTGCTTAGGATTGAACTTACAGGCCTTTGGATGAAAAACATGGTGACTGCACCCACAATAGGAACATCTCCAATCAGAGGCTCTAGAATCACTCGCATCATCCCATGTAGCTGAAGACAAACAAACAGAACCATTTTCAGCATAAGCTGGTTATACCTGAGCTCATTTTAAATGTTGTATTCCTCTGCAGAAAACATTTTCTTTGATCTGGTATTCTTCATTTGATCTAATATCAGTATTAAACATGACAAGAGGACACACCTGTATTCCGTTGACTCCAGCTTTGCAGAAGTATCTCTTCACCTCCACATCGATCTCTACATTACCAACATAGCTGAGGACAAAACAGAAAACTGTCATCAACAATAACACCTTTTTAAAGATGTAATAGAGATTATACCAAACAAATGCTGCAGAAATATTCACCTGATATACAGATCGAGCAGGACTTGTCCCTTGTCATTCTCTGTGTGTGCCTTTATCCCTACAACCTTCATGGCCTGAAGTAAACAGGAAATATACTTGTTGGCAAAATATAAAAAATATGCATCATTTGTGTCAATCTATACAGCAGAGTCATATTACAGGACAGCTATTAAAGGCATCACCTTATTTCCCATGTCCACCTTTGTGAAGCTGAGGGTCTGGAGGTGCGTACTTGAAGATCGAATTGAAGGAGCAATGGTTTCAACAAGAAGCTTCTCAATATACTGTCCAACAAAAGGCCATACCTGCTGCAGCACCTAGATGGACCAAGATGTACATGGTTAAAAGCTGTTTTTAAGGTAGGGAATACAACAAACTATGTATTAAATTATGCATCTCAACATTGTGCATTCAGAGGCTACTGTTGAAATGAAATATTGTCATTTTAATACTACAAAGAATCATAAATATGTGTCAGAAGCCTTGGCTTCAAAAAGCCATAACTTAAAGAATGACAGAGACAGCTGGAGGTAACTGGGCCCCCCTCAGCTGTTAACTGTTCTTATTTGGATTTTCACATCCTATAGTGTGCTCTTTGTGTGTCTGCAATCCTTTTTTTTATATAACACTTTCTCTGTTACATAAACCTAATTAGTCCCTGATTTTTCCCTATTTGGAAAAAACACAAAACAGTGGTTGGTTGTGGAGTTGTGTGACTGAGGGAAAAAAGACTTGGTTACAGTCTGGCATAAGTAAAGAATGAGTCATCGGCTGCATGCTCGTGTGGAGGACGAAGCCTTCATAACAAGGGAATCTGCTGATCTCCCCTCCAGTAACTAGTCTCAAATCTCTGCTTTGTCCAGCTCTGAGGAGCTCAGGTCCCGTGGTCTTGTTATCCTGAATACTTTCAAGTTTCAAGTTTATTTTAGCCATATCAACAGTATAGACATATAGACATATTATTTTTATTACTGAGTCTCTGTATTAGTGGCCCTTGTTTCTCTGGGATACAAGGGTATAAAGGGTAGGCAGACAATGGCTGCAGTTTTATTTAGTTTGGGGTCCTGGGAGGCTCCTCCCCCTTCCTGTGAGCAAGACTGCAATGAAATGGAAATATTGAGAGAGCTGCCTGGCAAAAGGCCGGCTCTCTGCAGTACAGACAGAATGGCTACTCTAATGGGGGAGTGGCCTTGTCTGGAACATGGCAGCATATGCAGCAGTGCTACCATCTATCAACAAGCAACAATTATTATCGGAGCACACACATGACCCAGTGTCATTCAGCACAACAGCTGAGCCACTGAATAAATAGTCATGTGTGTTTGCTATGGGCTCAATAAAGCATTAATAAATATTGTGTTTCTGTGGAGTTAGATGTTGCAAAAATGAAATAATAAAATAGGAAACTACAGATGTTGTACCTTATTTAGCCACTCAACCTTCTCGACATCAGGGAAGTTTACCTAAGGAGAAAACAAAGGGGTAGAAGCATGAATCGTGTATAGATTTTGGTAAACACATGGCAGGATAAGGAAGTGATTCAGCTATAACAGATGCAAGTCTGGAAATGTCATCAGTAGAACAGGCATGCTCGTTACATTCCTTAATCACACTAGATTTCAACCAAGGATAAAGCATTTTCAGCAAATGTAGAAAAAAACAAAACTGCCAGTTAAAATATCATGTTACGTGTCTGATAGTGTCACAGTCCCCACACACATTTTCTGCACATTAGACATAATCTGTTACTTTGACACAAGCCTTTTTAAACAATTTAACAACAGTGTGTCCATGTTGCCTGGTTACACAAGAACAGCACTCAATTCCTTCGTGAAAGATCACAGGAACCTCATTTGGGTGTGGCTACATGTTCACAAACCACACAGGCCCATGTGGACTTCAGAATTTCCATTTTGGGTGCATATATATATATGTATAATTTGAAAGTCATTTAAAGGTTCAATTATGAGAAAGTGTCAATGAACTAGATGGTTTTGCAGCCAAAACCTGGTGTATTATTCTTAGCCTTGACTGCTGTGTTATTATTCTTATTATTTGTTATTCTTATTATTTATTATTCTTATTATTTGCAGCTATGCCTGTGCACATATTTGTAACTAACCTAAATGATCAAACATGTCAAGAAATATATTTTATTTTCTGATAAATCTTCATTCTTTCTGAATGTTCTCCTAGATATTTCCTGCTATACTATTTTGTTTTACAATAGTACTACTCATACATCCTGTATAAGACCTTATAACATAACTTCAGTGCTGCTAAATCAACTGTAACCCTTCCATATATGACTTATTAAAGTTTTTTTTATTTCTCTTGAGTCACTCTCAAACATGTTAGTACAGATCAGGTTTATCAACAACAGCAATGTGACAGTAATAGTATGAAAGGCAGTGTATGGGATGATGCATGAGTGTCCACTGTGTTGGCTGATATGGAATTAAAACAACAAAACCCATGAATATACAAGGAAAATAGAACAGCTGGCCTCTGTATGTGACCACTACTATACATGAAAGGGTTAAGACTGAAATAACCAAATAGATTCTGGAACACCATGATTTTAGGATTTATTCTGTTTAGTAACATTAGTGTGGGGTTACTTTAGGACAGTGTTTGGAGGTTTGTGTTGAACAGATAACACCTCTCTTACCCAGGCTGGAAGCTCTCTTTTAATTTTGGACACTTTGGTGGAAGTGTAGTCCTGCTCGTCGTCCATCAGTTGTATGGCTGACTTCAGACGTGCCTCCTTGGCTTCTCGGGCATGTTTCCATCCTGTGTAAACCATCATCCCGAACACTAGCAGACTGGTACTGACCCGGTAGTACCCTGCTAGGTAAACGGGCAGCAGTGCACTCAGACACTTCCCAAATGTCCACAGAACTGCGACAGCGTTGATGCCTTTGGGTTTGGGGAGCCCTGCTGGTTCTGCTTCTGCTCCTTCATGACTCTGGGCTTTTTTCTCCGTGTCACCTGGGTTCGGATTCTCTGCAGCTTTGGGTTCACTCGGCTCCTTTTTGTCGCTTTGCATTTTCGGTATATTTAGATTACACTCAATACTAGTTGCAGATCAGTCTTTACAGTTACTTTGTCTCATACCACAGCGGTTGTTCTCTTTGTTACTTCCACTTCCGCCCCAAATGCATCTTCAAGGGAAAATCCGTTTCTTTTTTTTTACTTCTGTGGATTTACTGGTCCTGGTCCTGGTCCCACGCAGGCTCCGGTGAAGTTGCCACCAGTGCGTCGTGTTCCTCTTCAGCCAGTCCCGTTATCTGAATGAAGACACGCCCACTGGTACCAAATATGCATCTGTGGTTTTTCCTGCTGCAGTGTTGGGTCACTACATTACATTAGATCAGGGGTCTACAACCCTAGTCCTAGAGAGTCACTATCCACAATGTTTTAGATGTGTTCCTGTCCCAACACACCTGAGGGGTGTTATCAGTCTTCTGCAGAGTTGGATGATAGGCTGATCATTTGAATCAGGTGTGTTGGAACATGGGTACATCTAAAACATGCAGGACAGTGGCTCTCTACACTTAACCCATGCATGTGGGTGTCCAATACCTACCCGCCAGTGTGGGACAATATACTTTGACACTGTTGACTTTAAATGAGCAGACTGCGCACTTTTCTCAATCCCCTAAATCCGACATGAGCACACAGGTCCGGGCCAAAATGACTACCATTACTTATAATAACTCAACACCATATGATCTGTTGTTTATTTAGCTACAGGGATATTAGTCTACTTAGGAAGATGAAGGTAGAACAGGTTTACACAATAGGACTCCACCCAAATAATGATAACAGGAGAATTTGGCACAATAAACTACCCCTGGTATACACTGTAAAATGGCTTCAAAATAGACATAGTAAAGAAAATAATGAAAATTAATTTAGAAATGCTGCATGGTTTTATTTTCCAAAAATAGTCTTAGGTCAAAATGTGGAATTATGAGAATGAGAGTGGGTTTTACTCAAAATTAATGTTTGCTTGTTACTAGACCTACTTAAAAAACAGTCAGTACATATTACATTCACTTTACAGAGTCTTTCTAGTGCAAGATTTCTTAAACTATTGTATAAATGTACCTAAACCTATATACATGTGCAATAAAACTTAATTGTATACATTAAAAACATCATCTGAACAGCACTTTGGTCCTTTATTTTCCAATCCAGTTGTGCAAGGTTCATTATATTTAATCTCTGAGGCAGATAATTTGTTAATTGCCTATGTTATGAATATGAGTGATGGTGAACAGCAGAGGACAACTGGAGAAAATAATTACACAACACAGACACAATTCATTGAGTGGTTGTTATTCTTTTCTGAAATGTGCAAAGTACCAAAGTTCATTTACGCCAAAGGATTCCACAAAAATATAAACGTAAACTGTTTTTAATCTTCATGCCCCTCCCCCATAGGGGACACCACAGATGTCTTGCAAAAATGCTTCAGACACTATGCATGACCACATTTTGAGTTTGTTGCCATTTTTGGTGCCTAGGGTTGAAGAGATCCCTTTGGTGCACAGGCATTTGCCACACAAAGTTGATAGGATAGACGGTCTGTAGGAAAACTGTCTTTTTGTTGACACATGGGGGAATGATGAAATGGAGACATCTTTTTCCTGCCCTCTGGTGGGGAGGTTTGAGTGTCTCTCTCTCACTGCTGTATCATCAGTAAAGTCTCATAGAAATAATAGGGCACACTCGAGGCTAAAAATCCCCTTTGATGATGGTAGTCAGTCTTGTAAGCATTACAGTCTCAGTGAGGCAAAGTGGTGATCCTCATGCTTTGGCTAGCAATTGGGTAGGACACCATAGGGGTCGTGGCATGACTCATTGTGATACCAGGCAAAGGCTGAGTCATAGACACAGCAACTGGTGCCACAGATACAGCCACTGGAGCCATAGAAACAGGAGGTGCCATCCCCTGGGCGATGGTCTGTGCAAGCGCAGCAGAGAGGGGGGTGATCTCAGGGTTGAGGTGGGGCGGAGGCGCTGTAGGAGGGGCAGCGTTTGTGGGGGGTGCTGCTTGGGCCCCAGTGGGAGCTACCAGGTCCTGCTGAGTGACAGGACGTGGCTGAAGTCCTGCACTGCTCAGAGTAGTGTGAGTCTGAGCAATGCCATGATTATAGGAACTTACTGCACCCACAGGGGGTGCCAGACTCTGTTCAGTGGGGGCTGGAGTAGAGGACAGTGTCATCACCTTGGCCTGGCTTCTGAATTGGGCATTCTGTTCCAGGAGAACCTCATTTGTGGCGATGAGATTAGAAACCTGGTGAACACATCATGTATGGATTAAGAAAATGTGACTGCAAAGTCCACTGCCAGAATATAGTTAAAAGTGAAAAATGCATGTTATCTGCACCCAAAACATTCCCCAGCATTCTACTTCCATTAACTGTCTTCATACATTTATGACTGACTAATAATGCTTTGGCTTTGATTCAGTATGTTTTTGTATAGTTGATAATCTCCACCCAAATATATTAGTAAAAAATATACTGTATCATAAACATGTAAAATAAAATAAAACAACCCCACCATAGTACTTGGATTTGCACTTTACCTCTTATTGTTGACCAATTACAGTGGCTTCCAACACTAGAACCCTATAGCCAAATTCTGAACTTTAATGTCGATAAACATTGTTTTAGTCCTAAAAAATTTAATGAATGAATTCCACAATAAGCACATTTTGTCTGCAAAAATGATATATTTATGTAATCAGTTAGTGTAGTGTTTCTTGAAGATTCAGGTAACATACTCCTGATTTAATACTTATGTACATGTAGCTCAAAATTACACAAGGCTGGTATGTCGTGAGACTTAAGATGTTGTTTTGCAGGAAAATAACTCACTTGTTTGATATATTGGACTAAAGTCTGTGATCCTAGCTGCTGTGATTATCATGTGAAATCATCATATTAAATAATCCAATCAAGGGACTGACTTGAGAGTGACAGTCACCATCCAAAGACATTACAGTACTTGTACTTATAATTACCTACTCATGTTGGAACTCAAGAATGACATATTTTCAATCATTTCATACACTATTTTTATGCACTTGCTTTCCCAATCTCTAAAACTAACCTGCTTCTTCAACTCTTCCACTCTCTTCCTCAGTAGGGAATTTTCCTCCTCTAGAAACCTGTACTCCAGAGGACGTGGTGGTAACGTGGCTTGGACTCCCAGTTCATAATGCCCACTTCCACTTCCATCTGTTAGACGAAGTCCTTCCAGCCTCCTGCGCTTCAGCTGCAGAGTAGTGTGGTCCATAGAGGCCTCAAGTGAACCGGCATCAAAGAACCCACTTTCAAGTATGGGGTCATACACTGAGCATGAGCTCCTGTCATACCGCCGCTGTCCTGAAGAACCTATGGATAAACAACCACTCATACTTCCTCCTCCTACTCCAACCCCGGCTATACCTGGGTCTCTGCAGCCACCAAGACTGGGACAACCCATTCCAATTATATTACTTCCACCCCCCCCACCCACAAGTCCTGGCATTCCTCCACAGGTACCTCCTCCACCCACACCTATGCTCCCACCACCATTTACCATTCCACTTGCCCCAGGCCCTATAACACCACCTACCCCAACTCTACTAGGCTCATATTCATAATCTTTTTTAACATGGCGAAATTTACATTTATTGCCCCTCTGGCATTCCCCTTTCAGGAAATCTCTGCAGATTGGCACCTCCCCTCGGCTGTGGGGGAGGTCCATGGGGGACAGACCCAACCTAGCTGCAACTTTTCCTCGTAGTCTTAGGGGTAGCTCTCCAGTTTTCTTGTAATAGTCCTCATCCTCTTTAGATCCATGGACAAAGCGGCAATTGGAGCGCATGCACTCTTTATTCTGATGGTCATGACAGAAGATGAACTCGTTCTTCTGAACTCCCAGGTCAGGGACCTCATTAAAGTCTGGGTGTCGAAACCTGCAGCGCTTCCCCCTCTTACACACATTTCTTATGAAGTCCCTGCAGACACCATCCAGTGCCAGCCCACCTGGGCCTCCACTTCCCCCATTCCCACAACTGTTCCCATTCCCGAGAGCCCCTCCACCCCCCATTCCCCCAGATCCAGCGACGCCACCAACACTTCCTCCTGAACCCCCTCTGCCCTCAGTAGACCCCCCAGCCAACCCAGATCCAGGTCCTCCTTCGTCCCCAAGACTACCACCACTCCCGCCACCACCTGACAGGTAGGAACTGTCCCGGTCAGGCATGGCGCTCGGCCCTGCACGAAGAGAATACAGCACTCATGTGTCTGAAGGGGGGCTGACGTGACCTGCAAACATTCACACAAGCAGACGAGGTAGGTATGAATGTATGGAATGGAGACATTTTCTATTAAAACTACAAGATGAATATATTCATTCATAGTAAAATATGAACGGAACAGTTATGACGCGATATCAAACACAGGTCGGACACTGTTGTTTATACTCAAGAAAGCGGAAATATTGACACGTGACAATAACTACTTAGTACTCAATAGTAACAGACTGAGAAACAGATATTTTGCTAAATGTCATAAATCAAACACTGCATTCACACAAAATGACCGTCGTGGAATATTAAAATACAATCCCCGACGGCCTGTTGTGATATAAAATGCACTCCTTAGTAACATACTCCTATGTTGACGATTCTAAAATGGTTCTCTTGTCGTACTAACTAGCCAGCGAACGTCATCAGGCTAACAGCTAACGTTACCATACCAGATATACATGAAGAGCAAGATGTAAGACACAGCGAGGCGACTTGAACGAAGAAAATAAAACGTGTCCAGATGTTTATACAAATAACACAAAAATGGTTTGTGCTATTTTCTTTTTATCAATTCCTCACAGTCCCCGTTCTGTTAGTTGTTTACCACATTTCTTCATGCGTCTTCTAATACCAACGAAGAAGATGCGCTTCTTCCGGTTAGTCGAAGAGTTTTTCCTGCCTTCTGGTGGTTAGCATTGGGAATTACAGCAAAAATGCTTTTCCGTTTGCTTTTTTTGTTACCCGGAATGATGCATTGTTTTAGCAGGTGGGGAGATATGTAGCTAAAATCACGGTGAGATGATACAACGGTAGGGGTTAAGGAGCAACGTATATTTTAATGCACTCTTCCACTAGAAGAGGCGGAGCTCAACCAGACTTAACCAAACAAGGATTTTACAAAGTTGACAGATGAGTAAGTCACCTGAATTTTGTGCTCCGCCCTGCATTTATGAAATGCTGACGTGTAAATTCTTCATCTTCATATGCATAATGACAAATAAGTTGTCGTACGGGAAGACAAGTGATCGTACGATAAACTAGTCAGAGTTTAGTGTGAGTTCTTCCTCTTTCTTCAGGTGGCCCCAGTATGGCTCTGCATGCTGTTGTCTGGATACAAGCCTGCATGATCCTAGTGCTCTGCTTATCTCCAGCTCTGCCTGTTGCATCACAGACAAGAAGAAATTACTATGATATACTCAATGTTGAGCCAACAGCAACTGACAACCAGATAAAAAAGGCTTTCCGTTCACTGGCTGTGAAGTACCACCCTGATAAGAACAAGAGCCTTGATGCAGAGAAGAATTTCAGAGACATTACTGAAGGTAAAACATATGCACTGCCATTTGACATGGGTCACTTTGAAAATAAGTGGTTTCTTCAGTGTATTCAGAAGCCATTGTTTTAGTCAGAGGTGGTCAAAGTACAGCTACTGCTGAGAAAACATACTCTGGTAAAAGTAGAAGTACTGATTCAACTTTACTGAAGTAAGAGTACAACTTCTTACCTGTAATAAAGTAAAACTGCATTTATTTTGTTATGGATGGAATAATACTGATTTAAGCAGGAAAAAACAGAAACATGTTTTAAAAGTGAATTAGTGTGTGTCATGATGCTCAGTTTAGTGGCTATGGACAGGACATTTAGGAAAAATTCCAAAGTCATAAATAGGACATTTAAAAACTTGAGCATAATTATGAGATTAAAAAAAAATCTAAATGGTGAAATAAAAAGTCCAAATTATGAGACAAATAGTCAAAATTACGAGATAAAAAGTTTTAAAAAAAGAGATAAAAAGTCAAAATTCCAAGATAAAAAGTCCAAATTATGATATAGTAAGTCACAATTTCTGAATTACGACTCATTTTTCATACTGTCATATTTGTCTAGTTTGAAAAAGTCTGTTCTGAGAGTGTAAAGCATATAAAGTACAGATATTTATATAAAAATGTAGGGAGTAAAAGTAAAAAGTTGCCAAAAAATAAATACTCAAGCAAAGTATAGATACGTAAAAAATTTACTTGAGTACAGTAAAGAACGTACTTCTACTTAGTTACTTCCATCTCTGGTTTTAGTGTATTACCTCAGATACAGTTTGAGTCATAATGTTTTTGGATAAGTGTTTTAGAACTTTGTGGTGCTGTTCTGCATTTTATGTCAATTATTTTGCCCATTCTGATGGATATAAAAGGAATAGATCCAATTATAGAAACGCATCATAAAAGCCAATAAATGCAGCAGTAAAATCTTAACACTGCAGTTGTCATAAATGTGGCTCATATTCTAGTTAAATGTACCTACTGAGGGAATCTAATGTAATTTCCTTATTTCTCTTATTCAAGCCTACAAAGTACTCTCCAACAAAGACAACAGAAGGTTCTATGACAGGTTAGGTCATGAAGCTTTCCTAAAAAATGGATCCCCCTTTGACCCTGAGGAAGAACCCGTTTCAACCTTCCACTTTGATTTTGCTGATATGTTCCACGACTTTGAGGACAATCCTTTTGTTGAGGAGTCGCACTTCCAGTGGAGCTTTCCTCAGGATGAGGAGGGTGATCATGAACATTACAGCTTCCATGGATCAGACTTCAGTTTTTATTATTCAGATGAGGATGAATATGAGGAAGCCTATTTTTAGGCTAAAAGGCATTATTGTTCATATATGAAATACTCTAGTGACTGTTGCTCTTTTGCGGGTTTTATTTATAATAAACTCTCCATGCTAAAGTGTTACTCAGTGTCAAGATCCTCATTTAAGTTAACCCTTGGGACTCTTAAGTGTGTTCTGTCTCTTTTATGGACCGTTTTGCAGGATTGTGGTCATTTACAGGTTTGTGAGGTCATCAAGTTGACAGCTGATTGGACGGTTACACCACTTTTCCTGTGTGGGTGTGTCAATGGTGCACAGTTACTGACTAACATACCATTTACTCATCTTTTTCCCTGCGCCAGCACTTTAGATTTGGCACTGTTTTACTCTATTTCTCTCAGGACCAGTGTGCACTTTGACCCAGAGGATATCCTGTGCCTCCTCAGCAGTTGGAGTGTGAGCACTTTAAAGCCAAGCAAAGACAAAAGATTTTACAGTTTTATTCACTTGCATCGAGGTGAAAGAGGACTTAAGCATTCTACAAAGGGGTTAAATACAGACTGGAAAATCTAGCTTGCAAGATTGAAAATGATGGTAAGACAGACCACAAATGTGTTCTTTTTGATGTTGCAGATCATGTGACAGCCCTGTGTACCAAGTAAAGATTCACAGAGCATATGTTAAGACAAGGGTTCTCTTATTTAATGTTGTTTGTATGATAATGTAAAGGTATAAGGAAATACTGGATACATTTGGTGTTCATTTATTTTAAATAACAGGAGGAAGTAAAAGAAGGGACATCTCTGAGTGTCCACCATAATAACATCAAGGTTTCTGAGGTAGTGAAAGACGGGGACACTCTTACCTTTCTAATTGTATCTCAGAAGGTGAGATGATGAATCATTTATTTGTGATTATTTTCTGTACTTATTGCTGACTATGGTGTATGGTTAATACACAATGATGTGTTTTATTTGTGTGAAAGCAACAACAAACACTTTTATCTTGCGTGTCGTGTGTGTGTGTGTGTGTGTGTGTGTGTGTGTGTGTGTGTGTGTGTGTGTGTTAGCTTTCTGGGACAGGGGAGTACCATGTGGCTCGGACATATGAGGACTTTGAATGGCTCCAGCAGCATCTGTTTTCTCAGGAAGATGTTCCTGGGATACAGGGAGTCATAGTCAGTATAACAGTTTATCTGCCCTCCAACCATAATGGCTGAGTTAAAGAGAGTTAGAGAGTAAAAACTGCTCAAAACAAAATGTTGAGGAGTCTTGGGATCACTTCCTCTTTTTTGACACATCTTCTCCAAGAACCTATATTTTGTAATGTGAAATTAAATATCATATATATTTATTATCATATATTTTATTGCTAAAATCATTTAACAACTGGTTAACATTTTTGTTAGTTTTGTGTGGAAATATTTTAGAATCCATAAAGACCCAAATATCTATTGGCAACCAAAATAATCTGTTGATCTAAACTGTTTAATACCTGTTTATCTATACATGTAAATAATTGGTGTAAAATGCAGTTTGTCATCTTTTGACGGTCGTCAAGCATGACCCATTTGGAGGCTGTGAACATGGAAACAGTGTCATCTTCCATAATGTTGATTCACCAGTAAAACCCATGGACTTTGATCAATAACAGTGGATGGAGATTATTGTTTTTATGTTCAGTTATTGATATTGTTGCTGAAAAAGTCACTTTTCTTCACTTTTCTCTGTTTTTGATATATTAACCTTCTACTTTAATCAGAACTTTTATGAACAGCTACATGATCAGCAAATTATATTTAGTAAAATACATGATTTGCACCGAAAAGTATAGAGCATAATTATATAAATAAATGTTGAAAAATCACTCACAAAAATGATAGAGAAAGAAATAGTTTAGAACTGCCACAAAAGTAACAGTGTGTTTTTAGGTGTTAAAATGTGTCATATTTTGGCTCCATAAATCATTTCCCTTGTCCTGTGTATTCTGTTTAAAAAAACCATTACTAGTCTATCAGGAAAACCTTTGTCATCAATTTCTGAAGAAGGGACATGGCGTTGTCTGCCTTTGTGTGTTCTTACACAATCGCACGCTCTCTAATCAGATTATATTCCACAGTGTGCATGCCCAATATTCACAATTCCAGTGTGTTTCCTAAAGTGTACAGCTGCTACTGCAGGCTGAATCACACTTTTGTTTAATATGATCTATAATAAAATTATGCTTGTTTTCCAAGTTTCCAGCCCTTCCTGCAAAAGCACAGCCAAATGCATCTGCCAAGGTTATGAAACAGCTTGGTGAGTTTATGTAAAAGTCCCCTAAAAATTAACATTTTTAGAAGTCCTAATGAGTTCAGTGAGATATGATGTGTTAAGAATAAAATGTTAATGTTTAGGTATCCTTGGTTTGGGAGACTGGCAGCCCTACGGTGCAGCATTGGAAGTTTTTCTCCGACAGGTTGCTGCACACAGAATACTCAATAAAAATAAAGCTTTGGAAGTCTTTCTTACCAGCAGCGAAGTAAGTCAACCCAGAGAATAGTTTTATTAAAATATATACCGCACAGTTTCATACCTTGCTTTTTTTTTTTTTTACAATCATGGTGTATGCAAGGATATGTTAAGTGGATGCAGTGTTATATCATTTCAAGATACTCACTGGAAACTAAACCATTCCTGACATAGTTTTAAAGACAAAATGTGTATATATGAAGGCATGGATGGGCTGCATTATATTATGTTTCCTTAAATAAGAATTTATTTGTGTTCAGGTTATGAAAGTACAGTTTTTACACCAAAAAATTACCAAGTGAACAACTGCTGCTAACAAGTCATAGTGAAGAAAATCTCCAGATCTTTGTTTTGTTTAAATAATTGTAGCACATCTTTATAAGCTGTGAGGCACAGAAAAAACACACAATGCCTGTCAAGTGATGAGCTGCAAAACATTTTAGTAAACCCAGGTCCATAAACACTATACCAGTTGTTTGTTTCTAATTTAGGCAAAAGTGGTACTTTTATCTGTGGACAACCAAAAGGAAGGACCAACTATGAGTGGTCTGCTGTCTTAAATGGTTTAGAGATGCCCACAGAATAAACTACATTGCAAGAATTCAGCCTGAAATGTGTCTATCAGTCATAAGGGGATTAAAAAAAACAAAACAAGGAGCCAGTGTTACTTTGACTAAAGAAATGCAGCATAGATAGATATTTTCAGTTAGCTGGGGAAAAATAGAGACAGTTGTAAAATTATCAATTTGACTGATTTTTGCAAATTAATGGTACATGTTTGAATAAAATGAACATTTTTGTTTGATTCTCTAAACTACTGAAATTTCTGTCAAATTCCAAATAAAAATATTCTTATTTAGAATATATGTATTTACAGAACACAGCACATGGTCTAAATAACGACAAGGTCCATATGTCAAATAATGCGTTCATATTAATTTATAAACAACACAATACTACTCTTTTAACTTGGGAACATTTCCCACATCAGTAGTTGGTGGAAAATCCCTGATTTTAACTGACAGCTTTCACATGTCTTGGCTCTCTACCATTGCTGTTGGGTGACTTTGTGTAGCTTCTGGAATAGATATTCAAGAAGCTCAGCAGTGTTCAATGGCTTGTGACCATCCATCTTGCACCAGAGGTTTTCAAAGTGAGTTCAGATCTGGGGAGGGGGCCGACCATGACAGGGTCTGCATCTGATGGTCTGTCACCTGTACCTCTGTTGACCTAGCTGAGGCCAGGAGTATTGTCCTGATAGAAAAATCAGTCCTCAGAGTTGAGGCACACACACAGCAGAAGTCCAGTAGTTTTAATTATTATTATTATTATATATTTTTTTTTTATTCTAATTACCTTTGCTGTACAAATAGCACTGTTTTTGCAATGCAGCTACTCCTCTTGTAAGAAAATATAGTGTTGGCCACAGTAGTGGTTTATTATACTTCTTCATAAATAAGACATATATCAGGTGTTTCTTAAGTAGAATAAGGTGTGTTTGTGTTGGAATTCAACAGACAGGAAGGGAATGGCTGTCATACATGTAGATATGCTAATTTTATATGAAATTGCAGTGGTCTCTTAATTTTAAGTGTATATAAAATTTGTGTCAAGTGAAAATAAATACAGCGGTTAAAAGAGGGTGACATTATGATGAATAATAGGCATTATACACACACACACTACTGTTTGCTGTCCTTGTGTACACATATCTTAGAGTTTGTATTTGCCTGGGACATGTCTCAATAAGCGTTTCCTGTTTGGCTCATCTCTCTTCTCATCTGGTGAGGAATCCTGTCTATCAGCAGCTTTTTGGATTGTCTGTTCTTGGAAAGACTGTGTGTTTGTGGGCAAGCTGAGACTAACAGACCCTGCAACTTATGGTGCTTTTTGGTGATTTACTAAAGCTGAATTAATATGCATAGAAAATGTATTAGAGATTCTTCTTTTTTTTCCCCCTCTCTTTCTATTATTAGTAAAGAATGATCGTCACACACAGTAAAGTCAAATTCATTACATTGAACATTTCATCTACTGCAGATGTTGAAGTTATTAAACCTCTTTTGTGTCATGTATTTAGCCTCCAGGCAGACAGAAAACAAAGAAAAACATATTTAACCGTCTGAGTCAAGCTGTGGAAGAGATGAGGAAAGAAGGCCATAAGGTACAACACTGGAATTAAGTTGAATTTACAGCCTTTTGACCTGTATGTGATACTGTAGTGTTACATTATTCACTCTTTTTTTTTTGTAGGATGTGGACGAATTCTTTCAGACTGAACGCGATCTTAACCTTCTTCTCACTGGCTGTACAAAGAATGCAGCTGAGGTGAAACAATTGCATGTTTGTTTTTTCTTTTTCTTGTGTACTTAAGAATACACACAATTTAAATTTTTAAAGTTTAATTTTTCTTGCAGCGTTTTCTGGATGTAGTGCAGACCGAACAAAGTAAGAAAAATACTTGATCTGTAAAAGCATATTTTGGTTAGTATATAGGAGCACAAACAAGAAGTCTGTTGAGGTTTATTTCATCACTGATATTTTGATTTAAGTGTGTTTTAGGTTAAACTTTTAACATTTATAGCTGCATAGGGTGTGTATGAGTGGTTGTTCACAGTCTGAACCTAATTGGTGTCATCCTCTGCCTCGTCTTAAGTATGTTCAACATCTTTGTTTGCAGAAATAGCAGTGGCATGTGGACATTTCGCCACTGCTCTTCAACTGTTTGTGGAACCAGGGGAGGATCCTGACAAACAGGCTTTCTCTAAGTGAGACAAATTTAGTCCTGGCCTCATGCCAAGTCAAAATTAACTTAACCTCTTTGTGCTAATGTACTCTGAACAGTGTATCTAGAGTAAAATATTTCAGTATAGCAATTTTACATGGTGAAATTTAAATAAAATCACTTTCGGTCTTGCAGAGTTTGTGTGAAATTATCAGAAGTCTTTGAATCAATGAAGGTGAGTTTATTGTTTAAGGCACAAGTAATTATATGCCAGTCCAGCCCCCATTTTTTTCTGAAAAATAATGAATGAATAAATAAATAAACTTTTACATTAACAGAAAAACTTGATGAGTGTTGCTGAGAACAATGTGAACACTCTTGGGTTGGGACTGGACCTGGAGTTACGATACCAGGAAGCAGAGAAGGTCTGTGGTTTCTATTCTAGTCCTATTTTGTGGTCATATAATCAACACCAGGGGATAGGAATTTAAGAATTTTTTAAGCTTAGTTTGTTAAACAATCAATTAATCTCTTAAATCCCTTTTGTCAAAACAAAGAAAATGTGAAATACTTGGAAGAAGTCTTAATTTATGTAAAATACTTAGCATTAATTGGTAGTTTTCTGATTTTTTTTTTCACATCTATGGTATACAAATGTTTTAGGAGATGCTCTTCAGGAGAACCTGCAAAATGGTGGAGTTGGAGGCTGCAACAAGGAATGCAGAAAAAGCCAAACCTGTAAAGAAAGCAGCTGTGAGTGTCTAAACGAGAACTGAAATGATTCATTGATTAATCGACTCAAATCAGTTTTTTTTAAAAAGTTGACAAATTTTCCTGAACTGAAGCTTAGTTTCTTCCATTGCTGCTAAACATTGGTTTCAGTGCTGTGTTTGACACATAACACACATGACATCAGGATCCACACAAAGTTGCATGTTTGTTCCATCATATAGTTTTATATGAATTTGTTGAAGACTGCAGCACACACTGTTTGCACTTATCATTTGCCACGTTTGATCCTATTTACATATAGAGATATTTTATATCTAAATTTTTTCTTTCAAAATAAATGCTTTTACTTTTATACTCTTTATGGTTGTTTCATCTGGTTCTTGACAAGTTGTAATTTTCAGAAATTTCTTTTTCACATTCTTACTTTTTTTTTACTCACATTCAAATATATTTTTAAATAAATCAAATTGATATAAAACAGTTTAAAGATTAATTCCTTGCAAAAATAATTGCAGTTCTAGTCTCCACGGATGTCTTAAAATCACTGCTGTCGTAAAAGTATGTGTAGAGCACTTTGACCAGCAGATGTCAGTATTATTCTACTGAAATGGTTCATTCAGAGACACGAAGAGAGAAGCTCATCTGAAATGCCATGAATATATTTAGTTTAACGAAGACCAAGTACATAAATAATGATGACTTCTGTTTTCATAAGATGGAGGATCTGAAGAAAGCAGCAGAGACAGAATTTAATCACATCAGTGGAGTAGCCAAAAAGGAGGTAAAATCTGGAATCACATTTACATTATATTAGCATGCTTATTCTTCAAATGTTAATATGGAGGTGATGTGTATCCTGCAGATTGCACAGTTTAAAGATGAGCGTGTGGAGATGTTGCAGCGAGCTCTGGTTGGATGGTGTGAGAAACAACTTCTTACAGCTACAGAGAGTGTTGACCAGTTCAACCAGCACCTGCAAACCTTCAGAGGGATGGCCTAGTGACCCTGCTGCTTCCCTGTGAATGGACCCCCCCCCCCCTCAAAAAAAACATCTAAACCTAGTTAGATCATCCAAACAGATCCTTCACCCTGTTGTGCTACTGGTGTTAACAGAGAAATATAAGATCTGCAAATACAGGGGGAAAAAAAGCCTTATTAAAACTGAATCATTGTACGTTGTATTCACAGACACACTCACTTTTCTCCAGCCTCGCAATCAAACTCACTACAATAAAGATGATTTAAAAATTTAACTTGAAGATCTGACTGACTGTACCTGTGGACCTGTTCTATGGTTAGACCACTATGTGGAGTACAATATGTGTTCTATACTACACCCACATGTTTGTGCTGAGAGTGGATTGTGCTGCTCTCTAGCCTCTACATCAGCTGGGGTCACACAGAATAAAGTGTGATGAATTGATTCCCAAAGTACCTGCTTGCCTTTGTGTGTGTTTCTTACTCCTGGATCATTAATCAGTTGGTTTGACTGTTCCTACAAGGACATGGCAACAAGGACACTGTGGAAGCGTTGAAACAATTCTGGCTTTGTTGATCGTCTTTTTTGCAGTTCCTCTTTTTATCTGTATGAATATTTGAAACCATTAACACAAATAGCTTAAATTACTGTGCTGTGTAGTCCAAAGCACAATGACGTCCTCCCCTTCTCTGTCTGCTGTGGGCTGTAGGTCCATATCTCACTAGTGTTGAGTGCTTCATCTCATCTGTTCTGGCCTGTAATCTCACTGTTGGGGGAATAAGTAGGAGTGGTTCCCATTTGAGGGAATGAGTCCGAGAGAGAGAGAGAGAGAGAGAGAGAGAGAGAGAGAGATGACGGGTCTCATCAGTAGAGAGGGTGAAGAGGAGGTTTGGCTCATTTTAGAATGAAGGAGTGGAGAAAGGACAATCATGTCATCAAACATAATGTATGCTTTCAATCCACATAAAAGCAGTATATAACACTGGCCATAGTTAGTAATAGTTTGGACAAGTTTATAATGAGAATAGGAATGGACTGTAGTTGGCACAGGGGCCATATTTAGGTTAGTATCAATTCAAACATATTTTCATTTCTAGTTTAGTTTCCATCCTATAACTGCAAGCCTGTCATGGATAGAAAATATACTGTACAAGCATGTAGTCTTTTTAAATTCTGATCCGTGCACTTCAATTTGGAAAAAGTGAAAAAAAAATATCCTGTTGTGAATTACACCCAGACAATAACATCTAATCACTGACTGTTAATATTCATACATCGTGTTATTACTTCTTAATGTAGATATAAGGAAAAACACATTCTGTCAATATATGTTTCAAGTTTCACAAATATTGACATCTGTTGGTGAGTTCTACCTCTAACACACAAATGCAAACAAAGCGCTGAGTTTCCTTCAGTGCAGAGGGTAAATATATTTAAAGTGATCCTAAACAAACAGCTCAATGCTGCAGGCCTGATCTATTTAAAGCTATGAAGGCCATCTCAGTTTTCTTCACACACCAACAGTTAAGTTTACATTAGGATACCTTCTTGTTATTGAATTGTTTGTTTTCAGCTCAATTTATTGCTGTTTAAGTAATAACACTAAAACAGAATTTTGCTAATAAAACAAACACTTACTGGCTATTAAATACAACAATTTCACCGTGCAGGTTTACACTGTTTTGGTTATTGCTTTTAATAATTCACAGTAAGTGTTAAATGTAAAAGGTCTGTGGACTGTTTGAATGAGGCTATGGCTCTAATTCTTTATCCAAAGCTTCTGTCCAGAGGAAAAAACAAACAAACAAAAAAACCCACTGAAAACACTGTGCATGTAGGACAGTGAGATGAAAGGTATAATCAACAAGATGCATTACACTCTACTTACAAAGGCAATACAAATGGTTTACACGATTCTGTATGTTGCAACGTAACTCTGTGTGCCATTATTCAAAGCTGTGATGCTTCCGGCCCTGCTGCTTGTCACTGTACTAAACCAGATGAATTTCACAACAGGGGAGGCTGCTTTCATTCTGGTGCTGCAGCACCTAACTAGCGCACATGGTGAGTGCACACAGACTCACATACACACACTAATGAGAGCCCTTCTCAACTGCTGAGAGCATGACCCAGATCAAGGACACGGAGATCATGGCAACACTGTGTGTGTGTGTGTGTGTGTGTGTGTGTGTGTGTGTGTGTGTGTGTGTGTGTGTTCATCCCATTGAAAACACGCACTTAAAGCTGATTCGCTAAAGTAGCTCATTACTGGTGGATAGGAAGCACTCAGCACTCCACCCTATGGCCTGACAAGAGCCAGTTTGTCAAGTGTGAAGTGTAGGCAATACCTTGTTTGATTACAGTGTGACACGGTTGTCCCAAAGAAGTCATACAACATCAATTTGATAAAGTATGACATTGTGTAAAATGATAGAAATATGAAGACAGACTGCAGTAGGTTAACCAATAATTTCAACATTATATGTTATTGGGATAAAAGGGGTAAGGGCAAATTAATGTTAGTTATTAAAAGCTGCGACAGGACAGAAATACTATGAATTTTCTCTGGTTTTGAGATGAGAATTATTATTATTATTATTATTATTATTATTATTAGTAGTAGTAGTAGTAGTAGTAGTAGTAGTAGTAGTAGTAGTAGTAATAGTTGTTGTTGTTGTAGTAGTAGTGGTAGTATACAGAAATATTTCATTAAAGTACATACACAATAACAACTCAGAGTTACATACACAACACAGACATAAAATTTATACCATAACATGTTATGCACTTTAAATACATCATTGTCAAATATAGTGTAAGATTTTGTTGAAAGTTACTGCCCTATAATTTACATTAGATTATCTTTGTGTAAAACTAATTACATATATATTTATATTTAAAAGTATTCAGATATAACTGCACAAAGCCATGTGACCTTGAACATATGGGTCAAGGTGGGTTATTCTCAATAGGCCTCTACTGCATGCCAAGATATCTCAATGCATTGATAATGAGATTATGTCATTCAAAGACAGACAGACAGACAGATGACAAAACAATGACCATGCCCCTTTGGCCAGAAGTCAGCTGGGAGTTAAAAACCAAATGGTCATAAAAGCCACCCTTAACTAAAAGCCTGTCTAAGCAAGGTCTTCAGTTGCTTTTTAAAAAACCGAATCAGAATGAATCAGAACCCTAGAAGACTATATTAGCCTGTAATATAAGCAGCTGCATGTTTTCAGAACCCATGTGACTGGCTTTGGTGCGTAAGTATTACCAAATCAAAACACAAATTCTTCTGCAGTGCAGTACAAGCAGAGGGGTGAGGATTCACTGGCCTTGTGCTTCAATGATGATGTTTGCCTTGCAGTGCATCCAAATGTGATCACACTTTTAACAAATATCTCACTCTGCTTAATAACTACATGACATGGTTCTAGTATTTTTAAAGTTTCTCATGCCTGTCCCTGAATTAGTCCTTGAATTCCTCATTCAGAAGTCTGCTCTGCTCTTTCCTGTGTCTGCTGCCACCTTTGAAAACCTTTGCCTCTGGGGAAGTTAAAAGAACAAAATCTGACTTTAGAATATGAAATGTTCTCCTCATTCAACTTTCCAATTAGGACTTGTCACCCCTGCCAATTACAAAGGTCTTGAAGTAAGGGGGAAAAAAAGAAACTGAGGACATTAATCCTGTATTCAATTGTATGGCCCTACTGTCATAAGGTTTAAGACTTGACTGTGCTCTGTCACAAATTAGAGAGTGTGTTGCAGCTGAGTTGTGTCAACCCAAGGTTGTTGGCACCTCATTAAATCTAATCACTGCTGTATACAGATTATGACTCATTAAAAGTTTGTGCGATGGCAAACAGGAGTAGAGGAGAGTGAGAGAAAGACACAAATGCCTCATTGCTGATGCTCTAACCTTCTGCACTTAATAAAACACATCCCATTGTCAATGTTCAACAGAGCACAAGGTAAATAGTTTAGAATCCACCCTTTCTAAAACCAACGCTTACCACAAGACTCTGTTGATGGTTTGGATGGTGGATACTGTATCATTTTTCTCCCTTTGCAGTGGATTACACCATTGAAAAGCATTAGACTTGCTAATACAGTCCATTTCTCTGTTCACTACTGAAAGGAGCCATAAATATTAATACTTTCACCCCCACCCCTCCACCCTCCAGCTGCTTGTCATGCGTTCAAGGGATTGTGTATGATGGTATATTGTTAATTAGGTTTGCAGGAATAATGTCAGCACTAAACATATGGACAAGCTGACATGCTGAGGTGATGACTTCCCTGTCACTCTTAATGCTCAACAGGAGACATGCCAGACGAGGAAAACAGTATATGATTGATTTTTGTTTTTGTTTTTGCATAAACATCTATTAAAAGAGAAAATATTGGACCATTTTAAAAACTTATGGTAATTGGCACAAAACTGTAGAGTGAATATCATCAAATGCACACTTTAGACTGTACACAGGCATACAAATGCACCATTAGAGTAAAATCAATTATTTATCCATTTTTCCACCACAACTTTGACCAGAGTAGCAGGACGTCCACACACAATCAGAATATCTGCTGCAGAGGTCATTTTGTCACATGTCTTCAACATGTGGCCTTATTTTAGCCTCCATTACCAGCAGTGCATTGTAGAGCACATAATGTACTGCATGGGTTGATGTGTGGTTCCGATAAAATGCAACGGTGCAACACAGGAAATATGTGTGACCATTGTTACACACAGGAAAGAATAGATAAATGTGAACTGAGATCTGTGTTTTGAAAGTTTTTGTCATTTACTTCAATTGTGATGGGATGAATGGGAGAGATTTTTGTGTACGTTTCATTTTCTCATCTGCTCCTTTAGTCTAAGCTTTTTTGTTAATTTTCTCTTCATGAACAAAAAAAAAATCTGAATTCTTTTGCAAATATGTCACTTCATTATGCACATGGATTTCTGCATAAAGCACTGTTTTATTCAAGGACATCTCAGTGGGGTGGAGTTTACTGCCAAAGGGTCTGAATCCAGGGTCTTTTAGTTGAAGGATAAACTTTCTGTGCACAATCACACCTTGATGTTTCAAACAAACATACAAGGGCAAAGCAGCTAGATGGAAAGTCACTCCAAGCCTGACAGCAAAAAGAGGTTGAACATCTGTTGTTGAGATGGATCCAAGCCACTCTGAAGCTCAAGATGAGTCTCAGTTGACCTTTCATTCTGTTGTTTCCTCTGACTCGGATACAGATGGGATCACAAATGCTTCCTGGATACTACTATTAAATTTCACTTTCAGATAAAGCATACTAAGGTCTCATTAATTCCCATTCAGAGATAATGCCTGGTAAAGTACTATTATGGTCTGATTAGAAGGCACGGGACCTGCCGTCAAGCTGATTGAGTTTTTAATCAGACATTTTCTACTGCAGAGCAAACAATAAAAAAAAGAAGCAGCAGAGAAAAACAAGCTGAGCAAGCAGTAACAATTACTTCTCCCTCTAAGGACAAAGTGGAATGTTTGTGCATTGTTTTTGGCATAATGAAAGTATATGATGGTGGATCTTAAACTGAATCGTTTTTCAGTGTTATTACTGTGTGACTGGAGGAAAGTATTGAAGAAGCATAATGATCCATTCATCAGATTAATGTTTTTTCACGGCACTCTCTCTTTCTCTCTAAAAACTTTATTTTTTTAAAGTTTTTTTTTTCACTTTTGTCAGGGGCACAATTTCGTTTCCCAGTTGTGTTTAATAGTATTGTTACATACTTCTCATTACATCCAATAGATCCTATTTTTCAATTGCCCATTGTTGAGTCCAGTATCTGTCACATGATGCTTCACCTTTGAGTACAGTTACAGCTTAGATTAACTAAACAAAATCATATTTCACCTGATTTCACAGATTGTTTCACTTTATACACAGCTTAGTAGTACATTCATATATTTTTAATACAGGTGAGAATTTGTGAAACCATTTCATAAAAGTAATGACATGATGTTCGGCTGCATCATTACAATGTCATAACTGCTCCCCCCACAGGCTTTTTAAGCAAAATGAGCAGAACTAATACATTTTTGATCAGTTACAATTTACTAATTGGGCTCAGCCTACCATAAAAATGATGCTTTTTTGCAGGCAGATGGCACAGGGCTTTTTTAAAGTCTCATGAAGTGAACCAGAGGGGAGTCAGCAGCTCTCTGTGCTTCCTGCTTGTTCAGACTCTGCGATTTATCATCACCTATTGTATACAGTATTAGTAGAGGACAACCTGCTCAGCAGAGTTTATTTATATTGTCCAAGGTCTTAGACAATTCTTAATTGGGCTTTTAAAGGGGCATTAACAGTAGCTCAACCTCACAAAGAATGGCAGAGAAGGACTGAATTTTTGATCTGGAAGGTGTATCATCTAATCCAAATGAAGACATCTAATGAATCCTATTCATATATAACCCTGTCAGCAAGTGCAGTGTGTTCATAAAGTGCAGTTTTATATGTGACTAAGAAATGAAAGAGAACCTTAAATGAGTTAAGAAGTGAAGGTTGATCAACATGCAGTTCAATTAGTGCAAATATAAATGCAGGTGGTGAACAAACACAGAGTAAAGGAACAGCAGTGGACCAGTGTAGACCAATGTAGGCCACCAGGGAGCAGTCAGTTATATGTAGGCAGAACTTCTGGATCCAGATAGTTGGGTGTAACTTATTGGTCTCAGCAGAGGTCATGCACCGCCTAGACAGTATGATCTTATCAAATGCATATTTTTTCTTAGACACAGTAGCTAGAATAGACTGATTTAACTATTGGATTTAAAAGCCTTGAGGGGGAAACTGCTTCAGCAGAAACTGTAAGTTTATACAAGTCAATGAGTTTATGATAAGAAAGCACGACATTTCCTGAAGATTGCTTGATCAATTTCTAAATTTAAATAGAGATTTTAAATAATACATGTTGTACAGGATGAGTGCAGTAATGACATTGAAACTTCAGTGATTATACAAAGCCATTCCTGTAGAAATGTGGTCAAATGTGTAACACTGCAATGGTCGCATGTACTGGGATATTTTAAGATGCTGTGTTATTCGTAAAAGTAAATGTGTTAGTTTAAAGTGTCACTGACATGATTTTACAATCATATTTTGAAAGCTCATCATGTCTAAAGTTTCAACTTTATTGTCATTGCACATGTCACAAGTACAGAACAACGAAATGCAGTTAGCATCCAACCAGAAGTGCATAGCAGTGAATAAATAATATAGACTTTGTAAATATACACAGTATATGTAGAAGGTGCTAGAATGAGATTATATAAATAACTATGGATGCAGGTATGTGACCGACTGTGGCTTTGACTGTTGTCCCTTAAGCCCCCGTACCAGTTGAAATTTCGAGTTTTAAAGTGGAAATTTTGACTTTAATCTCTTCATATATAAAAAAAAAAAAAAATTTCACACGTGGCCCTAATACTCCGTCGTACTTCTCCTATTTCTACTGAAAACTCACTTAAATTGTCGCTGGAATCCCTGCTGTTATTACCTCTGCCTTGGCAGAGGTTCGCACTCTCAGAGTGCTTTTCTTGTTGTTTATGTCATGTTTCCACACAAGCAAAGCGGAGCAGCATTCCTCCGCTAACATCATGGGGTCAAGGTTCAGGCGACCCAAAAACAAGTATGCAGGTCAAACTTCTAGGCAGCCAATTTGAATCGTGATGTGGATTAAATATTATTACATTTGTAGGGTTGTCTTTAGTGATCTATGTGTGAATTGACTTCAGACATGATGAGCTTTCAAAATATGTATAGTTGTAAAATCATGTCAGTGACACCAAGTATACAGGACACTGAGGGACTGAAATCACATTTCAAAGCCTGTATCTAAGAGCCTTTTACCAGCACTTAACCTGTACATGAAATGCACTGTTGTTCCTCTCACAAGCATACAGAGCAGTGATCCTTCTTTTGTCCAAATCATCTGAACCTTGAAGAGACGAAGGTACCTGGGCATAATACAAAGTGGTATCTGCTCATTTATAGTTCATCTACAGTAGCTGTGCTGAGCCCAAAGAGAGGACTGAAGTATCTCATTAAGTTGGAAATCCTGACAGTCTTTTTTTTAAAAAAAAAAAAACAACTGTTAACATATATACTTACACATGCACACAAGTTAATTTTAAAATAATACCCATCAGGGCTATCGCATACATATTTATAACACAACATACAGACGCAAACCATGACAGCATGAAAAGAAGATGGTGATGAACAAATAACTCCAAAAAGATCACTAAATATATCCTTAAATTTGAACATTTAAGAGATTTATCATAGTACGGTGAAAGAAGCATCAAGATACATCACAATAGTACATTTTAAAATTGTTTAGGAGCCTATTTTCTATCTAGTATTACATGCATATATGGTGTGTAGGTGTTTGTGCACAACAGATGGCCTTACTCTTCTAATATGAAGAAGCCAATTATCAGATGATCGTTGGAAATACAACAGCAGAGGTGGAAGAAATTAGGAGAATTAGAGAAATGCTTTAGACAAAAAGAGGTGAAATGGTGGAGAAAGCATGATAGAAAGATGGAGAATCACTAAGTGGGGAAAAAACATCCACAAACTCCTCTTTTTATACTAAAAGAAAATTAATTGGATGGTCTTTAAAGAATCCAAATCCCACTTTCTACATGGTTGTGGTGTTATTAATCAAAGTCCGATAGCTGAGTGAATTATTCTCTCAGAGTGGTAATGAATGATGAGAAAGAGGTTTTTCAGTCTTGTCTGAATGGGCTTTGTCTACAGAAATTAACTCTTTGTGGAGAGTCAAGATTATGTGGTTCACAACAACACAACTTGTGTGAGGCTGATTTTAACTCCTGACTGAGTTGGATCCATCATAACAACTACATGCACAGTAATAAATGTCACACTGACACATGTACATATTTACGGTATGAGTTACTGGACATTCTCTACAGTTTATTTAAGATCAAGGAGTAAAATTACATTTTCTTAAACACACAAAATCATATGGTAGAATATGGTAGTACCATTGTTTTCTACTTCCTTGTGTGATTGTTGAATTGAGTGCTTAAATAATACATCATTGTGGTGGATGTTAGCGTTACGTAGTCTCTTTCCTACAGAGTAGTTTAGTTTGTGTGCAGGGAATTATGGAGGTGTGGTTTGGGGGAGGGGGCAACGAATTCTGGGAATGTGATGTAATACAGAGAATTTACGCTGTACTTTAGTTGTTGCATGTGGCTCTGTGACCATCAACAAACTTACATTTTCAAGCGGTGGCCTTGACTACCAGCACTAGTTTGCCGTATTAACTCTAGTTGCAGGACCTGCTGTGAATTTCCACGGCCGGTTCATGGAAATTACACTTATATTTTCCCATTGGTCACGGGTCCGGACAGAACCATCTCCCGGTCTGGATCTGGACCGGAGTCCGCTAATCCGTGACGCCAGTACAGTATCATTACGTTAAGTGTTAGCGCTGCAGTGGTTTGTTTAAATTTCCCACGGGTGTGTTTGCTGTCTGCTCATTGGCCACAGAGTAGGAAATGGAATCTGATGTAAGTTTATCGTAAAACTCCTTATATAGTGGTAAGTATTCATTCACTCCATTGACATTTTAAAGGGATAGTTCGTTTTTTTCCCCACATGAATATGTATCACTGTATTTACTCTGGGGCACCCATAGTGATTTACCCCCGACATTGTCATGTGAGTCCAGTTCTGCTCCGGTTTTGGTCAAAGCGAAAGTAGTCCCGGCTGGTTTCCTGGGGTTAACAAAATAAAACGCATTTCTTCTTAAAACAGTATGTCTTCGAATGAGAGATTTATTTGCATAACAAAACCGTCACGGAACAAAAACTCCCAGCTCGTAATTGCTTGGAGCTATTTTTTCTCAAAAGCGATCAATGCGCGTAGTCACTGCTAGCAGTTTTATCTAACCAGATCCAACAGATGCTGGGTAAGTAAACTTGTCCCAACAATACATTTACCTATCACCTATATCTGACAATACTGTATGTGTTTACACATGTATCTACTGTAAAGAAAAACAGAAGACAACAATTACACCTATGAATACTGATTAACTTTTAAACAAAAACAGGGTAAAAACATACATCTGTTCACAAACAACACATCACTAACATTACTGAACCAAAACAAAGTAAACAAAATAATTCTATGTAAAAACGTTAACTAATACAACAATTCATTCTAATATTTTAATATTTGAATTAAAATATTTCTATTCTCCCTTTTGATGTGATGTTGTAGTTTTTTTTTATTTTATCATAATAATACCAACCTAGAAAATATCAATAGACATGATGATGCACTTAAAGACAGCATTTGACCCCTTGCTTTAAACTCCACAAAATGATGGTAAAAATGAATGTAGTTCAATGTATTAAATATGTATCTGAAAATGCATGTCTTTGCAAGAGAAAGTTTGAGGCAATCAGCAGAAGCAGAGTACACTCAGTATAAGTACAGTCCTCCACCTCGTCACCTCAAACGATGATCCGCAGAAATGAACACAAAGCTCCCTAATCTGTTCTGTGTAACCACTGATGAATATGAATGAGGGTATGAATATAGATTAGAAAAATTAATATTGATGAAGGCAGTATCTCCACCCTCTGACTGATTGTGTGAGGACACCAAGTGGAACCAATCAATCACCATCAAACAAACCAATGAGTGACAGGCTAGTCTATCACCATTCTTACATTTTCAATGTAAACTCTACCTGCTGTGTTAAAAAAAAGAGGTTTGAGTCTGCCTATTTGCTGTGATGTTAAAACACAATGATATGAGTCAGTTTACTGTTACTCTGAGAAACACCAAACCTGTGTGTGAAATTTCTTCCAGTTTATCATATACTGTTGTCTAAATGCTGAGTGGGCACATTTATACACAATGTTGTACCTTCATGATGGCAGGAAAAAAATATGGGTCATTTTGCAAACATACCACAATGCAATGCACCTAATTTTACAGGCATGAGATGTACAGCTGTGTGAGTTTGTAGCTGCCAGTGATGACGTTTATTAATGATGATTAGTAGGTGTCAGAATTGTCAATTTGCTGCTCATTTTATGAACTAAGTGGTGTTTATTATATTGAGAGTCAGCCATGAAGGAATGAGGGAGTGTTTTGGACGCCACTGATACTCTATTATTTCTTACTTGTGGCATGTCATAGTAATCTTTCTTTAATTTATCTGCAGTCTCTGACATCAGTGAGTGGTGACACTTTTGCTGTGGTAAGCAAAATGTAATAAATACATCCACCCTGACAAACTAATGACATCACTATATGATGTTGTTTGGGTGATAAATCACAGCAAACGACACACATGCATTTTCCTTAATGGTTTCATTGTCGTTTAACTGATTAAACCTTCTTCAGAGTTTAATGAGGCATGCCAGTCAGATGGTAAATAAATTAATGCAAGTTAAAGGATGAGCCCAAGGGTCAAAATTTCATATTGACCTGATAATGAAGCTGCCCTAAACACCACAGTAGAGACTGTGGACACCTGACACAGCTTTGATCTTGATCTGACACCACTCTTTGTCCTTTAACTTCCCTCACAAATGAAAAGCTTCCTGGAGGCTGCAGCCTCTCGGTACTTCATTACAGGACTAATGCAGCGTCTCCTGTTCTTACAGCTGTGGGATCATTTACCACCTCTTTACCTTGTGCTTTTCCCCATTTACCCTCCACCTCCCCATTTCCACTAATGAGTCAAGAGGCACCAATCGCTGTGTGGATCACATTGTTTCCCCACAATCTGTGGGATATCGACTGTGCAGCCCTTGATCCCTGCAAGAAAGAAGTGAGTCTTAGTCAGAAATGAAATATCTGCATAGACACCTACACTTTATTGCCTTACCAAGGAGTCACAGTGAGTTCAAGGGCTCCTCATTAGAGAACTAATGTCCATATCTGTTCCTACAAGCAGCTGCAGATGTACACTAGTTAATGTACAGTATGTTTAGAGCATGACTTCTGTATGCTTATCACTGATTTATATTGGGCACATTAATACATGAATAAAAAAATCTAACCAGCTAAATTAAACCTTTAGAAAACAGGAGTGTATGATTAGATGCAGATGATGAGTTGAGAGATTCTGGTTGAAAATAATCTTTCCCACAGAAATTCAATATTACCTTCACTGTCATTCCATGACACTAGTGTGTGTTACAGCTCTCTAGTGGAACAGTAAAGTACAATTTATTCCAGACAGCATCTGAAAACAGACCATATCTTTATGTACCAGCACACCTTTATTAAAGTTTGCATTGGTGATATCATGTCTCCCATATGGTGGAAAAAATATTGACATTACTCTCTAATAACTTGACATATTTTATTGTCTCTTCTATATCTTATAAAAGAGGCACACTATGAAAGAGGACTTACATGGATTCAGATCCAAAAATAACATCCTATACCAATATAGTCACTTATACATCCCACCTGTCAAACTTTAACTTTCCACAAACTCCCCTGCTAACATTTCCTACATTTACAGTTATGTGACAAGACCCGTATCGATGGTGGCAGGAATACCAGTGACAAGTGTGATGATGACATGCATCCACGTATGGCAGTGCAGAGGGGTGTGACAGCCTCGACAGAACTGTGTACCCTGTGTCATGAGATAGCATGTCAGCAGAGTGTATGACATTTCCCCAGGGCACAGTTTGTGTGGAAGAGAAACTAAAACCTCCAATGTCCCTGTTAGACCATATTGAGTGTGAGGATGCTAAAAAGAGAGAGGCCACAAATTATGAATGAATAGTTAATTAGATACTATTGTGCATGTAATTGCCGGATGATTCATGGCCACCCAAAATAAAGTGCTACATGATCATCTCTGGGGTGAATATAATCGGCTTATATGGATGAATCTCTTTTGTACTTAGCCTCTCTAAAGGCTTTTAGCCTGCCAGAGGTGGCATCACCCTAGGCTGGCACATTTGTGTCTCTTTTCTGTTTTACAATACACACTCAGCAAGCAGCAACTGCCTACAATGAGCTCAAACAATAAAAGTCTGTATCATGGGGAATATATTAACTAAGCATTGTAGACAGAATGTCCTAAATGAAATCATGGACCAAATTTTTTAATTGGTAAATGGCTTCTAAATTCAGATGTGAACTGATAGATATTTTTTAAAGCCAGAAACTGCATTCTTAAGGTCTATAAATCAGAGATTTTTTTCCCCCTGTGGCTGCACTGTAGAGCCAATTAGTCAGATGGATGTGCAGCATTATCTTCACTCTGGCTCCTCTCCAGTACTAAGGCACATGGCTCCTGTAAACTTCTGTGGTCGAATAGGCCCAGATAAGATCAGTAATAAAGAAGCCACTATGCTGATATTTCTGCCACCACAGCAGCTAAAGAAGGAAAAGCAAAGGTTACTGCTGTGTGTTGCTGTATATACTCGTACCTAATCATATTGGTTAGTGTCATTCAAAGCTGGAACACTTCTGAATGGACAATAAACCTGCTTCTACAGCCTCAACATCGTCTAAGTAATCTCTACACACTCTTAGAGATAAAGATGTCATAATTTCTGTCCTCTTCAGCTACAACTGTATGTTATAAAGGCAGCTCTAAATTACATACAGAACTGGAAAAATGTAACTCTTACCAAGTGTATTTTTTTTTAAAATTTCTAATCAAAATATCTCATCACACTTAAAATAAGACATAATCACCAAAAGAGTAACATTTCAGTGAGATATAAGGTCTTGAAAATCTTATTTCAAGAAATCTTACTAAGATAATTTCCATTTATTCCAGTGACAGATTTTTGTTGTTGTTGTTGCTTGAATTAAGAAAAAAATAATACATCTTAAATTAGGGGGGGGGGGTATGCCAATGGAGCAAGTGGTTATTAAGATTATTAAGATTTTCTGAAGTAGAATTTTCTGATGTCTCTAGAGAGTACACTTTTCACACTACGCAAGATTTAGATGTTTTCCTAATGAGTCTTCAATGATTTGATGAGTCAAATTATATATTCTTGGCATTTACAACAACAGTGATGATATCACTGACTAACCACAGGTGACTATGGAGTTTAACTGACTACAATGTGAATATAAAATACTTTATAATATCACTTACGTCAGATTTAATTGAATTTGGCAGTTTGTCAATTGGCCAGACTTATCATTCCTGATCCATACCCAGCCCTATCAAGTTTCACACCCCAGTTTAAAGGATAGACATTTCTGTTATAAAAATATATACTCTCACTTACAGTCTCATTTTAACCCTGTGATTATGACTGCAACATATTGATGGTTATCTTTACTCTGATGCTTTAATGTCAGAGAGAGAACGCAGTTATTCAAACTAATGTCAGTTGATTAAAGATATTGTAGTACTAGGTAAAATAAGTGAGTATAAGTACATAAATACTTACGCCCATCAAGTCAGTATTTAATCAATGTACTTTTGGCCGCATTCCCAGCACTGATGTGGTGTGGAAGGAGCTGTCAGGATTAGACAACCAGACACTGCAATTTTACTCTATTACTTGCTGCAAAATGTCCATACCAATATTTGGATGTTTCTAAAATGTCCATAGGGGAAGGGGAAAATTACATGACCTTTGGGAAACAAAATGTTACTGTATTTTCCAGACTATAAGGTGTGCTTAAAAGGCTTTAAGTTCTTCCAGAAACCACAGTGCACCTTATACAGTATATGGATTAATTCTGGTTGTGCTTAGTGACTGGGAATTTTGACTTTTTATCTCATAAATTTGACTTTTTTTCTCATAATTTTGACTTTTTATCTCATAATTTCACATTTTTTTCTCATGATTTTGACTTTTTTTTGCCATAATTTTCACTTTTTATCTAAAATGTAGACTTTATCTAATGATGTTGACTCTATATCTAATGATTTTAACTTTTTATCTAATGATGTTTACTTTATATCTAATGATTTTAACTTTTTATCTAATGATGTTGACTTTTTATCTAATGATTTTAACTTTTTATCTAATGATGTTGACTTTTTATCTAATGATGTTGACTTTTTATCTAATGATTTTAACTTTTTATCTAATGATGTTGACTTTTTATCTAATGATGTTGACTTTTTATCTAATGATGTTGACTTTTTATCTAATGATGTTGACTTTTTATCTAATGATGTTGACTTTTTATCTAATGATGTTGACTTTTTATCTAATGATTTTAACTTTTTATCTAATGATATTGACTTCACTTAATGCACTTTATAATCCAGTGCATCTTATATATGAACAATCTAAAAAATAAACCATTCATTGACAGTGCACCTTATAGTGACTAAATATTATCATCAATGACCCTTTATCACATGACAAAAATGAGACAAAACTAGATGTATATGTCGTTCTTGTGACGGTAACATAGATGACCAATAAAAACCAGACAAAATGTGGCTTAAGAAATAAAAAACATTCCTAAAATGTCTCTTAGTTTTTGTTGACGAAAACAAAATGAGATGTTATTTTAATCATTTTAGCCGTGTTCTTATTTAGTTATTTATTTTTTGTTGCTGTGTCTAGCGAGGAAGTCATCAAATTATGTCCCCACCAATGTCAATATCATGATTATAAAAGTTCCAGGGGTGGGGGGTTAATACTTTTTATCTGCAATCTACAAGTAAACATCAGTTGTCATGATGACAGAATGAGAGAGAAACATGAAAGCAGGCAAACATTTTTGGAAAGCTCCAAAAAAGGGAAGTTGTCTGTCATATTAAAGCAATTGTAAAATGTAAAATGAATAAACCATTTACAAACATCACATAAGCTTAACTAACTCAAGCTTTTCTAAACTTTTGAATGGTAAAGGTGATTACCGTCAAAATATAGATGAGTGAGAGAGGGAGATCAAACGGATAAAGTCATTAAAATGGCTTCAAACTGTGCTTACAGACAAAAAAACAACAAAAAACGCACAGAAGATATGATCTATGTCACCAGTTCCCTGATTCACAGTAGGAGGATGACAATTATTTATCTGTGGGCTTTGCTTGTTACATAATATTTTTGGTTTTTTTTTTTAAGTGGCAAGGCATGTTTATTGAAAATAATAATTACTGCTTAGATATTTATTATTATGTTGGCTGCAAGGCCACTATTGTCATTTCTGTGGATAGAATAAATGAAAAAAAAAAACAACCCAAAAAACGTCAGATTATTAAAATGTTTGGGGCCACCGATTTTTTTCAATACCACTTTTAACCCTTTCATTAAGAATAAGGAAGGACTCCAATAAGGAGTCCATTAAGAGCAGAAATGTAGCATGTCTAATCTCATTTTGTATATAGAGTATAATATTTAAGGGTTTAACCAAACAAATCAATATAATATCAGCAGAGGAATGGGAGGACCATGTATACCAAACACTCTATTCATTAGTCTTGCTACTGATTTGCCACAAATGTAACCATTAATTCCACTGAAGAGTCCTCTTGGGTCTGTGTGCTCACAAAAACATCCTGTGGTAAAGTCAGAGGTCACTGCCAGGCTGTTGAACACTGTTGATATGGTCTGCTGTCATCAGTCTGATTCCTTGCCTTTGTCTTTGCTCTTCGATGCCCTTCCACTGCTCAATGTATGGGAATGAGCTGCTGTAGTCGGGGGCAGATGTTCACTTCCAGAGATGCCCCGCCAGAGCCTGGGAACTCGTGTGAGGGCTCGCCCACTTTGGGCTCACTCTGGCGTTCACACATATCCAATGCCTTCAGATGGAGGGGTCGGGCACTCACTGTGGGACTATGGTTGGGGGTTGCTGATGCTTCTCCCTCTGCTCTCTTCCATATCCTATTGATGTCCTAAAGAGCCCAGGTTAGAGGTCAGCCCTTCAGAGGTGCCAGGGTCAAACTTCAGCTCATGAATATGGAAGCCCATAGCGCTCAGGGGACCATCTGGTCGGCTCTATTGGAACCTAAACAAATGAGCCTGCTGAGAGGGTGCAGAATTAGTGTAATTACTGTGGATTTCCCAGGCCTAAAACAGCAACAGTCCCTGCCTGGTCCCCCTTTGTATCCGGCATCAGCAGGTGGATTCAGTTCAACTTAGAATAAACTGAGAAAACAAACAAACAAACAATCCTATCATAAATTATGTTTTAGAGAAATCAATGGTTAGTTGAGATCATGTCAAGTATTTTTGAACCGCAAGACGAAACACAATTTACATTTCACTGGTATTTAAACTCCTGCTGCATTTTAGTGCAGTAAAACTGGATCAATGGATAAATGTTTTACCAACACATTGTTATTGTCTTTTTACCCCCACAAAGGAGGTTATGTTTTACCTCACATTTGTTTGTTTGTTTGTTTGTTTGTCTGATTTTCAGCAAGATAACTCAAAAATTTATGGACAGATTTTGATGAAACTCTCAGGGATGATTGATAATGTCTCAAGGAAGAAACCATAAAATTTTGAGCTGTAAAGGTCAAAGGTCAAGGTCACAGTGAAGGTCAACAGCTAAAACACATACTGTAAGCGGTGATATCTCAGATTCCAGACAAGATAGTATCAGGTGTTTTTTGCATTCACTTCATCTTACCTTCAGACATCAGATGAGATAACACTGATAGGATCCATGACATCACAATTTGACATCATATGATGACAAGCGAATAGTATATTTGCAAAATGTATGAATTTTACAAACTTGTGCTGCTTTGCGGAGGTCTGCGCTCTCAGAGTGCTCTAGTTTAGTTTTAATTTTAGCTTTTGTGAAGAATGTTATTGTAGGTTTTTTTTTATGGTTGATGATAATGAGTCATCTATGCAGGTCCCTTGAATGGTGACGGTGTAATTTAATTTTCTCTGGTCAGACATCATTTATCAGCAAATATGTATGTTTGGAAATCAGTGCTATATGGACATATTTATTTACATGTTCATAATCACCAACTTTTTTTCTTCTGGATTGAATTTTCATGTCATAAAATTAGACCAGATACTATTTTGTAATCAAATTTGTAGTTTTTTTGTGAGATGTTTTAAACACAGTTTTGACAAATACAATAATCTGGGCAATGGATTAAAAAAAAGAATTGCAGAAATAGAATCAAGCCTGTCTGTCTGGTGACCTTGATAAGAATCTCATTGTGTTTGTCACATTCTCTGTCGGTTATTTTATGAAGACTTTCACTGGAGGCAAATTGTGGGTCAACCTCTTGCAGTCATTCTACTGTCCTCTCCCTCTTTTCATCATTTACATCTCCCAGGAGTGAAGAACCACAATAAAACCCTGTGTGTCAGAGTCTGTACACCCATGTGTGTTCACCATGTATTTGTCTCCAGAGTATTTTTTATCACATTTCAGTGTAGTGGACAATGAACCTATTCTTTTCTGTTGCTCACTGATACAAGTGACACGGAGTCAATGAAAGCACCAGTCTGCAGATTTCAAGAGAAGATTTATAAGTGGTAGATATCAATACCTTTTTTTTATCTGACAACACTGAAAGTCTGAAAGCTTGTTGATGCAGGAAATAAAAACAGACAGTGGTATAGCAGGAAGGTTAGTGCTGCATTTGTTTTGGATCAGTCATCCTGTCGAGGCTATGCTTGATAAGAATCAAAACAACATGATCGAATGCAGATCTGGAAGAAGATTTTGTTTTATCTTGGAAATTATCTTAAATATACTTCTTCAATATTGATGTTTTTGTATCATGGATCAAGAGTCAGAGTTGATACAGGCTTTTGTTGTTGTGTGCATAGTAATGAAATTAAATTCAAACAGTCTTTCAATTTAATTTAATCTGTGAACACTCAAGGCAAAGGCAAATGTATTTGTATAGCACATTTCATGTACAGGACAATTCAAGGTACTTTACACAAAAACAGAAACAGAACAGAAGAAAATGAAAATGAAAATGATAAAGATGCATTAAAAGACAATTAAAATAGAGACATAAAAACATTTAAAAGCAAATGAGAATCTAAGTAAAAGCTCCAGTGAACAGTAATGTTTTCAGACCTGATTTAAATGAACTGACAGTTTTTCTCAGACCTCAGGTATTCAGGTAGTTTGTTCCACAGTTGAGGAGCAGAATAACTGAATGATGCTTCACTTTGTTTGGTTCTGATTTTTGGAACACACAGTAAACCTGTTCCTGATGACCTATGACCTCAGGGCTCTGGATGCTTCATAGGGAACCAGTAGGTCTAGGATGTATTTGGGTCCAAGGCCGTTTAGTTCTTTATAGACCAGGAGTAAGATATTGAATTCTATCCTTTGACCCACAGGAAGATAATGTAAGGATTTGAGGACCGGTGTGATATGGTCCAGTTTCCTGGTACTGGTCAGGACTCTGGCAGCAGTGTTTATACAAAAAGGCATATTAAGGTCATGGCAAGTAAAATTATGGTACTGACTTAATGGAGAGGAGTAGAATACAATTTTCTAGTAAATGAATGACTATTGACTCAATCTTTTTTTTTTTGTAATATGATCCGCCTACAACAAAGAGTGGCCCTAATATTGTGTCATATAAAAACAAAACTGGTATATGAGATTTATCTGGAGGTGTAGGTTTCTTATTAGACCCACTCTCATGTTTATGTCCAATCTTCAGTATTATCTCTTTTGCCCATCTCCCTTCTCATCAGTTTATCTCTATTTCCCTCTCCCTTTTCAGAGCTGGCACCTGAGAGGGAATCCCCACACCAAGTTAAAATCTTTCAAAAATGAAGGTATCCCAGACTGACTCTCATCCACATTCCCGCCATTCGTCTACAACACCTTAGAATTAAATCTTTAAACTCTCATCATTGTAGATGTGTTCCTAACTAGTGAAAATCATAGATGGGGTGAGTTTACATTCAGAGAGGGTGAGCCTGGAGCTTGCCTGTCAGGCTGAGTGGCACTAAAGACTCAGAGCATGAATAAATCACTACAGTTTGACCCATTTAAATACCAAATGGAGGCACTCTCTCCACTAGGGAACTACAGGCATGTTTGAACACACTGCTTCATTTCCATGATGGAAGCAGGATGCTACTGGTAGACAGTGGGACTGTGGAGTCATAGAATTACGCATTAGTCTTAACAGCGCTTCTGGCTTGAGTGTGTTGCCTTTGGCTCTGTGTCAAATGAACATAGGTGTCACCGACTGTATCCTAAGGAGGGTGACAGCGCAGCTATCTAATGATACTCTAATCCTGTTGTGAACTTACTGTTTCTCAGCCACAGTGAGAGAAGTAAAATTCTCAGTCACACCTTTCTATTTTGTTTAGCTCTTCTGCATCAGTCTCCAGCCACCATTTCTAATTGATCGTTGAGTTCCTCAGCAGCAAAGTGGCATTTTCTATTTATGTAGCTCACAGTGCCTAAACTGTTCTCTCAATGTAGGCCAATGGGCACTTTACTCAAAAAGGTACACTTTAGTTAATGGTGACTTGCATACATCCACATGTGATCCCCATTTCTTTGTACCTAACCTTTAACCCGGACAGACTTATTAACACTGCATGAAATCACACAACAAACTCAATGACCTTTCTGTGTGTTACAACTATAGTGGTACATATATCATTTTATTGCAGCACCATCCTCATGCTGCCACCATCTGTGCGGCAGTCCCAACAGTGTACAGTATGTCAATTCTTGTCTGAAAAGCTAGTTAATATTTAAATTTCATGTTTCTCTAGATGTGACAGGTGACAAAAACCACAGCAGTGGGAGAGAAGACAAAGAAATGGACAAGGCTTTGATGCAAACAGTTTGGCTCAGTCAGTAGGAGAGTACCTGGTGTTAGAGCCGTTTTTATGTTTAACTGCAAATGTATGTTTGTATAGACACATTTAATGTTTTGATTTCATATCATATAGAATAAGTACATTTTTTATATAGAACAATATTTTATTTGCATATTTAATATTCTAAGAATTTATTTTGTAATGTACTACATTGTTATATTGTGATGTAATTTGATTGGTGGATGGAAGCTGATACTGTACATAGATGAGGATGCCTGCATATATAGCAGAACAGAAACCATAGGAGCATCACAGTCTTTTGATTGTCACGTTACATCAAGTTACATAGAAGTTAAGAATTCATCTTTTGTTTTGGATTATTTAAGTTTTAAGTAAAGAAAGACATCCAACCAAAGCTTTGGATTCAAGACTTTTTTATTTACGCTACGTGTCAAAGAACTTTGAGGTTCGAGGCTAGTGAATCAATGTCTGCACTCACACCCAAGTTAAACCTGAATGTAATCAATCTCTGTTTCTGTTTATGGAGAAGAAGGATGCAGTCCTGTGGTTGCCATGACAGTGCCTCACCTGCAAAGACCATTTATTTGATTGTTAGGCATTTTCCTTAAGAAGAATAATGACTGTGACACCTGGGCTTTTTCAGCTATTTATATATTTGCAGTTGTACAAACATGGCAAAATCACAAACTCAACAAAGGAATTTGATAAATTTGATTTGCACAGCATATGCAGTGAGACAGAGACAGCAGGTTAACTCCTTGTGACACTGACATGGGGTTCAATAAAGCATAGAGAAGGCATGTTGTGTAAGATTTAGACAGAAACAATCGCTAAAGTTGCCCAAAGACAACGCTCATTCTGTCACAGAGACATATTTAGAAGATGGGTCATCTTGTGTTTTGATCTGAGTAGTTTAGCCCAATAAAGACCCCAACATACACTGTCTGACAAAATGATTTACTGATATAAAAAGTAAAATCACTGTTGATCCACTAATGTTATCAACATATGTAAAAATGTATGTAAAATGCAGTTTGTCATCTCTTTGTGGTCGTGTTCAAGAGAATGTCGTGAATGTAACGTACGGTTGTAACCTAATGATATTTTTGCAGACTTAAAATTTGCACTTTTACGTTTCCATAGGTTAATTTTCTGCACTAGCATTATAAATAGGATAATGTGGAATTAATTATTCTCTGCAAAACAAAAGTAAGTATTTTATAGACAGGGATACTGTGTTTGTTTACTTAAAATGGCACTGCTAATTATTATACAGATATAATGAGGCTCCATTAGACTTGCAACACTCACTGAGTCCCTTTGAAGAGCAGTCTTTGTTGACTTAACCTATAATGAAGCTCTTCCTATAATCCCAAAAGTATTCCAATTATTCTACTCAATCCTGCTACTGCTGATGGAGATGGAGATGTGACCAGGTACATACTGTATGAATAATTCAAACAGTCACAACTGCTCAAATACCTTACAAACCTTTGATTTTTTATTTTTACAACTGTGAACATGAAAAAGAAATGTCAAAAGTATATCATGTCATACATGGGAAGAATTTTATGCATGCTTTTTCATTTACCTTGGATGAAAAAGCTTACAGTATCACTCTTCTGCTCCTCTGGAACAGCCACAGTGAATAGAAATCACACTTACTATAGTCAGTAAACAAGCAGCTCCCAATGACCACAAACTGCTCATAAGCACACACGCATACAATAATGTAACTTATGGCACCAGTAAAATGTTAGGTTGAAAGCAAATAGTGCTGCAACGTCTTTGAATATATCATGTACAACAAGTGCAGCTAAGGACAGCCAAGTATTGATTTGTTAATGTTAATTTACAACGTGCCTCGACTTTATTCCAAGCTCCACTGCCTGAATGGGAAAAAAAAGTCAAAACCTGGATTTAACAAAAAAAAATAATAATACAAAAGCTTTCTGGACTGGATAATTACTGCAGGGATGAATATGATTCAGCTGCAACAAGTTATTCAGTCCTAACTGATCTAGTATTTGGCTTCTCATTTCCTAGACAAGCATCAATTTGCCAGGGAATATAAACATTGGACTGTGTTTCAATGGAAAAAGGTCATGTGTTCTGATGAGTCCAGATTGAACCTGTTCCAGACTAATGGGTGGATCAGAAGTAGAAGAAGTAGATGGCGTGATTACCCATCATTCCAAGTGCTTAGAGTACAAACCTGAGGAGCAGTGTTATGATCAGGGTTCGCTTCAATTGGTCTGATCTAGGTTTTGCAACATTGTGTAACCAAGACTGACTGTCTAAATATACTGAAAAACAGCATAGTTTTACTCCAAATGGTGAATGGACTCCACTTATATAGTGCTTTTATCCAAAGCACTTTACATTAGTCACACATTCACCCATTCACACACACACTCACACACCAGTAGGCGGCTGCTGCCATGCAAGGCACTGTCAGGCCCACTGGGAGCAATTCAGGGTTCGGTGTCTTGCCCAAGGATACTTCAACATGTGAACAGCCAGAGCTGGGACATGAACCGCCGACCCTTCAGTCATTGGACGACCCGCTCTACCATCTTAACCACAGCCACTTCAAGATCCCAAGAGTCTAAGGAAGCATGAGACACTTTCACACATAGGTCAGCTACTACAGAGTCCAGACCCGAACCCCACTGAGAATCTTTAAGATGTACTGGAAAATACTTACACAGTGTTCTGAATGTCACACTGACTAAAATTAAATCTTGGTGGAAAAATTCATGGAACTCTGGATGGATAGAAATAGTTGGATAAACGTTGTGTACCATGAATAAATGCAATCCAATGAAAAATTGTGTGGGTGAAATTTTGGCCATACAAAGTATGTTTCTTTTTACAAATTTAAAAAAATATATATATATTTTTAGAAAGTTAGTCATTTTGTCATAGTTAAAGGATTCTTTCAGGAACATTCTTGGGAGTTTTCCTGTCCTTGACACCACCCACCCACTACTTTTCCTGTATCTCCTACTCTCTCTCAAGCATCAGTGTAATTTATAAGGGCTAATAGCCGCCCACTCCCTTCACGCTCTTTAACTCTCCATCTATTGATATTAGCCAGCCAGGAAATGGAGCTAAATTATCCCATTCACCGGGTGACTTTAACAGTCCATAGCATTTATCCTTTAGCATGGAATCCTGTACATTGCAACGTTGCTGCAGGACCCACAATGACAACTACATATACGCATAATAATTTAATCATGCATATCCTCATCATGTTAGACAACAGTCATCAAATATTAATTTTTATATAAATAATATGTTCTCCTTCTGCACAACACTATAGTATAGCATCAATAAACCCAGACCAAAGAATGTCAGCACTCTCAAGATACGGTGAAGAAGAGAGAAAGCAGACAAAAGACGTATTTGATAGTAGAGCCGACTAGTAAAAGAGGCCACCCAACCCCCTCCCATCCTTTACCAAAATAATACCCTCAGGGAACAGACTGGTAAACCACTTCATCAGCCCTTGGCGCATCAGTACTGCCACATACAGAAAAAAGGAGGGGTAGAAAATTCCATCACTCTCTTCACTTTCCATCCTCTCCTTATGCAAATCCTCTACACCTCAGTCCATATTACTCTAACATGTTTTTTATTCACCTTGCTGCTTTTCATGTATTGCAAACCTGTCTGTCATTAAACCCAAACCTTGTGCTCACTGGACATCTTTTTCTTGCAAGAAAGCACTGGCAGACCACAGGGATGAAGTACCTCAAAAAAAGTGCTGTGTATAGGTACTGTATCTCTGACAACATCTCATCCCTCTGACAGGAAAAGTGCAGTGCCCCCTTCCTCTGAAAATCTCAGATATTTTTAAGTTGAAACACCAAGAGTAGCTGAACAAAAAGGTGAAGTGTTTTGAACAAAAAAAGGTGCTGGGTAAAGTGCTTTTATAGAGACAGCTGCTTCAGCGCTACACTCGCTCTGTCTCTATTGAAAATGTGTGGAAAAAAAGCTGCTGATTCTTTAAACAGAGACCTAGTGGGCACAAGGCCTAACATTATCTTAAGGATTATTTCCTCCCCACCCTTGCTGCCCATAGACACACAAACATTAGCAGCTGTAGCGCTATCTCTGCCACCAGCATCAGTCAAAGGACATGTTTGGAGTCCAAGTCTCAGACAGAATATATGGCTAACAAAGAGCAGTTGTCTTTGTTCAGCTGGTGCAGGAGAGGGAGGGGAGAACAAGGAGGGATGAGGATGGAGGATGGAGGATGGGGCAATACACTGACTTCCCAATTCTCTGGGCACAAAAAGAGCCTGAGAAGCAGAATTTTCAGAATTAACCATAGATGTCTTCCAGTTCTGACGTGAAGTTCCAAGATGTGGTCTTAAATATTACTGTACTTACTCCAATAGGTTAACTCACTCTAAATACTACATATTAGAATACCTACAAATATAATGCATTATATAGCATCAGATTTAGGCATGCAACTATGAATACCGATGGGAAAATGTAAGCTTATACTGGAGAATTGCTTTAAAAATATAATGATTTAAGTAACAATGTCAGATGATAAAGGGTAAAATACCAAGTCATAGTAAACTTCATTCATTATTAAACCCATTAACTGTTCAAATGGTTTTCTTTTTCTCTTCTTCATGATGCAACATGGCATGTATGTGTCCATGACTTTAACATACTGGTAATTATTTTATGATGAGACACAGATGGGAAAGACATATTTAACGCTGTGCTGTCGTGCTTGAAAATGGATCGCTCTGAAGAGAGGTCAATTATTTCTGGAATATGTTAGATTGTATGCTATTTGACCTGAAATGTAATATGTCAGAGAAATGACTCTATTAGTTGGCATGAGGCAGTGAAAACAGTTCTATTCTCCTCCTTTGCTATGTAGCACTGTGTAAAAGCTGATGAAGCCTTGTCTCAATTAAATATTAATAGTCTGGGTTTTTTTTTTTTTCAGAAAATTAACTGTAATGATGAAACATACTTGGTTGCTAAATGTTTTTGTTTGTCTGAAAGAAAATAAGACAAATGGGTGAATATCTAAGTGATTCTATAAGCTAGTCAATTCCATAATGAGAAGAGTTATTTTCTAATACTTTTTTTTTTTTACATAGAGCACAAAGAGCTACATCCAAAAGGCTTCAGAAACTATTGAAATTTTTAGTTGGGCCCAAACAAATCAAGCAGGGCCTATGTTTGACAAATCCAAATGAAAGTCAATCCCCAAGTGCCTCTGCTAAATTGCTTTGCTCAGGAGCAATTATAAAAGGATCTGTTGATTTTGTTGTTAAGTGGATGTGATTGGTTGCAGAGTGGCAGGCTCTAATGTGGAGTATAATGCAAAGTGACATGTGTAACAGGAGTCAGGACCTCATCACCTCTGTGGCTATTAAGACTGATTCAGATTAGACATTTCACACTCACACTCACCTTGAGTCATGGCAGTATAACAAGAAATGCCACCACTGCAAGAAGAGACCTATCCTATATAGTATGGGTAATTGTTGAGAGGGTTGTTTTTTGTTTTGTTTTTTTTATCCCAGGGTGGAGCCAGGTGTTGGCATAATACGAAAACACGTCATAGAGGAAAACTCATCCTGATTTCTCAAACCCCACCTCTTAAGTAAATTGTAGCTTGATCATAAATTCATGCACTTTACAGATTGTGATTTAGTTTGAGTAAATAATGTTCTAGATATTTTTCTTCCTAAAAGGTAATGTTATTTTTGTATGTGAAAAGTTGTGTGTTTTGGCTATTGCAAATGGAAATAACATAAACAAAAAAGAGTAGCACGTGTATTCTATCCCAATCCAATGTATCTGCCTCACAATAGATTTGACCTTCATGAAGCTCTTAACATTCCATTTTTGTTCAGACTCAGAGAGAGACTGCTGACTCAACTCAGAAGGGATTGTTTAGACCGTAGTTTATGGCATTGCATCCATCTGCAAAATAATTTAAGTGTGAAGCTTGATTTGTTGTATCTCTGACAAACAGATGAAAGAATTTAGACAGTGACTGAGAAACAAAAGCACATACATTTTAAATTTGGTATGTTTTATGGATATTGACAGTGTTTTTCATGTATGTGTGTGTGTGTGTGTGTGTGTGTGTGTGTGTGTGTGTGTGTGTGTGTGTGTGAGAAAGAGAGAATGTGTGTGTGACAAAAACATCTGCAATTTGTCTGCAGTGTTTGCTTCAGCCTGGTGCAGGATGGTAGTGGGAGCAGGAATAGTGTGATTGTGATGGAGACATAATGTCAGTCCAAGATAACAAATGTAATAAATCTTCAGACGTGTCATCTGCTCTAGTTGCACCTAAAATCACCAACTGGATGTGCACATTCATTTCCATTAAAATCTGATTTCATTTGCAACTTTGGGACAAATGTTTCTATATCTGTCTTTGTCAAATACTTTTGATCAACTTTTTTTAAATGCAACATTAATTGAGCTACTTTTGAACATATATTATTTAATATTCTACCTATCTGTGACTGGAAAACAAGACTTGATGAGAGAAATAGCACTTTGTGTTCTTTTTTGCACAGAGTTGTACAGCAAAATGATGAGAAGCCTTGTGAAAGGTAAAACGGGGGGCATAGATTTCTATGTGACTGGTTCTCCCAGATGGCCATGTGGAGGGAGCTGTGTGATCAGAGATCTAATAAACCCGTGGATATGCTGCATCGCCTTTCCTGGGAGGGAATTGTTGCTATGGCAACCACACCACAAGCACTGCAGGTTAATGGTGGGAAATTATGATTGCTGGTTGCCACTAAACACACAGACTGACTGCTGAATCAACTTTCTGTTTTCTGTGCAAGTAGAACAATATACCTGTCCTAACAATAGAGCTAGAGTACAAAACAGGACCTTAAAGTGGAATACTTGAGTGAATATTTTTAGAGATTATTGTTTTGGAGATCAGTTTACTCGTTCTAACTACTCCATGTAGTCAGTCTGCATTGAAATCTTTATTCACACAACTAACATCTCCAAGAACACATTTCAGATCAGAGACAGACAAAAATGTAATCCTCTAGTGTGAGTCATGGTACCAAGAATGGATTACCAATTGACCTCGACAGGCTGAAGGCACAGCCTGTGCAAACATTTCTTTTGCAGAATCAGTGGACCTAATCGTTCATTTCAGTGAGACCCAAAAGGTCTAACCTATATATTCTCTTTAAAGATTCGATGCTCTTATGGGACCTCATGAGACCTGAGGGAATGTCTTCGCATTAAGGTTTCTGCAGGACATTTTGTCATACGCCCCATAATGCATCATAAAACATCTGACTCAGATGGACAAAGAGCCACCCATTCCCAGAGGCCCAGCATCCTATAATCTCTCCACGTTGAGCACATTCACATATTTGATATATTTTTGAAATTAATCTTTGCTGTTTAATAAATTAACTTTTTGTGTGATCATTGGCAATTATTCTGGAAAAGTGGATTAATGAATCACAGTAAAAACATTGTTTCAATTCATCAATAGGTGAAAATATTGACTCTGTGTCATCATATTGAATTCACAGATAGTCAAAATCAAACCCATTTGCTCTACCCATGGCTGCATTTTGAGGACAATGATATTAAATACTGTGATACTGTTGTGTTTAAAATGTAAACACATCAGTAACTTTCTGTTAAATTCCAGTATCAACAGAAAACCTGCACATGCCATCTGTCTGGGACACTGACTTCATCACTTCAGAGATGATCTTTTTTTTCTCTGTAGCTACAGTACGAATAAAGAACCAGTCAGGCAGCTCCCAAAGCACAGCTCAAACACAAAATGATGAAATGCTGTCATTTTACTGCTCCCCTCTGAGAGGCAGGGGGGAGGAGGAGGAAGCTGGGGGGGGAGGGGGGCAAACAACTCTTTTTCAGAGTCCTGTGTGAGTGTGTTTGTGTGTGTGTGTGTGTGTGTGTGTGTGTGTGTGTGTTTATTGCAGATTGGAGATGTTAATCTATTCATACAGTCACTTGTGGAGATTTGACTCTCATGTGGAGACAAAATTCATAATGTAAATTATAAAGTTAAGCATTTGGGACATGGTTAGGTGTATTATGGTGAGGATAAGTCTATGTAATGCCTCCTAAACATATGGGAGAACAATAGGAACAATATTTTGATATATTTGTGAAGTTGGAGTACTTCGTGGGAACTAAAATTCTATACCACAATGTTTTGAGATGTAAGATTTTAAATCAGGCTTTGAATTGTAATATTAATTGGTATGATGTCCCCACATAAATAGAGCTTTGTGTCAGACAGGGAGACAGACAGACAGAAAGTCAGACAGCCAGTCAGAGACTCATTAGATCTACTTTAAAGTCCATTTCATTTAAAAATGATAATGAATTATTAATTCTTATTCACATTAAATTTATATCAACCCTGGGTCCCATTTCTTTTGACATCATTGCTCCCAATAAGCTTCAAGCTCCCCCTAAATAATCATGAACAAACTTGGCTGCAGAAACGGTGACAAGAACTAAAATAAAATAAAAAATAAATAAAACTCATAAAATAAATGATATCAATTCAGACTGATGCCATTGGTTATAGTACAGGCTCCATCGCTTCCTCTGCTCTTGGCAGGCTCGTGGACGGTAGGGTGGGACTTGTGTATAGTGGTGATGACAGAACAGATGGTGAGGTTGCTTGTTTTGGGCTCTGCTGTCGGTGTCAGACGCGTTTGAGTCCAGCTGACCTGCACCAGGCAGATGCTCATCACTGTGCGCTGCAGCGTCCACACTCCTGAACCATCACCGCGTCTCCAGCAGAGGAATCACAGCAGCTTTATTCCTATTCGGCTACTGTCGGCTGCTGATAAGATTTTTTTTTATGTATTCCGACTGATTATTCACATTCCTAAGCATATTCTGCAAACCTTGCGTTATCACCTCGGAGCTGCGGATTTACTGCATGGGTCAGATACAGTAGCCTGCAGCAATCTGCTTTATGGAAGAAACAGCGCTTCGTCCTATAGGTGAGAATCGTCTGTTTATTTAATGCATGCTCAAAAAAAGAAAAAAAAGAAAAAAATATATATACACGTTTCCATCGAATTTCTGCTACTATTTCTTGAGTTTTCTCCTTGATGGAAAGGTAACATCATTTTTGCAGCAACACAATGATATAAAGTAGATGAAATTATTATTTCTATACTTTAAGAAATGCAAATGGTCAATAAAGATGAAAGGAAAGACTAACACGTTCTATCCAAGCGATGTGGGTTTTGTTAAGCGCGTGTTACTACCGAAAGGTATAAAGTCGCACGGGCTTCAACAAACAAAAGATTTCAATCAAACACATTTTTTTTTTTTTTTTTTTACATTTTCAGTGATTGGTCGACCTTTATCGATAAATGCACGTTGCAGTCTGGTTTGGTTCAATAAAACAAATCATTCTGGAGCAGTGTGATTTGCAAGGACACTGGTTTGCAGTCAACCTACAGATAAAATGCATTAATGATGTGAACCTTTACTAAATCGATGATATTGACAAATACTAACTGACTCAAGATCTGTAGGGAAACAAAGGCAGTATGAACACATATGCATTGCAAACCATTACACTTTGGTTATCACAAGGTAAATATTAGTGTGATTGCAGTGAGTGTGTGAAAGGGTCAATATTAAAGCTGATTCTGGCAGCATCCATGACATTATACTGCACTGTGATACCGGACTGAACTAACAATGTAGTAACATTCACATCAACTGCAGCATCATTTGACTGTGCAGTGGAATATCAGCTTATGCTTGATCACATATATTTGTATGCTTAAGGACTAGGAAATTGGCTGATGTAAGTAGAAACACAGAGCAAAATACAAGACAATCGTGTTTCTACACAGAAGTTTGCGATCACAGGGTGAGAACCATTGTTAGGGTCACCTTTGTCAAATAGGCTCTGTTGTTTCAGCTGCTGCATTACAGCACCACCTGTTACAAAGATCTCTAACAGCACAAAAGAGTCCATCTACAGCTTTCGTGGACTTTAATTGAGAGCAGTACAACATTGTACATTTTACAATTTGCTTTCTAGCACTCTTGATCACACAGCTTAATGCCTTTAAGTTTGTCTAACCAACTGATCTAGTAACAATGGTATGAGAACCAGAGGAACTGTGGCAGCTTCCCCCAGTTTCAACAATGCACAGAGGCGTATCTCACCAGCTGTAATGAGTAGTGTGAAAACACACTGAATCAAAGATCTTCTTGGTGCGTCTGTGAATTTAGGTCGAAGCCATTGTCAGACATAGGTCCTTAAAATGCAGCATGTGCTGGGTCTTGGGTTTCCACAGCAGTGGAGGTGGGGCAGATGTCACCAGCTTGACCTTCTTGCTTTGTGAGCATTATCTTTAGGAGCATGAACATGGAGACATGGGGAGGTTTTGTTAAGATGTTATATCTAGGTCTGCTATTGTGTCCTCCTTTGTTTTATTAAGAATAAACTTTTAAAAAGTTGGTCATTTTTTGTAAAGCATTTATATTGTAATAACATGGACTAACTACTTTAAATAATGTTTGTGATTGTAAACCATATGTTTCTATTGTTTTATTGTGCTTTAAAAAGTTACATTGTTTTAAAATTACTTACATGGATAAAACCAAAATGCAACTAAAACGATTAAAAAGTTAGTCAACAAATATCTGCAAATTACTGAAAATCTATCATTAATAATGGCATAATAACTTTTCTTTCGGGACCAGTTTTACTGTCCAGTATAATTTCCCTTGACCTCTGCAGTGTTCAAACAGGGATTCCCCTAAGATTAGACCCTTTGGCACAATCAGAATGATTGATCAATGCTTCAGTGACAACATATTGGCTTTTCACAGACCTTGCCACTGTAAGAAGTGATGAAATGAAGGGGGAGGTTGAGGGCAAAAAGGGAAGAGGAAAAAAAATTAAACTCAGTGAAGAAAAAACATGTCAACATCTATCCCAGTTCTATTGGGAAATAAAGCTACTGTATGGATTTGCAGTAAATAGGAATACAGAGACAGTTTACCACACTGCAACTTCTAAACCTTTATAGAGCCAGATAAAAACACAATTACAGCATTCGGCACACTCCTGTACATTCAAGACATTCTACAGAATCTTTTCATTGTACCTTCAGCAGCTCTGTTTCACTTTCAGCTCAGGGGTTTCCTCTTGAGGCTTTCAAAATGAAGCAGAGCTCTTCTTCCTCTCCCTTTTTACTTTCTACTTTCTGACTTAGTGGATGTGCATCCTTCTCCTCCTCGACTCTACACCTCTGCCATCAGCAGCTGCACCAAAGCCCCGTGTGATGTGAAGTGAGACGCTTGCATACTAATGGAGTAGGAACAGGATGTCTCTCAGGCAGGCCAGTGCAGTGAGGACAGTGAGAAAACATCAGGCAGTGTTACTTAGTGTCCAACCAACTCATACAAACTATTGACACTGACTGTCTTGAAAACAGGTAGTTTTAGTGTTAAAATGTGGAAAGACTTTATTGTGCTGTCATACATATGGATAAGAATTAAGATATGTGTGTATAAGTATATGATCATTTTACTTCGCAGTCAATATGTACACACAACTGTACCTTGCACTCACTGTTTTATAGGTGTACCTTCTTGTACCAGAGTCAACTCTCATGTTCATTTAATTGCCTGATATCTCAAATAGCTGTCTTCTCATTTCTTCTCATTTGGTTATGAAACAGACATGCCGGTGGCATAGGCGTTGCTATGGTGATAGCATGTCTGTGAGCCTGTTGTGTGGCTGCTGATTCAGAAACACTGCTTACATTTTGCACCCAGTGAAAAGGGCCTAAAGAGAGGGGGAAAGCATTACATCCTATGAAAAATTATGCGGCATGCTTTCAAGTAAGGTTCCTCTTGGTTGCACTAGTGACACATCTAGTAAAAACAGAATTCCTGATAAACTCCTAGAAGCCGGTTTGAAAGGAAAAAAAAATTAATGTATGTTAGAATACAAAAATGACCTTTTTTTGATAGAATACTATTCAGGTCATTGTTCATCAAACAAGATCTTTCCATCTGAGAACACTGGTAGCGACTTAAAGTCAGATACACTTGCTTTGATTTAAAGAAAAACTCAGACCTGCATCTGACTGAAGGTCTGTGTTTCTTTGGTAACTATGATTATCTTCATTACCCATGTAGTATCCAGAGATCCTGTCGCATAAATGCATTTATGAGGTCTTGGCATGAAGCAGAAAAAGCTCATTATGTTCTCCAATTACATCTCCAGTCTTTCTTTGAACCCCTGGCCCAATCATTCTCTGAAGGTTCAGCATTTCTTCTGAGACGATATGTGTTTTATATATGTAATGTGTACTTAGATGAAAACCTCATAAGGACTCGGTGAGCAAAGAGAATAAATCCCTCCTGCTAGACGCTTCAATTCAGACAGTCAGCTGGATAATGCCAAGCTGTTGAGGGATTTTGCTGTCTCTGTCTAGCCGGGTGTGTATGCTTGCATGTCACAGTGTGTAAGTCAAGTTAGAATGCGAAAAGTGATGGTGTATTCTGTCTAACTGTAGAGAGGTGTGAGGTGTAGATACATGCGTATTCATGCGTATTATTACGTTCAGTTCTTTGTGTAGTGTCTTTGCTTTCTGCTTCTTCTGCCAACAGATTAACAATAGATTTTCAGGATATAGTTGCAGGGACACAACTGTTTCTTTGGAAACAAGAGAATTAATTTGAGGCCTCATCTATGTTGCATTTCAGAGTAAAAGAGTTCACAAATATATTTTTGAACCAAAATAATTCTATATAGCATATCACTATAACAAACTGCATTATTTTGTTTTGAATATAAGGATAAACATTTTTGCTCATGTAGTTGGAATAGAATGCTTTTACCCCTTCACAGTTAAAAAAGAAAAAAGAATAGGATAAAGTATAACTGGGATTGTATGCTGTGATATATTACGTATATAAATAGAAATAAAAATAGGAATGTCTCTTAAAGCTAAACAAGTGGTGCACAACAAACCCCACCCCCTCGCAAACATTTGACCTAATTTGCCCAATCCCTGATCATTGCAAAAACACATTTTTGATTACTGTGAATATGACCTTTGACCCACATACACCAAAATTTAATGGGATCTATTCTGGAACACCTCACACTTTTCCTGAAAATTTCATGGAACCTCTTCCAGTAGTTTTCACGTAAAGTTGCTGATAAACAAACAGAAAAAAAATGGGAACAATGTACTTTCTTATCTGAAGGCAATAAGTTAAATGTTAACAACTACAGGCAAGTGGTACCCCCCCCCCCCCCCCCCCACACACACACACACACACAAAACACTGTCAATATCCATAAAATTATTTGCCCTATTTTTTATCATTGTGAAAACACATTTTTAATTACTGTGACCTTTGACCCACATTCACCAAAATTTAATGAGATCTATTCTGGACCACCTCGTACATTTTATGAAAATTTCATGAACACCGGTCAAGTAGTGTTTGCGTAAAGCCGCTTACAAACAAACCAACACACACACACACACACACACACACACACACACACAAACCGACTAAAAAACAATACCCCTCTCCTTTTTGGGGGGCGGGGTAATTCTGCAAAAGTGGTTTGTTAAGTAGTTCTACTAATGAAAAATGCATGAAATATGGCCACTACATCATTTTTACATTACTTAATCCAATTTTTGTCTTGCAGCTTTTCAGTATAACTTTGTGTACTACAGTGATTATGAATTAGGCTACTACTGAAAAAAGAGCATATGTGCTCAGCAGAGCTTCCTTGGGTCAGTTGGGTCAACACACACACACACAGCATGAGATAGGTGGGACCGGATACAGACCCCCACAGTACTGCCAGCCTGCCAGAAACCTGGTGCCAGGTGTCTGAGTTTTATGGCCTCAGCATGAAAGCAGTGATTTCTCTGCCTGTCTCCTTCAATTTAATACTTGAGCAGCAAAACACATGGAGAAAGAGAGAGGAAAGACAAATGTATTGCTCAAGGAGCTCTATTTACCAAGATACAGTATATAAACATGGTGGAAAAAGTTTAAATGAAAGGTGAGCTGAATGGATTATTTGAGGTGTAATGATGGATAATTAAGGACAGAAGGGGGTGACATTTCATCCAAAGAAAGTTCACATTCTTGCTGTTACGCTTCAGTCACACTGAGGGGATCATTTAGATCAGTGTGAGTGGGACTGGGTCATTGCAGAGACAGGCCATCTGATACCAGGTGTCTTATGCCTTTTCACTTAATGAGGAATACACATGGATGTACTGTCATGCTTAATGGATCCTATATCTGAATTCCCTCCCTTTGGTGTATTTCAGAAAAGCTTCTTTTGTTGTACAGCATGGATCTGCTGGCCTGTTCACATTTCTAGAAACATTCCTGTTTTATTTTTTCTGCATAGTTCAGTGTTCCTGTTTGTTAAGCTGCTTTACTACTGTACATGCAAATGAGGAGGAAAACTGTCAGCACATTGCAGGGTGAGAACAGACAGCAGATGAAAGGAAAAGGAAAACAGTCTGTATCTGTTTTATGTTAATATTGAAAGAACATGTCAGTTTTGATGTGAAACAAAATAGACTGAACATTGGATTGTTAACTTAAAGATGTTTTGTAACAAAATGCATGAATTTTAAGGGAGCGACTGTGTATCACAGCACAAGCTTAGACACAGTGTTTAATTTTTGTAAACAAGAACAGCTTCTCTGTTTCTGTTTTAATTCCTCTCCTACTTATGTAAGCTATTGCATACTGTAGGATAATTATTTGTTTTTAATGTTGTAGATAATTGCCATTTTTGACAACTCCCCCATTATACACATCACATGAGTCATTTGGAAACACACAGACACAGATACTTGGCACAAACTAAGTAGAATATTCTGTTATTAGCTATCTGAAAATTCAATTTCTGAGACAAAGATTTGTTTTCATTATTGGTTACACAAATGATGACATGAATCATTGTCACCATTGGTCATGTTGTCATATTTGCTTATAATAAAGTGCATTTTAAAGATGTTTATGACTACTTCCAATGAGGCAGTATTATAAGCACTAAGTGATTAACAGTGAAGAGCACAAACTCCCTGTATATTAATCCGGTTGTGTAATGGGCTCACAGCCAGGGATGCCGACTGTGCCCACCCTGTGCACTAATTTGGGAGGATCACTGATACCAAGCTGGTACACAGATAATCTAGCCAGCACACAGGCCAAAACATGTATGTAATAACTGACAAGATACATACACAACATGGAAATCAGAAAACAAGAGCTACCAACAAGCAGAGCAATGTACTTATGAACACCCACAGTTTTGGCATTTAGAGAGCATTTTTCGTGTTATTTTAGCTCTTCAAGAACATTTCATCACTATTTCATAATTGTTATTTATTTTGTAACAACCTAAAACTGCTGGTCTATGGGATGACACTGTGGAAAATTAATACTTGCCCCAGTTTAGCCCCTGCCACTACTATTCTTTCTATATTTAATATTAGAATTAATGTTCTTTTTTAAGCATAGAATCTAGTTTTCTATTGTTAAAATTGTTTTAGATTATAATTGCTGCATTTTGGGTCATATAAAACCTTGGAAAGTATGCTTTTGAAAAGGTCTATTGTTTCGTAAATAGGTAATCAAAATAAATATATTTCTTTTTTTCTGTATGTTCTATTTGTTGTCCTTGTTAGCTGTGGTATCTAATCCTCCTATTGGCAAATGGATTATGAAAAGCTTTAACAACTTTTTTTTTTGTCTTTCAGGTATACTCTGCTAAACCCTGAGGTGTGCAAGGGAGATAAGTGTAAAAATCTCACAGGAGGCTTGGACCAGATGTTCTACTGGCATTCTTTCTGCAAGTACATTTCTCTGGATTAAACATTGCCACTCGGGAAAGTGCCTACAGCAGCTAGGTAGCAGCAAAGGAGACTAATGCTCATGAAACTTCGCTACAGGCCCTTCTCCAGAACACTGCCTCTCATCTAAGCTTCCTGTGAGCAGAGAGAGCAGCCATCATGGCGCTCAGCTTTCTGCCTTGGCCTCCTTTAATCTGGCTTTATGTGGGGTTATTTATTTCTTTTCTGTCACCATCACATGGCAAAGAGTGTCCTCATTTATGCGTATGTGAGGTTCGCCCCTGGTTCACCCCGCAGTCGACCTACAAGGAGGCCACTACTGTGGACTGCAATGACTTGAGGCTCACACACATTCCCATCAACTTGTCCACAGATACCCAGGTGCTGCTTCTCCAGAGTAATGCCATATCTCACACCAATGGGGAGCTGGAGGTGCTGTTCAACTTGACAGAGTTGGACCTGTCCCAGAACAACTTCAGCACTGTGGAAGCTGTGGGGCTCACAAGCATGAACCACCTGACCACACTGCATCTAGAGGAGAACCAGATCACCCAGCTGCCCGACCATTGCCTGAAAAACCTATCCAACCTCCAGGAGCTCTACATCAACCACAACCAAATAAGCACCATCTCCCCTCAGGCATTTGGTGGACTGCATAGCTTACTGCGCCTCCATCTTAACTCCAACAAACTGCAGGTCATCGATAGTCGCTGGTTTGAAGAGACACCCAACCTGGAGATTCTCATGATTGGGGAGAATCCAGTCATTGGTCTCCTTGACATGAACTTTAAGCCTCTCGGAAGCCTGCGGAGTCTGGTTTTGGCTGGCATGGACCTCACTGATGTTCCAGCTAATGCTTTTCTTGGCTTGGAAAATCTTGAGAGCATTTCATTTTATGATAACAAGCTGGTCAGAATCCCTCAACTGGCTCTTCAAAAAGTTCCCAATCTGAAATTCTTGGATTTAAACAAAAATCCAATTCACAAAATCCAGGAAGGAGACTTCAGGAACATGTTACGTCTGAAGGAGCTGGGCATTAACAATATGATGGAGTTGGTGTCTATTGATCGCTATGCTCTGGACAACTTACCAGAACTGACCAAACTTGAGGCCACCAATAATCCGAAACTGTCATATGTCCATAGGTTGGCCTTTAGAGACATGCCCTCCTTGGAGAGCTTGATGCTAAACAGTAATGCTCTCACTGCTCTTTACCAACACAATGTTGAGGTGTTGCCTAATCTACGGGAAATCAGTGTGCACAGCAACCCATTGCGCTGTGACTGTGTAATTCAGTGGATGAGCTCCAACAGGACCACAGTGCGCTTCATGGAGCCCCTGGCCATGCTTTGCACCTCCCCACCAGAGCTTAGAGGCCAGCGTGTACGAGAGCTACGGCTGCTGGAGTCTCCAGAGCAGTGCCTACCTCTCATATCCCATGACACCTTCCCCAGCCACTTGAACCTGGAGATAGGCATGAGTGTCAGTCTTGACTGTAGGGCCATGGCTGAACCGGAACCTGAGATATACTGGGTGACTCCGCTTGGTAACAAAATCACCACAGATACCGTCTCAGAGCGATACCACTTGAGTGGTGAGGGGACTTTACGACTTTCCCATGTGCAGGTGGAGGATTCTGGTCGTTACACATGCGTAGCCCAGAATACAGAGGGGGCTGACACACGTGTTACCACCATCCGAGTAAATGGGACCCTGCTTGAAAGTGCCCAGGTCATGAAAATCTATGTTAAACAAACAGAGTCCCACTCAATTCTGGTCTCTTGGAAAGTCAATTCTAATGTCATGTCATCCAACTTGAAGTGGGCATCAGCCACCATGAAAATTGACAATCCCCACATCACCTATACAGCACGTGTCCCTGTAGACGTTCATGAGTACAACCTGACACATCTTCAGCCAGCTACTGAATATGAAGTGTGCCTGACAGTCTCCAACATCCACTTACAGACACACAAGTCTTGTGTAAATGTGACAACACGCAGTGCTACGTTTGCCCTGGACCTGTCAGACCAGCACCCTAGTGCTGCGGTGCTGGCTGTCATGGCAACAATGCTGGCTTTCATTAGTCTGGCTACTGTGGGGGTTTACATGGCTCGTAGATGGAAGAGGAAAAACTACCACCACTCCCTGAAGAAGTACATGCTGAAGACCTCCTCCATCCCTCTGAATGAGCTTTATCCTCCACTCATCAACCTGTGGGAAGCTGATGGTGAGAAGGACAAGGATGGCAGCACAGAGGGAAAACCCTCTCCTGTTGACACGACACGTAGCTATTACATGTGGTGAGGATTTCGTAAGGAGGCCTGGCTGCCTCTCAAGCAGCACAAAAAGACACACTTTTGCCATTTTAGTGCAAAAGTCAAAGTTGCAAATGTTTTGTACTCTCAAGCTTTGCTAACAAGAGGCAGAGTGAACAAGGACAGGATTTTTACTAGTATAGCGTATCGCCTTTGTTCGATTCTTTTCTCTTATTTCTTAAGTGTTTTGGACTCTCCAAGACGGCAGCTGTACTTAGCCTCCAGGTTGTCTTAGTTGCTATGCTGTTTCTGTGGTGCATTTTTGAATCACTTTTGTTCAGGTTAATAATGCAGCAGCAGGGCCAATGGCCTTATTGCAACATTAGTAGAGGTCAGTGTTTCTTTCTCTGTTTTGTAAAACAGGTAATCTGTTGTGCACTGATAGATAATGGAGTTTGTATGAACTTCATTTAAAAGCTGACAGCGGGGTTTAGATTTATTAAACTGTCTACTGAATGTTAGCAATTGTGCAGTAATGTTGTATCAACTATACCTTCAAACTTTATGATTTGAACTTCCAAAAGGAATAGGAATTTAGTTTGCTTATAAATGTGCTGTTAAATGCTAGAAATACAAATGTTTGTTAAAAACATTTTGATGTTTGTTTTTTACTGAAGTGCACTAGAAATGTCCTTTCTCCCATTTAATCTCACATATTTTGCTAGACTTTTTCGTTAACTGCTTAGTTTATTATTTTCACATGCAATATGTATACGGAAAAAGTCAAAATAAATACTTTTTTTTAATGTTTTGGAGACATCTGGTCTTTCTTTCCCCTTAGAACAACATTTTTTCCAGTTAAGACAGACTATGGTACTTACTAGTGACACATACGGTTGGTTTCATGGGGATTCTAAATCCCACGTATCAGAACGACTTAAGGCCATTTCAGTCCAAAACTGACTGAATCAGCTTTACACTGTCAGTGCTCAGTGGTCTGAAATATCCTCAAAGAGCTTATATGACATCTTAATTTTGCAAGACAGACAGACAGACAGACAGACAGACAGACAGACAGACAGACAGACAGATAGACAGATAGATAGATAGATAGATAGATAGATAGATAGATAGATAGATAGATAGATAGATAGATAGATAGATAGATAGATAGATAGATAGATAGATAGATAGATAGATAGATAGATAGATAGATAGATAGATAGATAGATAGATAGATAGATAGATAGATAGATAGATATGTGCTGCCCTCTAGTGGAAAGTTCAGACCACATTAATGCAAAAAGTGCCATACTAATTGTAGTAGTATTTTTGTTTTTATTACAAAAAAAACAAGAGGTAGAAAATTGCCTCGTTTTCAGAAAAGTAAAATTACGGACATAGAAAAAAAGTCATGACAAGACATTATGACAATACATTATAATACTTTTACAACATTTTTACTGTCATAAACAACATAAATATCATAACCCCCCCCCTTTTTTTTCTAAATATAAAATTAAGAGTTTTGACAGATATATAAGAATTCCTGGATTCTCGTGGTTTAATCTCTGTCTTGCTTTCAATATTTCACTAATCAATTTAATGGTACATTTGTGCCCACACTGGGATTAGGAAGTTTCTGGATTCCGTGTTGCAAGTCATGGCAGGTCAGGTCAGTGCTGCTGTTGAGAGACACAACGGAAACCTACATTGGATGACGAGCTGTCTGGAGTGTTCTGGCTTCGGGCTGCGCATCGGTACCTGTAGCAGTATGACTAAGAGAAGGATGCAAATCATTTAATGTCAATGCATACAGCAAAGAAAAATGTGTTATATTACATAGAAACAGGTGACAAAATTCCCACTGAAAAGGATCTCTAGCTTTCTAAGCTTGTCTCCTGCTCTCTTCTTGAAACAAATGGACCATTGTTCTGAGGACTTGTCAACCACTGATGGTGGCAAGCGAAGTGTACTGGTCTACTTGTCTTAAATGGAGTAATGTAGAAAATGCACAAAGTGCACTGGTGTAAGTTCTTTTATATTAATTTATTTTCATTATAATTTAAGAATGCCACTATTGTTATTGCATTACAAATATAATTAAACCAGTGGCCATTCCTGTAAGATGCTTCAATACATAACCACATCCATGCAAATAAACAAAAACAGACAAAAATACATGAAAAAAACAGTCACGCTACTAAAAATGTACAGTAAAGTACTGGGTGTTTGCATCAGCAGAATATTTAGCTTCATTTAACACTTGCTTTTGAAAGAAAAAGTAAACAAAAGGCATGTCATAGCATGGAAAAAAAATGTTGGCTCTCATTTCCCATAATTAAAATGGAAAGAACAGAGGAGAAGCTCTGTGCTCAAACAGACAAGAAGCTCACAGAGAGCTCACTGGAAATGCTGATGTCAGAGCAATTGTCAAAGAGGGCAATACATGATAGAAACAGGTTTTCGCCACGAGACAGTAGTATTTATAAAATGTTGTCACATCCCACGGAATCCACCCACAAAGTGACCTTTACAAATAACAGTTTCTAAGTTTCTCCGTTTGAATTTTACAATGTGTGTTGAAATAAAACCTATAGAGATCAGAATACTTAGCATGGACATGGTTGCAATCACCTTGTGGCACATGTAAGATCCTCCTTTCTTCACCTTGTCTGTACCCGACAGAGGACCCTTCTGAAAATGAGGAATGGGAGATATGAGTCCAAAAACTAAACCTTACAAATTCCTCGACAACAAGGACCAATATGTTATGTGTTATTACTGGGTTATGTTGATAGTCTGTGGTGTGATGCACAGTCCACCAATCAGATGTCCATTCCCATGCATTTCCCACCATGTCATACAGGCCAAACCCATTGGCAGGGAAGGACATAACCTAAAGGATACACAAAAAAACAATGCCATGTTGAGGTAGATTGTGGTGTTAAAAGAATATTCAGACAAATCAAGTAAGTGACTTTCCCCCCCGGAGGTTTAATACACATCATCTGCATCTGTTTATACACTGTTGTTTCTATTTAAAACATTGAATAACACGCTTGAGTACTATGGCTGTAGGGGTATGAACTATGAAAATATTTGTAATTATTGCAGTATAATCACATGACTGACTGGAATTTCCAAGATTGAATGGTTAAAGAGCACTCAAGAAATATTGTGAAATTTAGAGGTTTTTTTCTTGGTTGTTTTAGTCTCGAAACGCATATTTGTTTGCAATGAAAAAAATATTTAGCTTCAGCAGCTCATAGCCTTGAGGAATTTGACTGCATACATTCATAATTGTAGAGAAAGAAATGTGATTAAAATCTGTCTCATTTAATCATTGGAACATGAAACAGCTGCATTTATGGACTTCAAATTAGCTCTAATCTCTAGCACCTTTAATTTCCTGTACAATCAAGAACGAGGGAGTCGGTGATAAATCAAAACAATACTGAAACAACCACAATGTCTCCAACAGTTCCATTCTAAAGCACTTCTCAATAAATCACAGTCTCTTACCGGGGATGTTTTGATGTATCCATCCTCTTTGGAGTTAGATGTGGGAAAATCTCCCTGCCAGAGGTTAGCATAGTGCTGTCCTTTAGGGTTCAAGTTGTTCCCCCAGGGGAAAAGTCTATTTGTAGAAGCAGAACATGCGGAAGCTATACTATTAGTATCAAAAAGGAAGCATACTGTACCACTCATAGAAGACTATTGGGCACAGTCATATAATTAGTAAATATTCTACCTGTCCTTCAGGCCACCCCTGCAGGCAAACTCCCATTCTGCCTCTGTAGGAAGTCTCTTATTGGCCCAGGAGCAGTATGTAACAGCATCCGTCCAGGACACATGCAGAACTGGATGATCCAGCCTGCCAGAAAAAGGTTTAAGTTAAATACTGTTTTGCATTCATAAGAGGCAGCCTAAACTTTCAGAAACAAAATATATGAAAGAAGGTAGTCCGAGACAGCAGACCTCCACCAAGGCTTCATATGGCATCATATGATGTCAAAACGTGACGTGATCGAGCCATAGGTGTTGACCCATCTGATGTCCGAAGGTGAGACGATGCGAATGCAAAAAAACGCGAGATTCTATCTTGTCTGAATTCTGAGATATTATCACTTATGTGTTTAGCTGTTGACCTTTAGTGTGACCTTTGACCTTCATTGCTCAAAATCTAATTGGTTCTTCCATGACCCATTATCTATCATTCCTGAAGGTTTCATTAAAATCTGTTCAGAATTTTTTCCGTAATTCTGCTGACAAACAGACAAACAGACCCAAATGTAATATCTCCTTGGTGGAGGTAACAAGAGAGCATCAAACGTTTCATTGGGGTGTAATATTGAGCTGAACAATCACAGGCCACACATCACATAATAGCAAAAATATAACTTCTAAAAAATGTAGGAAATTTTATTTGTCATTTACTTGTCAATGATATTTGAGTCTGGACCCTCTGGGTGCCTCCAATTTGCCCCCTTGACTGGAAGCCACCAGGGGGCAGCAGCCACCTGATGATGAAACAAAAGTACTGACATTTACAGCAAACACAATTCATGCATTTACAAGCCATTATACAAGTATCCATTCATGTTTGTCTATTATTGTATTAACTGATCAGTTTGTGACGGTTCAGGGACAGTTGAACCAAACGATACACAGCACCATCTCAGATGTAAGGTCAGACTGTACATGACAGCTGAGATGAAGCAGCAAATAAATCCCCTGCTACCTGGCTTTCGTCTATAAGAGGCCTGCTGTGATCAGGCATCTTACAACCATCTCTTAAATAACAAAACTGTATGTCTTAATGTCTGACTGAAGCCAAAAAAATAAGCACAACCCGAGGGTAGTACTTTGAAAGTTGTCCAGATAAAGGATTAAGCACATATGTTTCTGTAAAGACTTCAATACATCAATGCTGGGCTGAAAAGATCAAAGTAAAATCCCTGTAATATCCTCACACAAAATACAACTTAATGAAGCTGTATGTAACAATGTATTTAAAGTAATGGCGCTAATGTCATCAGACATGAAGGAATCGTGTTTATTTCAAATATTGATATTACTGGCAGTAGTAGTCCAGCCAGAATATTCACATTTGAAAAACTTAGTATTAGCCCAGAAGTAATGTTTTTGTATTTTGATCTGATGCGCTCCCAATCATGAAATCGACGAAGACCATTGGGTGTATTTTTGTTAATCTGCGACTAAAATACTCGCGAGAGACGAAACCCAATCAGAACTACTGTTATTATTGACAGGGAAAGAAATCAGATCAAACCCACACATGTAAAACCGGCGCAGTCATCAACCAGGTTGTTTTCTCTCTGGCATCTTCCTTCCCCCACAGTCTACTTGGAATATCCCAACCTCACCACGGTCATGTCATGGCAGTTTATATCCAATGGCCATGTGAAACTAAAGAGAAGACACATGGACTCATTTCACCTTCCTCAGTTCTTAGAACAAAACCTTGTGTAACCCGTGTATGGAGCATCGCCGACAAAAACACTACAAATCTGAAACGACACATGCAGACCAGCCATGCTGAAACCTATGCAAACTTTTTTGCGAGCCACATTAGCTCCACAATGTATGTTAGAACGTAAATGCACGCATGTAATTATTATTCAGTGTTAAGTTTCTCAAAGTTAGCTCAACACGTTAGCCGTGTAGCTAGCTGTGTGCAAAACATGTTTCGCGACTTGTGCCTGTTCGAAATGTACAGGACATGACGACATTGTAGTTTTTATTTTTAAATGCCCATCTGAAACTCTGCAGCTGCCAATAAAATTAAAACAGCAGCCGCCAGCCACGGTAGTTATCAACACTGCGAAAAGATGCATGCCTCTGGGAACAGACTCTTTGGCAAATTCTGTGTCGAATTGCAAACTTCTCCACCCCGTTTCGATTTGAACCATAACATGCCGCATGCGAAGTCAAGATTTTTTTTCGAGCTTGTTTAATAATTTGGACTACGCCTGGCGCGTACCTGACGTCACCACAAACTCCACTGCTGAATGAACTGTGACGTCACATACGCGACATTGCCGTCTCTTACTAAGCCCACATAAAACCTAACCTCGCGTTGGCTTCCTTTCAAAAAACGGGCGGTTTGCCTATTCCACATCACATATTTCTTATTAACCGCTAGAATATGTGAATTTCAGAGCACTTGTCAAACGGAATCAGAATTTAGCATGACTCGCTCCATTCACTCCCATTCAATATTTTTGCGAGCGGAGTACCCATGGACCGGCATCAGAAGGACCCCTTTGCGTGGTACAACCTGGTCATTGCTTGCAAAAGCAATGATGTTAGGATTTTATTGGTTGATAAATTGTTGTAATTGCCCCTTCTTATTTACACTACAGTTACAGAAGACCTGCAGAGGTAATGTTGAGAACCATACAGCAAAGACGCCAACTCAGCAGAGCATTTCTGCTTAGTTTGTGGGCTGTTCCAAATACAAAAGCGACCCCAAAGAACAAAGGTAAAGTACTTTATTTGTCATTATACATTGTACAATGAAACTTGTCCCCTGCATGCGCCCGGGGGGGACCCATCTCCAGCTGTGGAACCAGGCTGGAGGATTTTAACATAACAAATATATTTTTGGGTAATGGGGAAAACCGGAGGAACCCCATCCAGACACGGGGAGAGAAACATTCAAACTCCACACAGAAAGGCCCACACGGGCCTTCTTGCTGTGAGGCAAGAGCGCTAACCGCTCAGCAAACAACAGGTGAAGGTGGAAGCTATTGCTACATGGATTGGCCAGGTGTGAAACGGAAAGCACTTAAATTTCAGTGAGGGTCTGCCTCACATGTCGCCAGTTTATCGCAGAGCTGAAACAGATATAAACAAGCACTCTCATATTCACACGTATGGACAATTTAGATTAACTAATTAACCTACCAGTGCATGCCTTTCGGTGGTGGGAGGAAGCCGAAGTACCCGGGGAAAACCCACGCATACATGGGGAGATCAAGTACCAGAAATTTCAAGTGAACTCAAGACGACCCCAAGTTTGAACAACACTGCTCTAAAACTATGCGAATCAAGATCCTCAGAAACAGTTATTCTAGACAGGCAGGCAGGCAGCCAATTCATGCAGCCCCAATAAGTGGGTAGTTTCCAGAAGCAGGAAGTATTGCTTAAAACAAATGTGTGAACTTCTCCCCATGGCCCCATATACTCAGTTTCCATGGCAACCGCAAAGACTGAGTGTCCATCTGTGAACATTTACATGTGTAGATGTTTGGATGTCGGAAACAGGCAGTAAGCCTTTTCCTGTTGTGAGGTGCTTAAAAAGACTGACTACAAAGGGTACACTCCTAGAGACAGAGCTTTATAGAAATGTAACATAAGAAGTTGGGTGATATAAGTTAATTAATAGTAATTAATTCCCAATACACTTACTGCTTGGGTGATTTGATTCTTTACGGTCTCACTCAATATCCCCTCAAATACAAATGAGTCTCCAAATTTCTCTGCCTAGCACAAAGACAAAAACATTGTTAGCAAGGTTAAAGTCATTAGCATCATATGAAAACAACAATTTGACTTGTTTTGTTATTCAGATGTGTTTCAATGAAGTTAAAAATGTAGCTTATGTTGTATCACACATTATCCAATACCTCAGTTATGTAACCTGTGGCATTGACAAAGGCTCCAAACTGTTGATTTGTGACTTCCTGGATGTCCATGTAGAATGAGTCCACATGTACCAGCCTTTGCGGACCCTCACCATCTGCAGGGATGCCTGGGTTGTCTGTTCCCATTAGAAACTCTCCTCCAGTGATCAACATCATCTGCATGCCAGTTTGAAGAAAAGGCTTACATGATTAAAAGGATTAAGAGACTTTAAAAAGACTAGAAAACTTAATCTCATTGAAGTGCACTGAGTGTTTTGGGAATGATGTGAAGCTGTCCTATACCTGTACCAGAAGTGCAATTAAAATTAGAAAATGGTATTATGCAATCATAGGAACAGCATGTAAAGCCACAATAACTAGATATACCTAGGTAGATACTTGATGGTTATCTATATCAGTATCTATATGGATAATAAAAGTTAGATCTTTTATGCAGAAACCTGATATTTTGTCAACTCATTCAATCTTTCAGTTTTATATTTTACTACCAGTAGCTACTGCACGGCATGCAATCTAACATTTCCCACACTTACTATACACAAATTCTAACACAGTTTGATGCCTCATCTTCAGGTGTAGTAGCCTATATAACACATCTACACCACTGGGGAGACTGCCAAACCCTATTAATGAACTTGAATCCCTCTAAGGTAAACTTAAAATAGCAGATTGAAAAAGTTGTTAGCTACCTAGCTATTCCACACAGACACTTCCTGTGTACATGGACAGTGAGTCTAGTGTGGTTGGATGTCTAACCCTCATCCCAAGTAACAAGGAAATTAATGAATGAATAATTATACACTGAATAAAAACATCATCGTCTGGTGTACTGAACACCACTTGAGAGAACAGCAGGTCATGAGTGCATTCCTTAATGATCTGCGCTTTAAGACTGTCATCATTTCTTGCTCATGGGAACTTCAGTAATGCAGGTTTCATACTGGACACACAGCAGGAAGAAGTGCTGACTAAAAAGTGGAAAATCTAACTAATTTTACCTGACTTTTCCCTCCTGCCTCATCTCCCTGCCTCTCAGGCAGTCTGTCCTGGACCCCTTTGGAGTATTTGACAGCTGGGTGGACCGATGCAGTGTTCTCCTCCGCGGGCTCCACTGCAACAGTTCTCTTCAGGTTTTCACAGCCGCAGCCTGTCCCTGTTTCCGGGGCTGCGTTTCCCGACTCGGCCCTGCATGAAGTTTGAAAGGATATCAGGGTGTTTGTACAAGTCAACGCGAAAAGCAGGGCAAAACTACGCAGCATTGTTGCAGCTCAACATTTAGTCATGTTATTAATAGTTACTTCCGTAAAGTCACATGGTCGGTCAGCTGACTGCAACGTAACAAGACGTAACTCTTTCATACCCAAATATTATCTGTTGCATTTTTATTTTATTTTAACCCTTTTAAAAAAGTGAATTATATTTTATGGATTGGAATATACCATATTCCAGTTATCATTAATTAAAACAAAATTATAACTGTAAAAAGCAGGCAAATAAACATATTTTTTGACATTTAAATAACTCAGTAGCCTTTTTTTTGCACTGCATAAATCAAAGCTTGGCACTGGAGGAGATAAGTCGCTGGTGATTTCCTCTGTGGTAGGATGACACCACGTGGACATCATTTCCCAGGCATCAACACTGCAGCCGCTTGAGAAGAAGTGGAAGAGGGACCGTCCGCTCAGCCAGCACTGCCTCCGTGAACACAGCACAGGAGCACCCACGGGCGACCGAAGGTGATAGAGCTGTCAAAAACTGGACTATTACAGTCGCTGACGGCTGGATCTCGCCATCGGCCTGTGGAGGACACAGCCTGAGTCATGTTATCGTCTTCCAGTGAGAGTTGAACATCCGAGGGTTTACCACGGCCGAGGTAAAGTTGAGCGCACAACTTGAACTATTTACCATCCTCTTCCTAGTATCAGCGCAGAAAAGGATTAAGCGTTTGTCCGTTCTCCTTAAATGGTAACTTAAATAGATCACCGCTCAAGGATGTTGCAGTTACACATAAAACAATCCGTCCAAATTTGCACTTGTGTTAAATTGTGTGATTGCGGATGCAGAGTATTAAAACGCCTGTTGACGTGAACTAAATATTCTCATACTTTCTCATAGCAGATGCGGGGAAGGATGTGGACTTTTGCTGTATAAAAGCAAATCACTAATGTCGGTTTATTATTGTTGGTAGAGTAGGGGGGGGGGCAATGTTACTGGTTTGTTTATTTAATATTCGACCAATAACACTGACAAACAGCTCCTTTGCAGACATATATACTCCTACAGTGACCTGTTGCAGGTGCACAAAGCTTCTCTGTTGTTCCGAATCAGAAAGTGTTCACCCCTCGAACACATATGTTCACATTTTACTGTCCAAACCCAAATTTCCTGCAACTGCTATGCAAATTCATGCAGCCTGTCACTGGTAGTGACTGTAGCAACCTCTGAAAATTTGCACTGCCATCTAAGTGAAACATCTGTGGCTGTTTTCTTGGGTTTTTAAAAAATATTAATTAGAATAAAAAGCCTCATTATCTCATCAGCAAAGTTTTGGGGATCATTTTATGGGGCTGTACAAGCCAAAGCTGAAGTGGTGTAACTACATTATAAATGCTGTCATGGCAGTAAAGTAAAAAATAAGGATGTTATGTCTGCTTTTCTATTCTTGTAATAACATTTCTAGTATGCAGCATCTTCACAAACAGATGTAATTGACTTTATTAGACAAGTTATAGTTGTTTTACTTTTTCTTCTTCTGTAGGTGTCCCCTAGTGTGAGTCAAACATGTCGGACAAGATGTCCAGCTTCCTGCACATTGGGGACATCTGCTCCCTATACGCAGAGGGCTCCACCAATGGTTTCATCAGCACCCTTGGGTTTGTCTATTTTTTTGCTTGTGTTTTTTTGTGTGTGGGCTCACATCACACTTTTTTCTGCTTGAGTGTGTGCCAAGTAGTATTTGAAATAGTAGTGCCAAACTACATTCATGGCTGGAGTACCCACCAAAATGTTCTGTCTCTTTTCTCTTTTCCATTTTCCATTGGCATCAGGTTCTTCCGTCAGTGACAAAATTGTATTAAGTAGTTAAGCATAGATCAATGAATGTAATTTTGCATTTTATCCTTCAGAACAAAGCTATGAAAACAGTGGGAAGTCTTTGAAGTGGTGCTCTGTCCATGACTGACCCCAGAGCTGATAATGCTGGGAGAGAGAGAAATACAAGGGTGGCTCATGTTCTCTTAATGATAAAGTGTGTGTGTGTGTGTGTGTGTTTGGCAGAAGTGGGTGTGGGGGCAGAGACAGAAGATGAAACACTGTGTACACTACTCGTCACTAATGGTACATCTCTGTTTACCAGCTTCACATTCGCCCACACAGTATCACCAATATTGCATTGTTTACCTTTTATAAAATGTACCATGTGTTTTGTAAACAATAACATGAGGGTTGACTTTGTGAGAACACAATGCATATTTTAAATATCAATTTCTATTGCCTCCAACTGTGGTATCATGTTAATTTTAGAGGGTTTCTGTATCGGATGTAAATAATAAAAAATCTTGAGTTATAGCCTTGCAGGTGGAAACAACAAGCTATTCATAGCAGCATATGATGTCCACTATCAGTAATATTATCACGACTATCAGCTTCATGGCCAGGACCTCCCACCATTGCTCATGAAAAATGAAATGGCCTGCACCAAAGCCTGAGTCACTGTAGAGATATTGTGGCCTTTCTCGAGTTCCAGCACTTCCCACGTACACACACACACACACACACACACACACACACACTCACTCAAGCGCATGTATTTACAAAACTGTCATGACCGTTTTGGTCTACAGCCATTTTCTCCACGCATAACCACCAACTCGTCAGCATTCTCCAGATCATCTGCCCTTGAAGAAACCACTTTGAAAAGAGAGAAAACTCATTGACCGTTTTAATTCTCTGTTCCAAGCGACACTCTGCACAATTGGTAAATACCCATCAAGTTGGAATCAATTTGTTTTCAGAGACATTCCTCTTCTTATTTCTATTTAAACACATAAGTAATCACCTTTCACCAGGTGATTACATACTGAATCCTGTGTATACTTTATCGATCGAGAATTAATCACATTACCACAATCATTTCATGAGAAGAGGTAAAAACGGTTCATTGCAATATTATTGGCATCAGTGTATATTACATGTTATAAATGCTGCTTGAGTGCTGTAGTTTTTCTTTAAAGGTGTAATTATTAAACTTCTTTTAACCCTTGTGCGGTCCTTCGTAAAAGGCACACTGGCTGTGTCCTACAATCGGGTCTTAAAAACCCAGATTCCAAAGTTCAGTTCCATAGACTCATCACCCCACCCCCCAAGGATATATTACTGTTTTCAGTAGTAAGCAATGGCATCCTACAGTACGTATAAAAAGGTACATTTGTGAGCCACCGGGTCTCTTTGACCCGAAGGACCGCACAAGGGTTAATAACTGACAGCTCTGGAATAGATTGACTATTTATGGAAGTTATTCTGATGAATGTGCACATATTGTATGTTCTCCCAAAAACTCCCTGCCTTTGTCACACTTCATATCTAAATGTGCAGTTTTGTTCCTTGAGGTGTACAGAGTAGAAGAGTACAGGTCTGTTTGGACAGCTCTAGACATTCCCCGGGAAAAAGGCTTGAAATGGATGTGGGATTTGGCCCATGTCCAGTCGAATGTTATTCTAAGCCAGTAAAAGCTAAATTTGTCACCAGAAATTCCAGTCTGCCCACAGGTCATCTAATCCACAATTATTTCATTGCTGTGTTAAGTGGGAGTGCTTTTGAGAGCTTCCACTGAAAACAGGACACATAGGGTTTTTTTTCCACAAGCGGAAATATTTGTTAAAAAATTAATCCATCTTTACTAATGTTTGTCTGGGATGCTTTATTATGGTGCTTACATGATTTGTCATGTTTGTTGACTAAACATGTAAAGCATAAATGTTCATCATAGCAATGAGTTGATAATTATAAAAAAATAATATGAAAGTGAGGTTATTTCCAGCTTTTGAAATGTGAGTTATAATTTCTTTGATATTTTTAAGTAACATTTTGGCAGCAAATCTGTTTTTTTTCTTCTTTTTTTTTACATGTAGTTTGTTTTATTAGTTATTTAACATTTTGTGACATAGAATGTTGTAACAACAGACAATCAAAAAATAAGCTAAATATGTGTCAATCTAATAAAGATAATTTCAGAAATAATTAAGTTATATCTTAATTACATTTTTAGAGCAGCATTTCATACAATTATAGGGCTGTTAGACAAACTACAGATCAGTTGTTTTGAAGGAAATTAATCAATTTACCCCTTCTTATCATGTAAAATTCAGATTGCACCCTCAGCCTAAATGTAAATCTCTCCATTTTATGAATTTCTTCCACAACCTTCATCCAGTCCTCCAGCACTGGTGGATCCAGTTGAAACTATTTACAAGTAACTGTTTTTTTGCTGCAGCGACAAAGATTTTTAGAAAGTATTTGTCATTTGTTGTCAGATCCTCAGGAAGATCTCATAACAAAAATGATAAAGTAGGTTGCTGCAATTTAAAACCCACAACTTGTTCTATTTTTATTCCAACATCTTTCCAAAAAGTTGTCATTTTTACACAAGCAAAATATGTTTTTATAATATTTGACATTTGGATGTGTAAAACATGTTTGAGTGTGGCTTGTGTTTTGTCAAAACATAGTATGCAGTACATGGCATACCCATTTAAATGTGCCTTTTAAATCATATATTTTTCAAAAGATGTCGCAAAGTGCTCCACCATAAATGGCAAACAAAAAATTAAAGGAGAAGATATTTTCCAAAGTGACCTTTCACCATATTATCATTCGTGTGGTCTGAGAGGACACGACCTCACTGTCTCCTCCTTGTCTGGCTTTTCAGAAACTCTACTCTGTCAAGCAAATTTTTGGGTAATCATTAAAATGTCATGGTAATACATACGTGATTGACACATGTAATTACTAATCATTCATCAAACTCAGCCAGATGTGACCTGGAGGTTATTATTCTAGTCTGTGTGTTGACATTGCCTTGACTTTTCTCTGACGTTATTGAACAATGACGGGTCATCAATTTTTATATTTATCCCCTGATACATGTCCGTTTAAATATAAATCTCCATACATGTCTATTTGTCCATAAATGTCTATTTGTTGTCCATTTGTTTGTTTGTCAGCTACTTTAAACAAAAACCACTGGACCAATATCCAGGAAATTTTCAGGAAATTGGTGAATGTAGGTCAGAGGTCAAGGTTGCAGTCATTCATTCATTTTTATTTTATTTTTTGCAATGTTAAGAGATATGGTAAATCGGGCAAAACACCTGCTGGGTTAATTGTTCCTGGCACCACTTGTTCTTGATTGATTTGGACCAAAAAAAAAAGAGAAGTAAGGTTTATATTTTACAATTATACACCTTATTTACCTTACCTTCCATTCTGATTTCAGCTCCTGCAATCATCCTGTAGTTGGAGACATCCAGTTAAAAACATAAAGCAAAACAAAAACAAAGCTTAGTATGAAAATAATTAAATAAAAGCAAACACAGTTAATGTGTTACACCTGAATCGCACTAATGAAAAACACCAGAACACAGACTTTACAGCACGTTTACTGTACCTGCATGATATTAAATCTGTTTTTATGTGTCTTTAATCACAGCTTGGTGGATGACCGCTGTGTTGTTCAGCCTGATGCAGGGGACCTTAACAACCCTCCAAAGAAGTTCAGAGGTAAGAGGCAGGAAAAATCGACTTTGCTTGTCCTCCTAAAGCCTTACATCATCACAGCAACTGCAGTCTGTTTATACGAAGTGCACTGTGTGAGACACTGCTGAATGTGTTATGAAGTGTTTCTTTGGTGACAACCACAATATCTCTGTCCACTGGACTTCAAACAGGGCTTCCTTTGACTCTGTTAATGGTTTATGCATTTGTTTGTGTGTGGTTTAGGCAGCCGTGCATGTATTTACAGCCATGCATCTTAGTCTTTACATCTCCTTTGTGGAGGTAGAGGCAGATGAAGAAAAGCAGTGATGTTGGTTTGTGAGAGAAAAAAAACAGTTGCACATAAGTGTCATAAACAAAAGCACTGAGATGCATCTTTGAGTAAAGCTGCTATTATTAGCTCTCATACAGGAAGTAGAACTCCTGACCCTCAGTTCTCTGGGGAAAGGCCGGGCTCGCAATGTGGAGAGAATGTTTGCTGAACACTACTTGTTTACAGCCTGTCAACATTTCACTGGTTCTTGTTTGAAATATATTCAGTATATTGGAAAAAAATGTCATCATCTGCCAGAGGTCTGGTAGATGAATCACATTTGACTGATTGCAAGAATCTCATTAATAGTGTGCTGTTTCTAATTCTGTAGGTCTTTATTTTGACATAGATAATTTAATTATACAGTATGTTGTCATATGAAGTAGACATGTCACCATCAGTTCTTTTATGTTTCCCTCCCTATTAGAGTCTCTCAAAGACTTTGGTCTTCATAAACTTATGGTACTTTATTTTAAAGTGTTTGTTTCTGTTTGAAGTGTTGACACTGAATGTCCCCAATACACACACTTGCCTTTTGGATTTAAATGCTATCTGTTGTCTTAAGAGCAGTCATGAGATTACACGGTATTTTTGAAGTAAAAAAGCTTTGATCTGAGTGGTACCCACACAGCTTAGCTTTGGTGTCTCAGGACAGGTTATCACCCCCTGGAGACAATTGCTGTCACCGCAATGGATGCAGACTGCAGCCTGATACCCCCATGCCTGGAGCAACATGAAAGACGAGTCTGTCTATCGCAGTGTCTGTTGCTCTTAGTCCAGTTTATTTTGGATGAACTTAATAGAGAGGTGATGATAAAGGGGTGGAAAACATACTCAGCATTTATGGCTTTGAATCAAAAGAAAGCATCTAAGCATTAATATCTACAGCAGAAGAAGAAGAAAGCTTTATTATCGTGTCACTCCACAAACTTAACATTATAAAAAGCACTTCATAAATATATTATTATAGGTTTGAGAACCACTTATGAGGAACTGTGAGACACCTTAAATGATATCATGAAACCTTTGAGTACCTTAGAGCAGGGGTTCTCAAACTTTTTTGGCCCAGGTCCCCCTTGGAGGGGTAAATTTTTCCATGTCCCCCCTCATCCTCGCGATACTGAAAATGATAAAAAACCACTTCAACAATGATTATTATGAAACAATGATAACCTTTTTTAATAGTGCTTTTGTGCAAACCAGCGAAATTTACAGGTATTATAATATAAATGAGCACTTCAGAAACAACAATTTTAAATAATTTTAAAATAATAAACGGAACAAAAGACACACAAAACCGTGTGTGTGTGTGTGACAGACAGACAGACAGAGACTTAATGAGAGGGATGAGCTTGTCAAACTCAATATAACTATCAATGTACTTTCTCTTTTTAGGGTTAGGGCATTTGTCATTGTCATTGTCATTTTCATTGTCATTTCCTTTACCACTTCTTGAGGAACTTGGCGGACACAAAAATCGATCCATGTTCGCTGCAGGGTGGCTAAAAATAGCATGTGACTCACTCCGTCTCAATTTAGTCAAGCTGGGGTCAAACAGCGCTGTTACTTCCGCCCGCTCGCTACAAAATAAAACTTCCGCATTTCAAAATAAAACAGCAAAAAAAACCCAAACAAAACAAAACAAAAAAAAAAACGTGAATAATTTCGTGTACCCCCTGGACATGCGCCACGTCCCCCTAGGGGTCCGCGGACCCCAGTTTGAGAACTGTGGCCTTAGAGTACTAGTATATAGAAATAGAAATATATCTATGTTTAAAAGTTTAGTTTACTTTATATTTATGATGCTTTGTATCATAAATTGGAGTGCATAGTACGAAAGTAAGTAAGTAGTAGGGGAGTCAAAATTGGTGGGTCACATAATTACAGTTTTCGCGTTATGAACAGTATATTGGCTAAAAAGTACACAACCACGCACTCACTAAATACTTCTGTAACTCTTTTCTGTAAAAAAAAATATTTGATTAATATGTATGCATGCCCTATAGGTCTGAAATTCAGTGTAATCGTTGGTATAATGCACAAGCATGTACATTGTGCGAGCCGTTGAAGTGGCTTCTGTAACTTCTCAATGTGTCAGCTGGTAATGACTAAAAGAGGCTTTTATGTCACAGTGAGGGGACGCTCTGGAAGTTGAGCAGAAAGCAGAAGCAGATGAAGAGAACTAGTATGGGATCAGGTGAAAGAGGTCACAGTGAAACTTGATAGAGACACAGGACAATAAAGGAAGGAGTAGTGACATATTCCCAGAACAGAAAGGATGTATTTACATGAATTGAGTGATTTAATTCTCTATTGTTTGGGAATAAGACTGAAGGGAATCATACATTTGAACCCAGGGAACACCATTAATTTTAATATGTGCAGTTTTCTTACTTACCAATCCTTACTCCAAACCTCAAATAGTCAAATATTATTAACCAGGACATGGGCTTATTCTGGATCAGGTAAGATATGTTGTGCTGCATATCTGTATTTTTCATTTCTTTTCCTGGGAACTTCCAATCTGAGTCCTAAGGGTGTCATTTCATCAGGGCCTCCTCTGGTCTTCCTCATCTTTCAGCTGTTTCAAAGAGACTCAGTTGAGCAGGGATAATCCCTCTTGGTGGACACTATAAGGGCAAAAAAGCCAGAGTAGTCATGTCCACAGCGCCTCACTGTCATAGCTAAGGTATGCTTAACATTTCCTTCTAATGTAAACAGAGGCACTCTCACACAGTCACACTTATGTAGTCAAACATACGCTGAGACATCATCACTAGGCTTGTTTTGTATTTCACCTTTACAGAAATATTACTATAGCCTATATATACACACTATGCAGGGCTGTCTGTATATGTTAGGGTGCACACTGCTTACCACTGTGCAACAATATTATTAATGCTCTTTTCATTTTTCATCATGTTTTACTTAGTCATATATGTGGGTGTGGTGGATTGTCCAAGATGAGGTTTTTATGATGGCAGTTATTTTTGTTGTGCACTGAAGTTACAGTTTAAATTGAATGCAGCATTGTTTAGCTGTCATTTTTTTAATAATATTCCTTCATTAAATGTCCAATTACCATCAGCTTTGAAGGTTATATATTAATAAATGAGCTGTCATTGTGGTTTATTGCTTTTTGCTGTCATCCATTTTGCTTTGTAAATGTGTATTGGAGACCATATACGCACTACATTAATGTTTTTTATGGCTGCGTGATTAATGGATGTTAAATCGAACTCTGATGTTTGTTTTTTGTTTTTTAATGATGGTTTTTGAAAAAGAGAAATCATAAAATCAATCTCATCTCTCTTGTGTCTCCTTGCTGCATGCCTCTGGGCTCCTGTAGGCTCCTGCTCCTAATTTTAAGAACAGAAATCTGTATAATTACCACAGCCACATATTTTTGGTAAATTAATGGTGTGAAGAATACCTGTTATATGTTATATGGCTGTGTGAAGCTCATTACAGTAAGTAAACTGTGAAAGTATGAAAGCATGAAGCGAAATATTAAATCATCCCCTGCTTCTGCAAAAAAAAGATTGGAGCAAAACAAACTGATTTTTCTGCTCGGTTTTTTGACATTTTCAGTGTGAAACTAGTCTCATGTAAAATTTATTAAAGTGGTGTTTTCCTCTTGTCCTAACTACACATATATTGTCATATGCAGATGTAACTTACCAATGCATATCTGCCATAAGTAAAAAAAAAAAAAAAAAAAAAAGAAAATAAAAACCCCATCCTAGCGTCTTATACTGCTGTTGCTGTTAAAAAATCCAGCAGACTGCTTGGGTGGTTCATTTAGGATAAACACCAGAAACTGTTCTGTCTTAAGTCCCTTCCTCTCCTAATAACCACATACAGTATATTGCTTTCCTGTCCTTTGAGAGAGGAGAGGTCTTGCAGGAACAGCAAAGGGAAGCTTTTGTCGGCAGTCCATTTGTTGTGTTAAATGCAATACATGTGATTAGTTGCTTCCTCTACAATATCTCTAACAGGAAAGAATCTTGGAGCAAATGGCAGTTTATACAAGCCAGATCATTGAGGATATTTTTTGATTTAACACAGAAAAGAAGAAAGTCTGTTGAATATGCATTTGCACATCCTTATCCAGATTAATTGTGCCTAATTGCATGATGTAATTAAGTAGAGATGAATGAGTCAAATTGTGGCAAGGGCGGGTGCATTTTTTTATTATAGGCCTTCCTGTTTGCAATTTAATACGTGTCTAAAACTCTGTTGTAACCATTACTGGATTTGATCTCATTCGATAAGTTTCAATTGGGCCTCCAGGGCATGAAAGGAATAACCCAAGAAAGGTTATATATTTTATTTGTGAAAATTTATATAGTATTTTAATCTGTGGAGGGAAAGTTTATGTAAAATTGTTATTTTGACGACATTACCATGAAGAGGTAATATTGTATCCATGAATGAATGAATGAATAAATAAATAAATAAAAGTAGATTCAGCACCAAGCAGTGGAGTTTACAGAAGCATGGTACCAAAATCAGGTTATCAGATTTATATTTATATATTTATATTTATATTTATATTTATTTCCTTCAAAATAAAAAAGTAAGCTGCTTTAGTAAAATTTTATATAATTTTTTTTCTATATTTCTTATGTTTTTAATCCAGACTTTGAATGCTTTAACACATAACATGGTCGACTGACTGAAGCCACTGATAAGATTAGGAATTTGAATTTCAACGATTATGTCAGCTCATCATAGCAGATCCATTTAAGTTACAATCCAAGTATCCTGATGTGATCACTTGGTTCTTGTGTCTGTAATGACTGAACTAGTGAATATGTACTTTATAAAGTTGATTTATCTTGGATTGATGTTGCATTTAACTGTTATCTGCTGACATATAATGCTCTGAGTTCTTGAAAGCTGTTGTAACATCATAGTATCTGCTCTTTTCTTCGTCTCAAGGGATACGATCTGTTGTCCTTTAGACCACCACAGTTGCAATCTTATTCATCTGAATTTTAAAGGTCTCAGATGACCAGTGTTTACTTTTGCTTCGTAGTGAACTTTGCATGTCTTGTGCTGATTATCTTCCTATATCCTGTTCAAGCTACAGTATTGTGGTGTATAAGTCACTCTGCAACATTGAAGACTGAGCACATGAGGTTTAAAATTACAAAACAACATGGTCATAAACAACTTAACAACTAAACATTTTCATAAACCCTTGGAGTGCACACAAGTACTGTGATGTTGTAAGGTACCACCAGCCATCCAGTCACCATTTTCAGTTAAACACATTCAAGTTTCTACAATAAACCTGTTTTCTTTATCTTGTTAAAAAGCTTATTCTTCACATTTCAGTCACTATCCGGCGGCCAAAGCTCAGTTGGTAGAGGGGGTCGTCTATTAACTGAAATGTTGGCGGTTTGATTCCTGCTCTCTCCTAGTCAGTCTGTTGTGTCCTTGGGCAAGACACTTCACCCTCCTTACCCCCAGTGTTACTCACACTGGTGTAAATGTTTGGTGTTGGTTGGAGGAACCGTAGTTGCGAAATGGCTGCTGTGCTTCAGTCAGTCTGCCCCAGGGCAACTGTGGCTACATATATAGTTTACCACCACCTGAGGGAGCATGTGAGAGTGAATGAATAAATGATCAATAATGTAAAGTGCTTTGGGTGCCTTGAAAAGTGCTATAGAAATCTAACCCATTATTATTATTAAGTGTCTCTCGTCTCGTCATCTGAACCCGCTTTATCCTCACCAGGGTTGCGGGGGTCACTGGGGGCCTAATCCAGCTTCAACAGGCGAAGGCAGGGTACACCTTGTATGAGACGCCAGTTCATCTCAGGGCTGAACATATATAGACAAACAATCACTCTCACATTCACACCTATGGACAATTTAGATTAAGCAGTTAACCTATCGGACAATTATAACCTATCAGTGCATGTCTTTGGATGGTGGGAGGAAACTGGAGTACCTGGAGAAAACCCACACGCACATGCAAACTTCACACAGAAAGGACTGGAGTGGGATTCAAACCAGGGTCCTTCTCGCTGTGAGGCACGAGTGCTAACCACTGCCACCACCACCGCCCTATTAAGTGTATTTTATAGTTTTCTTGAGCACCAAAACATGTGAAAGGAACCACCTGGATAGCAATCACAGCTCACATTACTGGTCTATTTCATGTTTAATTATATTCCTATTCAAAAGAAGTAAAATTAGAAAGCAGGGGAAAAGCAATTTTTTAGCCTGGTGTAGTTCAAGTTATTAAAGCAGGAAATGTTCTGTGACTAGACGTTATTACTCTTATTGATTAATGCAATATAGTAAATAGACAAAAATTAACACAGTTTAAGTGGGAGTAGGACATAGATGTGAATCTGAAAATGTTGTTAATGTGCTTTTTCTTTCACACTTTCTCTGCCTTTCTATCACTATGCACTGCCCTAATATGACACCAGGTTCAACAGCCTCGAGTCAGCTAAAGTATACTCAAAACTCAGAGAAAAAGGAAGCGACTAGTGAAAGCCCTTTGTTATGACTACATGAGTGTGTTTTTGCATAATATTACACACTGCAATTGTGTTTCATATATCATGAAATGAGGACTCAAGGTTTAACTCGGCCTCAACTACTGACTCCGATCAAGTGAAAGTGAACATCAACATGAAAAAGTACATTTGCACTCATCATTTATCAAGTAGGATAATTTTTTAACTGAAGATCTGTATTTTTTTTTACGTCTGCCGAGGAACAGCAGAGGTTATGTTTTCATCAGGGGTTGATTTGTTTCTTTGTTTGACTTTTAGCAAGATAAGTCAAAAAATGATGGTCAGATTTTCATAAAATTTTGCTGGTGATGGGGGGGGGGTGATTTACCTTAGCAGAGGGCTGCACTTTTCTAGTATGGCACCATTATTCTTTTTAAAATATTACTTACACAGTAGAGGTGAAGTTCTGAACCTTCTTCTAGGCTATAGTAAATTAAAAAGTTGACAATACGAAAAGACTACCTATGAAGTGTTACCCAGAAATTACTCTATGGACCACCACAAGTTGTAAATAGCATTGTGTTCATATTAAATTTATTAAATAAAGCATTATGATTATATCTGGCTTGTTTAAAAAAACCCAAAACAATAATGTTAATAAAAGAGACTTTTCAATATTTTGCTCTAAAATGTATTTTCAGCACAGTTGATCATAATATCTAAAAGGGTTTGGTCTATTTCATATCAGTTTCTGTTGAGAACCACATGTTTTGAATGTTTGGCGGCACAGTGGTTGAGCGGTTAGCGCTCTTGCCTCACAGCAAGAAGACCCGGCTTCATTTCCCGGACAGTGTGGGCCTTTCTTTGTAGTTTGCATGTTTCTCTCCCCGTGTCTGGATGGGTTTCCTCTGGTTGTTCCGGTTTCTCCCATCAGCCAAAAACATGTTTGTTAGAGTAAAATCCTCCAGCCAGGTGATTCTGACCATTAGCCTGGTTCTACAGTGGGAGCCCACTGCTCCTTACAGGTGCCCCAATGGCATCAAGAAGGGGTTAAATGCAGAGGACAAATTTCATTGAACTGTTTCAAGTCCATGTGCTACCAAACAATATTTGGACATTTTTCACCTAAAACATTTATCTCCCAAAATGTTGTCGTAAAAAATGTTAAAGTGCTTATAAATGCTGACTCAAATATGTGTAATGCATGCATATAAATGACTGTGCTTACATGACAAAGAGTGTTGAACACAAAATGTGTCCACATGTTACCGTAGGATTGACATATATAGACAAAAAATCACTCTCACATTCACACCTATGGGAAATTTAGATTAACCAATTAACTTATCAGTGCATGTCTTTGGATGGTGGGAGGAAACCAGAGTACCTGGATAAAAAAAAACATTCAGACACAGGGAGAACATGCAAACGCCACACAGAAAGGTCAAAATCGAATCACGGTCCTTCTTGCTGTGAGGCACAAGTCCTAACCACTGCACCACTGTCCCACCCACTTCTCAAATATGTCAAGTCTATTTATTAAAAACACACTATAAACATTTATTATGAAACGACGTGGTAAAGAAAACTGATAAAATGCCTCTTTCTATAATGCATGGCTTCTGCATTTAGAATGCATCATATACATGACATAATGTTTCTCAAATACTTGAGGCTTGTCTCAGATCTAAACAATTCATCAGTTTAGTCCCTTCATTTAATTAAGTCATTTTGTAAAGCTAAAATGTTCATATCCCCTTTTCCAGCTTCTCAAATGTGATGATGTAGTCTTCTTTTCATGCAGAAATATGATAACAATTTGGGCTTTGAGATATAGTTTTGACTGATTTATCAATAAAGAAGATGTATAGTAAATATGAATTCTTTTCATAATTTGTATTAATAAACTTTAGACATATGAATACATAAAAGCAGTGTGATAAAGTCATTTCACAGCAGTTTTTAAGTGCGCGCGGAGGATTAAATAATAAAAAGAGGTTTGGTTATGAACTAAAAGAGAAAATGAAGGACTAAATCAAGTCATGTTTGTGAGGTGGAGGTCCTGATAGTAAAATATGTTTCAAAGCTGGAGGAATGTTAATGAATCATTGAGTTTTCTTGTTCTCTGGACTTTTCTCGCTCAGTGACCCCTAAAGGAATTCTGACCCCAGAATGCAATTTTACTGAGCTAACTTGTTTTCTCTCACAGCTGATAGATTACAGACTGATCATCTGTCACACACTAAACTCCTATTACAAGGTGTTATTGTGTATTCAGTGTACTGTATGATCAACTGGTTGTGTCAAATTTTAGGCAATTCACTCTTCAGACAGAACATTCTACTGTTTATAGGCTCTTTTTGCATCTGTGCTTATAAAGTTGAATCAGTGCAAGTGGAATCAGCACTTTTATCAACTAAAGCAACTGCATACATATATAAATATTTACTATTTACAGCTCTGAATAGATGTTTCTTCCCCTTCTTACCCTTTCTGTGCTCGCTCTCTGTTTCACATTCTTTCACCCTCTTCCTGTCTTCCTCATTTCTCTTTCACTTCCTTTTCTTTGTTTTTCTAACCGTATTTTGGGTCAAACTAAAGTAAACTATATCAGATGAGGCTTAGGCGGCGAAAGGAAGATCAGGGAGATTGAGACCATTAACTTAGAGAGAGAATGGTCTTCAGAGGGATTCAGCAGAGAGAAGGAGAGATGATAGAATATCAACTGAGAAGATAGGGAGTCCCCACCCTCTTTGCTCTCCCTCTGTCATCCCACTCCCCTTCTCTTGGCTGGCCTTATTTGGTCATGTTACTGCAGCTATAACAGGAGGAGAGGGAGAGAGAATGGGGGAACGATGGACAGATTGTTCTTTTTGCCTCTCTTTTCACCCTCTTAGAATAGCAATGTTTGATGAGAGGTGAAATCAGAGGAAAGCCAGGATTCAGAGGGAGGAGTTGCTGGGGGGCAGAAGTTTAACCCTGCAAGGAAAATGACCACAGAATCCCTGTTTTCTGGCCTACTACAATCATTAAACATTGTAAACAGTTGATAATAGTAAAGGCCTCTTGTGCTGCAGCTGCAGTGGTTGTACAAGTCGACACAGAAGAGGAACTGTATCATGCTAAACTGTGTTCATATGCAAATCAGGGGAGCTGTTTCCCTCCTGGCTGGTTTCTACGGTATCTATGAAAATGAGCAGCACAATCAGAGACTGCTGACGACAGCATGGTCTCGTCGTTGCTGACGCTACACACTCACTGACCATGAATTAGCATTGCTATGAGAGATCATAACACACAGAGCTTATTGTGCTCTGTCACATGGAAAGGGCAAACTTTAGAGCAGTGGTGGAAGAAGTAATCAAGTCTTAAATGAAACTATCAATACTATGCTGTGAAAATACACAATACTTGCACTGTACATATTCTGCATTCAACGTTTTAAATAAAAGAATGAATGGATTATCAGCAAAATGGACTTTAAGTATGAAAAGCAAAATTGTTTTTGTCAGTGTTTTACATATTTGATTATTTAAATTCACAATCATGTGTATTGATGTGTGCATTATAGTGCTGCATAAATGAAATGCCATGCTCTTTTTGCTACTTCATATCGTGCTAATAGTTTAATATACACTAATGTCTCATATTCAATAAGATCATTATATATTTGTCACATTACTGTCCTGTGAGAACTGCAGAGATCTGGGAAGATGTGTATTTTTCAGCTTTAAAGAATTAATTTGGCTAAATTCATGAAACACATCATCCTTCAGTTTATCAGGACAATCAAAATTAAGACAATTAGAGATGTGTGGCTTTTACTGGCTAAGAAGGGTATGGGAAATTATAATGTGAAAAAATGAACTGCTTTGAGACAAATGTAGTGGTGTAAAAAAACAAAATACAACAAAACTGTATTTACTTCCAAAATATTGTTCAGTAGAAGAATAAAGATTAGACAAATATAGATAATTGGTGTAAGTACCTAAAATTCATCCCTAACACATATGATTGAGGATTATTACCTCACTGCCTAACTCTTAACTTTCACCTCAGATGTAATGAGTCACAGTATGGAGATGCATTTTGCCCCTAAACGGAGCTGACTTACCAAATGTGGCTGTGGAAACAGACTCACATCCTTGTAACATAAGCACATGCAAACACATACTCCCTTGTCTCTAATGCTTCCCTGCAGCAGACAAGGCCTTTTGATCTCATTTCAGGAGAATTGTGAATATGTGATTGAAGTGCAAGTAGACATTCATTTGAATGGACAAAAAGAAAAGACTGCATAGACAATGTTTATAAGTTGTTGTTTTTTTAAGTGTAAATCAGCCCACATGTCAAGGTTTCCTACTAATGTAATCTGTTATCTGAACACTGAACATGTTTTATGATATTTATATAATTCACAGTTTTATTGCTTCATTTATCAAAGCTGTGACTGTGCTATGTCTCTTAACAGTGTGGTGCTAACTTTCTCACAACACACAAATGTTTTCATTCGGTTTGATTTCTGTACATATTCTACAATAGATGCAATGCTTTCTTGCATAGAATTATTTGCAACTCTCTTATTTTCATTCGTTATTACTATGCTCATCACAGTGTTGAAGTATGCATTGTTTCCTCTGCCTGTTGATGCATTTCTGTTGGTCTCTGCAGACTGTCTGTTCAGACTGTGCCCCATGAACCGATACTCAGCCCAGAAACAGTTCTGGAAAGCAGCAAAGCCTGGAGGGAACACAGACACAGTGCTCCTCAACAAGCTCCATGTGAGTGAAGTGGCAACATGTTCACTTCCCAGCTGTCACCACAGACCACCACACTGCATACATACCTCTAACCAGACCTCACAGGACACAGAGGAAAAAAACAAAAAACAACTCTTGTGTCAAAATGGCAAATTTGGTTAAAACAGTAGAAGTTTGTGTCTGTTAAACATCACTTTTTGAAGGTTTTATGTATTTTTTTTCTGTCGTAGATCCTTTTATAGACATTTCAAAAGCCCTACTGTGCTAACTATGTGCCCTCCACACACTCCTTCCTCTCTTTCTACTGTGGTACAATACCATTTAAAGCAATCTGCTATCTGACCACACACTCATAAAATGGAAGATTGCTATCACTCTATGTGTTTCCATGGCAATGTGAGCCAGAGTTTTTGGTTAAAGTCCTTCTTCTGAAGCGTACATTTTTGGCTAAGAACTGAATCAACTGTGCAGCTATGTCTTGGCTAACATCTGACCAGTCCCATTATGTTATTCTACATTACCCTTTGTATTTGTTACTGATGGATAGAGTTGCATAACACTATTGTTAAATTTACTTGACCTCTGTTCCATCTCTCTTACTTTCCAGCATGCAGCTGACTTGGAGAAGAAGCAAAATGATTCTGAAAACAAAAAACTGCTTGGAACAGTAATTCAATATGGAAATGTCATCCAGGTTTGTTTCACTAAAATACTAATTTGGTCCTCATCTGCTTGGAATTTATTCAGATAAGTTTTGTTTAGACTACCACTATGATTTGATTTAGTTGAAACTGTGCTGACATCCTCTCAGTCAAGGTCAAACAGTCTCATAAAGCACCTGGATGGATGTTGATGTCCTATCTTTGCTGCAACTTCAGCATTTTTCCACATATAAACTAAAAACAAAACTGCAAACTGTTATCCAACAATGTCCTTGTAAAGTTTTCCCTGATGCTAATGAAAAGAAGGAGGAACAAACCCTACTATAATTTGTCTGAACTACTATAGAATAGAATAGAATAGTACTTTACTGATCCCACAATTAAGGAAATCGCTTAAACTAATAAACTAATAATAACAATAAAAAAGACAATACAACTAAAGAAATATTGTATTGCATCCTTAATAGAAAATATCAAAAATAATCAAATAACAAAAGGCATCACAAGCACAAGGCGCACTCAAGCCACCACCATCATTTCACAATCCTGCTGATTGAATATGATTCCACACACACTAGTGACTTATTATTATTGTAGACAGACAGATCAATCCGTCCATTGATTTGTTTAGTAATAAGATGTCCGTTGTTTTGCTTCAGCTCCTCCACCTGAAAAGCAACAAATACCTGACAGTGAACAAGCGTCTGCCTGCACTCTTAGAGAAGAATGCCATGAGGGTGATGTTGGACATAGCTGGGAACGAAGGCTCCTGGTTCTACATCCAGCCTTTCTACAAACTTCGCTCCATTGGGGACAGTGTGAGTCAATATGTGCATATTTTTGAGCATAATGCATTGTGGGAGTATCGTATTACAGGCCAGTACAGTCAGTCAAACTTAGGCAAAGCACAGGATTCAGGTTTGACTGTCACTAATGCATATCTGTATTTTTTATTATGGAACACTACACATGCAGCTCATAGATATGGCACATACTGTATGTATTTTTCAACACATTTAGTTCCCAAATCATGTAAGATTTGTGTAATTTCTCTGAATATTATTTAGATGTAGTTTCTTATTTGATCAAAGTGTAGAAAACTGCATAATGAAGGGGCAGACTTTCAGGTCACAGGTTGTATTTGCCGTCATAAGCCTCACTCTCATCACACACGTCCTAAATAGATGTGTGCCAGCACTGAGTGTGGCTTCACCTGATCACAAAGCTCTTGCTGGCACCAAATTTTCCCTGCAGCAGGAAGCATTGGGCTGATGCCCAAGGACAAAATGAATCATGGCAGTCTTTTGGCTTCTCTCTGTCCCCCAAGCACCAGGCCTTGGACAAAACAGAAATTAGAGTCATTTCCTACCTGCTGAGGATAGACAGGACAAACGACAGTATCATGTAAAAGGCTCACTGACCTGTGTCTGTGCAAACATATATGAGAGATCCAAGGTTTATCACTGCAATATGTAAAAGCAACTAATATGAGATTGAAAAACAGACACATTTTCCTTAGTTACATAAACCACAAAATCCACTTCTTCATTGGCTACTGATATTGCATGCTATGTGTATATAGTATATAAACAACAACAATTTGATTGCATAATACATTTGTGGTGGCATCATTTTAATAAACTTATGCAATGTCACATTAAATTCTGTAATATTTTTAGATGCATAAAATTGCTGAACCTAGAATTGACCAACTGGATAATCTATCAACAAGCTATTGCACTATCACTTTATCCACCTCTCTTCTCAACCATCACTCTGTAACACAATCAGTCTGGACTCATGAGACCACATGACCTTTTTCCATTGAAACATTGAAACACAGCCCAATTGTTATGTTCTCTATTGAACTGATGGACGTTTAGTGAATGACAAACTACTCATTGCAGTAGTTTTGTGTAAAGAACTCGTTACTGATGAAACATATTAATCACTGCAGTAATTATCCAATGAAAGGCTGTTACCGATTTGCTTAGTTAAATCCAGGTTGGGACTTTTTTCTAACCTGGCAGTGTAAGTCTTTAAACACCTACTTATTCTGCCTTCATTATTTGACTATAGACCTGTACAATTATTTAAATTGCAGCCTGAGTCTCACTGCCAGCTTGTGCAATTATAAAATCACAAAAGGCTGTGATTTAAGGTCCAGTGTCTGTATGGTGACATTTTGGAGCTGAAAGCACTGAGCAGTAAAAGACATTCTATGTACAAGATCCAAAAAAAGCTGCTACTTTCTCTCTTTTTTTTTTATTGTTTCAAAGTTTTTGTGCTATTTTAATACAAACTGAAGTTTATATGTTTGAGATACAAAAATACACCATTCATAGTGAACACTGCAAACATTTTGCTTCATAACCTAACAGGCCCTTCTGCTAATCTTTAATGCTTATTTGTGTCCCTGTGAGCTCTAATTACTGCCTTAGAATTTCCTCCATATGTCATATATACTTAAGAACATCATACCCTATTAAAAGGGGAATCAAATGTCCTGTGTTCCACTTAATCAGCAGTTAAAGGTGATTCTGATACCTCAGAACATATTTTGAAAATATGCCACCATTTCAACAGCCTATTTATCTATAGTTTTGTTTTTCATGCTCCTAATATTTTATTTAATGTTCTTTTGTGTCTTTAATGTGATGGCAGGTGGTGATTGGAGACAAGGTGGTCCTGAACCCTGTGAATGCCGGTCAGCCTCTTCACGCCAGTACACATCAGCTTGTGGATAATCCTGGGTGCAATGAGGTTTGCTCATATTCTGTTTTTGCAGTTGCCTTTCAGAGACTTATTTCCATAACAGAAAATTAGGCTGGCTTTAACAAGTAAAAGCATTCACCTTTCCTGTGTTTGTGTAACTTTGGAAGATGAGGTAAAAAATAAAACTACATAAACACTAAAGATCCCTTTAACCTTGGGGTTATTCTTGCTCTTCTCCTACTGTGCTGCATTGGTGCCAAGAGATTATACCTTCAGTCAGATCAAGTGCAACTGTTTGTTTTTCAGGTGAACTCTGTCAACTGTAACACCAGCTGGAAGATTGTCTTGTTTATGAAATGGAGCGACAATCAGGAGATCATCCTAAAAGGGGTTTGTCTCACAGTAACCATTAAAAGAGATCAGCGTTGCTTCATAAAATTGCTTTTTATTCACTTTCAGCATCCTTATACCTCTAACTTTATATAACCTTTGGACTTATTTGCAATTTATAACTGATTAACCCGACAGTGTCATTTTAGTTATAAACACTAGAGAGCATTGAAAACAAAAACAGCCGGATTCATCAACAGCTTTTATGTAAAAGCCATTAAGGCACTAAACACCTGAATGTATGCAATACAAATATGTGCAATATACTTAAGTGCAATATTTTATGTAAATAGTGCGAGTGAACTGCTGAAGGACTATTGTGTGAATGCTATATATTAGTCTGTGTTTTTATTCCTGTTTTATTCCTATTTATTCCTATTTTTATAACTTACTTTTTAAAATATTATCTTATTACTCTGTGTGTGTGTGTGTACATATGTATATATGCAGAGCAAATGCATTAATAAACTAGAAAAGCACTCAGAGAGCGCAGACTCCACCAAGGCACATCAGCCCTCACTTCTGCGAGCAGCGGTTCCTTGTACCAGTATCAACATTTCCTGAAAGTTTCAGCCAAATTTGTCCCTAACTTTTTGAGTTATCTTGCTAACAGACAGATGGACAGACAGAAAATGCTGACAAAAACATAATTCTGCTGTTCTTTGGCGGAGTAATGAAGGTAATCAAGATGGTATAGCAATTGTCATGTACACTTATAATAACAATATAAGTTCAATATGCACTGTTCAAAAAGTAGTAGGAAGAATAAAACCTACTAAGTCCAACCCCTTTCTCACTTTATACACATAACACGTTGCTTTTGTTCCCTTAACAGCATTATTCCTCAGCTTCTCATTCACACTTGTCCATTACAACTTAAAGATCCCAGTGGATCTACAAAGACACAAAACAATTATAACAGGTAGAATACTGTTCACATCTTTGTTCAGTGTATTCACATTTTATGAGAAATACACTGAGCATGTACTTCATAAATGTAATTTTATTTTGTTTACACGAAACCAAACACAAAACATTGGAGTTCATTATTTATAGGTCATTAATCTTGGCCAACATTGGTTGGACAAGATTATTGTAATCAGTGTGTGTGTGTGTGTGTGTGTGTGTGTGTCTGTCTGTCTGCAGAGACATATGCTATAACTTAATGAATACTTGAGCAGTATAATAATACATGGGCAGATACATATAGCTAATGCACATCAGATGCAATGATCCATTTGAGTAAAGGTCAAAGGTCAAGGTCATATTTAGCAGAAAGGTCAAAATCACATTATTGGCACTAATTCAAGAATGGTTGTCATAGAAATTTCACATTGGCACAAAAGAGGAGTGAGATTAGGCATTCTTTGAATACTTGTTTATCATAGTATTTAACTGGTGCAGCCTACTTGAGGTTGAATTGGGCTCTATGTGGCCCCTCAACTAAAATAATTTGGACACATCCTGACGATAATGTCTTAAATGTAATGTCACAAATTCATCTCGTGGGCTGGATTGATTTTTTTGGTCGGCTGGTTTTGGCCCATGGATTATTCTGTTAGTCTAGTAGTGCTTTTCATTATATATTAAAATGACATGAATGAAATCAGTCTATGGTCTACATACAGTGGTAGAAAAAGTTTTTGACACCCCATGCATCTGTAATATATTACATTGAGAATCACTCTTAAATCCATGTTACGTTTACTTCTGCATGTGCTCTGTTCTGTTGAGGTTAAAACTACATTTTTAGTAGATAATGAAACCCATCCATGACATGTTGAAACTGTCAAGAATTTAGTTTTATTTTTTTTATGCCAACAAGAAACAATGAAATTTTTTTGTCGCTGCCTGATGCAGCCATACCTTTTGAAATACAAAAAAATACTTTTTCGTGAAGATCTAATATATGCTAATAATAATATTTATAATATTTGAGATTGTGTGAAATGTTTAAGTTGTCTGAAAACTTTTGTCCACTAGTGTAGATTACAAACAACGCTGCACACTATGCTTAATAATTCATATCCTTTTTCCAGGGTGATGTGGTCCGGTTATTTCATGCAGAACAGGAGAAATTCCTCACATGTGATGATCACCGGAAAAAACAATATGTATTTCTTCGCACCACTGGACGTCAGTCAGCTACCTCTGCAACCAGCAGCAAAGCCTTATGGGAGATTGAGGTGAGGGCGATTTGTAAGTGTTCAAGTTGTAGTTATCATGATGTGAAATTCTGAACATTTTAATTATTTTTATTCATTGTGAAGCCTGTATATGGCTTTCAAAGTACTCACTTCACATTGTAAACTGCTGTTTAAGATGTCACTATGTTGTGCGATGGCATCAGGTGGTGCAGCATGATCCATGTCGAGGGGGGGCTGGCTACTGGAACAGTCTGTTCAGGTTCAAACATCTGGCTACTGGACACTACCTGGCTGCAGAGGTCAGTACACTCACATGTATTTTGAGAATGTTTTAGGGTTAAACGTCTTTTAAAAATGTGTAAACTACTTTACATTTCTGAAGGTGAATCCAGAATATGAAGAAGAGTGCCTGGAGTCTCGCTCATCAGTAAGTAAGACATAATAAATAATTATTTCTGTACATGTTTGTTGTTTGTAAAAAAAAAAAAAAAAAAAAAAAATTCATGCACCTTACATTGAAATATCCTTGACTTTTATATGAAAGTGCTGACGTTCTCCAGTAACAGTATGTTGTTGAATGTCTGTAGCGATGGATGAGTTAGATGTATTCGACCAGCAGATGGCAGCCTTTACCTGGGAAACAAGTTTCACTCACCACATTTAATTACATCATGACCCAGAACATACTATAACTATTCACATCTGTTGAGGAGGTGGTGAACTACCCCTTTGTGTTTGGATTTCCTGTTTCACTACTCCAGTATAAACAACACATATAAGGAATGCAGCTACAAAAACTCAGACCAAACATTTTCTTAAGTGTCCCTCCTGTGGAAATGTAGTTAAAACTCCTATGAATTAAATTATTTAATGAAGCTTGTTAGTCACAAGTCTTTTCTGGTGACTGTTATTAGTTTATTAAATTCACACTGTAACATTTTTCTGGGAATTTCCAACTTATTTAAGAAAATGATTAGTTGTTCTTTTTCCAAAGAAATGTCTTTGAAAAGTGATTACTTTACATACCACATTTACTTGTTGCAGCTGACTATCACTTATCTAGATACACAGATGTCAGTTAATGTTACTCCAAGTGACCTCTGGTGTGTGGTTTTACATTTATTAGTCGCTAATTTCTTAGACTGTGTTTTTAACTGTTCTTTCTAGATGGACTCAGAACAAGAAGCCCTGCGAGCACGTTTGAGAAATGTTCAGGATAAAGTCATGTACACACTTGTGTCTGTTCCTGATGGAAATGACATATCGTCCATATTTGAACTTGATCCCACTACTTTAAGAGGGGGAGACTCACAGGTACCCAGGTAGGAAAGCTGTGATGTTCAGAGGAAGTGTTTCAAACATGTGTGGCTTCAACTACAGGGTTTCCCATAAGTCTCCTTACATAGGAAAAATAAACAATTCTTGATATAAAGCATTTTTATTGATATAATATGCCCTATATGACTGACATTTAAATTTCTTGATTTGTATTCAAATGCATACTTTGGGTTATCTAAAATATAAAGTAATACATGTTAGAACCATATATGTATGGAATGTATTAGGTCTCCTATGTGTGGAGACTTATGGGACACCCTGTAGATTTGCATGGTGTGTTCAATGATCTACAACTGCAAATGAAAAACCGGCCGGTCACATTACATATAGTGAACTTCAACTACATATTAGATCATTTTAATATATGTGCAAAACCTTGAACAATGGTTGTGTTTGTGATTGAATGTCTATGAAAATAAAGCAGAGCATTTTGGGTTTTCTTTAGATTTTGCTAGTCCATTGACTTAGTTTTAGGGTTACAATTAGATTATTAATAGTTAGCTTAATGTTTAAAAGCTTTGTTTTTTTTAAGGAGAAGAGAAGTAGCATATGTTTGAAGGTATAATTCAGTGTGTGAACGTAAATGCTTGTAAGTGTGTGTGACTTAATGTTCTGGATGATTGTGAACTGCCATATTGGTACAGGACTCCTTAATCTGATCATTATTCAAAGTAATAAATACAATTGTTTGTGGTATGACCGACTGGTTTTATGTCTTTGTTTAACATATGTCTCTGTTCTTGTGTTGGTGCAATGTGAAGATGGGCTTCTTTGCCCAGCTGTAAAAAAAAAAAAAAAAAAAAAAAGAAAATAAATCGCACACTATTTTGCAGCACATATTAATCACAACAAATCTAAAACACCCCTAAAAATACCTTTGATACTCACTGAATTGTGAGTGGAGGCTTTATGTAACAGAATTAGAAGCATTTTCACTACTACATTTTGGACTTATTTGCATATTTTTTTACATTTCATACAAAAACCTTCATGTTTCTGTAGACCGATAAACATGTCTGTAACTCTGACAGTCTTGAGGTATTTGCTGTATATTCCACAATTCACAGTTAACTGTTTATGTTCCAAAAGCATTATTTAATCATGTATTAAAATGTGTTTCCAGGAATTCATATGTTCGTCTCAGACACCTGTGCACCAATACCTGGGTTCACAGCACAAACCAACCTATTGACAAGGAAGAAGAAAAACCTGTTATGCTGCGTGTGAGTGATAATGTTGTTGTGTAACAACAATGTAACAACACAACCGTTTCAGTTGTTTTATAACTGCTAACCTGTGCATTAATGTATCACTAGTAATAAAGTTTAAAAGACTGAACATAACATCTGTTCAACCTCTGTATGCATCTATCTCTTTATCAACTTTAAAATAGCTACTTACTAATACCTCCTATTGCACTGGTAGATGACAAGGTTGCATGTGTTTATTTGTTTGTTTTTAAGATTGGCACTTCTGCACTCAAAGAGGACAAAGAGGCGTTTGCCATAGTGCCAGTCTCCCCGGCTGAAGTAAGGGATCTTGACTTTGCCAATGATGCCAGCAAAGTTTTGGCATCTATTGCTGGAAAGCTGGAAAAAGGCACCATTACACAGAATGAAAGGAGGTAAAGTGGGAGCAAGATTGCAAATCTCTAAAATAGAGAAAACCATATCCTCATGCCTTGTGTATTTGTGTTTTTTGCATGTGCAACCAGAGCGGTCACCAAGCTACTGGAAGACCTGGTGTTTTTTGTGGTGGACATTCCCAACAATGGACAGGATGTTTTAGAAATAATGGTCAACAAACCAAATAGAGAGAGACAGAAACTGATGAGAGAGCAGAATATTCTCAAACAGGTAATGCCTAAGTGGATGTTATGTTTACTCCATGAATGATCATGGCTTCCAGGTCTTTTCTTATTTTTATACAGGTTTTTTTTTTTTTTTTTTTTTTTACTTTAACCTGAAAATATTTTTTAAATCTATTAAGATATTCAAGCTGCTGCAGGCGCCGTTCACTGACAGCGGTGACGGGCCCATGCTGCGACTGGAGGAGCTTGCAGACCAGCGCCATGCACCCTTCAGACACATCTGCCGCTTGTGTTACCGTGTTTTGCGTCACTCTCAGCAGGACTATCGCAAAAATCAGGTTTTTGTTTTTTTTTTAGGTCTGTGTTACTGAATGATGCATTTCGTATGGTTCATTCTCTCTTTATCAAACTACTGTCTGCTTATAGAAATTCAGTACCACAGAAGGAAAGTCCATATTATGGCATGCTCATATGTATATACTGTGAATTTTAATAGTGTTTTGTAACATTTAAAAGGCCCATTTAGGTTAAAACATGTAATAGTCAGGCTCTTGCATGCACTTTCTTATATGCAGATAAACGGAGAAGTTTTTCCCTTTCAAAAATAACCTCTCAGTATGAGTATTAGACCCAGGTTTCATTTCACCTTAATGGACAGCATAATGGAATGGAGGTGTCAGGCTAATGACATTTTTCACAATCACTGTGTCATCTTGTCGTGGCTTATGTATGTTCACAGTGTCTGTTTGTGTGTCTGTCCCACAGGAATATATAGCCAAACAGTTTCGCTTCATGCAGAAACAGATTGGCTATGATGTCCTAGCAGAGGACACAATCACAGCTCTGCTCCATAACAACCGAAAACTTCTAGAGAAACATATCACCGCTGCAGAGATTGACACATTTGTTAGTCTGGTCCGCAAAAACCGTGAGCCCAGGTATGTGTGTGTGTCTGTGTTGTGTACACATTTACCTCTGTAGAGGCAGAATCAAAGATGAAATCAAGGGTTTTTATATTTTCTATTCATCCTTTTTACACCAATACAAACATTACGTTTAAAATGCAGGTAGCGTGTACATGGTCTTTTGTGCATCTTCTGTGCAGATTCCTGGACTACCTGTCAGACTTGTGTGTGTCAATGAATAAGTCCATTCCTGTTACACAAGAGCTCATCTGTAATGCAGTTCTGGATCCAGCTAATGGAGACATCCTAATAGAAACTAAGTACGTTTGTATCTTTAATCATATCAGCTGTACATCTGTTCAGTATGTCAAATATAAGAAGTCTACACTGGTCAGTGTTATTATTTGTCCTTTAACCTCCTGAGATCTTCCAATGCAATACCAACTTGTCTTAAAACACGTTTACTCCCTGACCTTTGACTCAGTGGCTCATTGATTTTAGTTATTTTATTGTATGATAGTTTTTATTTTTAGCACTTTTTATTGTATTTTTAGATTTATTTTATTACCTTGTTCTGCTTTCTCTGTTGTGTTTTAAGCCTTGTAGTGTGCAGCACTTTGTGTCAGCTGTGACAGTTTTTTATAAATATAATATAAAGATGGTATGGTATGGTAATGTATGTTTATTCTCTGTAACAAAAGTTTCAGTTTTACTTAAAATGTCCTGTCCACCGCAATGGACATTCCATTAAAAAAATTAATATGTAATGTTTAATGTAGAAAAAAATGGAAGTCTCAGAAGTTAAAATGTGTATCAAGATATGTTGAACACTACATACCTGCAAACTAGTCACCTTTCGGCGAAATTCGCCGTTTTGATCCTGAAATAGGTCACTTACGTCAATCGTGTAGATCCGAAGAGTTTTTTTTTTTTTTGGGGGGGGGGTAGGCAGGCCAGGCAGAGACAGACTACAGAGCTATATTCTATAATGTTGGTCTGTCTCACTCTGCCTGTCGTTCCCACTGAGATAGCCTACAGTACATACATCATACACTCTCAATGGTCATTCCATGACTGCCAGTTACAAAGTTAAAACCTAGTCGCGTGCGAGATCTCGTAACGTTAACGCGCGAGAATGAAACTTTCACATTCCAAACAAACGAAACTGTCACGTTCACTGTCGCTGCCTCGGATTTGGAGTACCTGAACAACTGCGCTGTGAAGATTTTTTTTTGCTGTGCTGACTGCAACGTGTGCTGAGGTAAGTCCAGAAACATTTTTGTTGGTTTTATGTCATAACTGAGTGCGATAGATTACATATCTGCCGACCTTTACGCATTTTGACACCAAACTACGCTGCTACGATTAATCACTGCAAAATACGCATAACGTTTTTTATTTAATTTATTTATTTAATCCGTCAAAAATGAAATTTCTGTTCCGTCAAATCTATCCGCTGACCGAATTTTTTTTTCAAGCTTTATTTTGGTCGAAAACCACCACAAAACCCTTTCCTTTTTCTGGTTTTTATTTATTTGGACCTGAAGAAGACCTATTTAGGTCGAAACGTCGTCCACTTTTTTATTTTTATTTGACTCTCACGGGAGTTTTCCGCCTGGCTTCGGCGGAGATTTCCGTGTTAGCTAGCTTCTTTTTCTTTTCTTTTTGTCTCTTCTTTGTTAAAATTAAAATACACACACTCACACACACTACAGAACACACACACAACACGGGACACACAGACACATACATATATAAAATAAAATGCAGAATTTTACGGACGGAGAGGGCTGGACGGCGGTCCGCAGGGGACGCCGGCCAGGTCGCTTCGCGCCCGGGGAGTGGGAAGCGGGACGCCGCGGTGGGGATGATTTTCTCCGGGGGACGGACAGTGCGGACCCCGGGGTTTCACAACGCCGGGGTCCGCAACCACTATAACCCCAACCTTGAGCCAGTGCCACCCCGGAGGATTATCCCCACCGGTCGCCCCCAACCCCTCATTCGAATTTATGCACAGGCGGTGCGGGGCACACGGGGAGGATTTCGCCGTGCAACGGGGGGAGATGCGGGGTCCAAAAAACATGGCGGACTACATTAAACCTACGGCCCGGTTTAAACAAATTACACATACCTTTCATGATATAATTAGAGCTGTTCACCACGGGGCTAATGTGAGGGTTTCTGAGGATGAAAAAAGACCTAGAACAATCAATGAATTTATGTTCAGTTTCTGTGCAGTTTTGTTCATAGTTTGAGTAATGAAAGTAATTCTCTCAAAATTGCAAAAATAAAAAGTGCACGATTTATTAACTGAAATATTGTCTTTTGTTTGGTAGCACCCGCGGGGGGGTGGGGGGTTGGGGCGGGGCAACGATTAGTTTGTCACCTTTTTTAACCCTCATGAGTTTGCAGGTATGACACTAGCTGTTCTTTTGTTTCTTTTCAGTGGGTACAGCAAGGATCTTTCTTTTGTTTTGTTTTTTTAACTTTGACACTTATTCTTTGAACAAATTTTTTGTTTCTTGAGTTGATTTTTTTGTCCAGTTCTATATTTTCATTCCATACTGTCTTTAAAGGCTCGTGCTGTCGAGATTTGAGATCGAGGGAGCGCCTCTTGGGGAAAACTCAGTGGAGTCAGAGGAGGATGAGGAGGAGGTGTGGTTGTTCTGGAAGGACAGTAATAAAGAGATCCGCAGTAAAAGCATCAGAGAGCTGGCTCAGGATGCAAAGGAAGGCCAGAAGGAGGATCAGGAGGTGATCAGTTACTACAGGTACCTGGTTTGTGTTCAGGGTGGTCTTCAAATGTATAATGAATTATGTTTATCCCCTACTTAACTTTCCAAAATGTAAATATTGTAGGTTTTGAAATGGAAAAAGAAGTTTCTTGTTTAGTGTGTTAGTCTGACTTTATGTGCTTGTCTTCTGTTTAAGGTACCAGCTGAATCTCTTTGCCAGGATGTGTTTGGATCGTCAGTATTTGGCAATTAACAAGATCTCTGGCCAGCTGGATGTGGACCTGATTTTGCGATGCATGTCAGATGAAGACCTGCCCTATGACCTACGAGCCTCCTTCTGTCGTATGATGCTGCACATGCATGTGGACCGTGATCCTCAGGAACAGGTTACTCCTGTCAAATACGCTCGGCTCTGGTCTGAGATCCCCTCAGAAATTGCTATTGATGAGTGAGTCAACGTTATGTCCATTGTAGAATAGCAAAACAAACAAAAAAAATTTGATTGTCATTCATTTGTTCTTTTTGTATTTGATTTTAGCTATGACAATGATGGGACATCTAAAGATGAAATCAAAGAGCGATTCTCACAAACTATGGAATTTGTTGAGAACTACCTGAGAGATGTGGTCTGTCAAAGCTTTCCTTTTGCAGATAAAGAAAAGAACAAGCTGACTTTTGAGGTCAGTCTGATATGACCTAGGGTTATAACCAAACTAGTCAATATGTTCTATGTAATGGAGAAATTAGAAAACCCATTTAATGTACTTTATTTTTCACATTAGGTGGTGAATCTGGCCAGAAACCTAATTTATTTTGGATTCTACAACTTCAGTGACCTCCTGAGACTTACTAAGATCCTCTTGGCTATTCTTGACTGTGTCCATGTGAGCACTATTTTTCCTTTCAACAAAATGGACAAAGGAGATGAGAGTAAAGGTACGAAGAGCCAGTAGGATTAGTGATGGAGGTCTTATATCATGGATGTATACTTGACATTTTTGCATGTGCATCCTTGTTTCCAGGAAGTAATGTCATGAGATCCATTCATGGAGTAGGAGAACTCATGTCCCAAGTTGTCCTGAGAGGAGGGGGCTTTCTTCCTACATCCTCAAGCAACACCAATAGGGACATAGTTAAGACCCAAACAGAACCAGAGAAACAGGACATTCTAGTCATGGACACCAAGCTAAAGATCATTGAGATTCTACAGGTGAAGAATGTGTTATTATATGTTTAAAATGCATGTGCATACATATAGAAGAATAATGAACCTTGTACTAATGCAATCTTAGAATACTTTATATACATTGTTGTGCTAATTCTTTTTGTCTTTTACTAACCCCTCCCAAAAACAAAAAACAAAAAAACATTTACTTGTACGTTTACTTAAGTGAAATATCTCAGTACTTCCTTTAATAATGTAAAGATGCTCTCTGTGATCTTATTTTGTTTCTTGTCTTGCAGTTCATCTTGAATGTCCGGCTGGACTACAGGATCTCTTGTTTGCTGTCAATCTTTAAGAGGGAGTTTGATGAGAGTAACTCTCAGAGTGACATATCTGTAACTGGAGCAGTGGAAGGGCCAAACAACATGCCAGGTCAGATGAACATATAGCTGCATCTTGTTTGGCCGTTGGCCACAGTGACTAAACTAAACTTACAGTTTTTGTGATTTCAGGTGCTTTGGATTTTGAGCACATAGAGGAGCAGGCAGAAGGGATATTTGGTGGAAGGTAATGACAGTTCAGGCAAGAACACTCATCATGTTTTATACCATTTATTGCAACAAATAGTGATACAGTTAAACGGGGCATTGATGGCTCCACTCTTGGGGGCTTCTTGATTTTTGCTTGGTGCATACTGAGCTGCTCAGGAACTTGTAGCATGAATCCCCATATGCAATCAATCAGTCAATCAAATCTTTTATATAAAGCGCAACATTATCATCATCATCACCACCGTCACAATCATCATCATCATGTGTGATTAGCTGATTGCAACTGAGCATATGACTGCGTCATGATTTTTTTTTAGGAAAAAAAGCACATATTTGAATCTGTGTTTTTTTGTGTATTTAGTGAAGAGAACACTCCGCTGGACCTTGATGATCATGGTGGACGTACTTTCCTGAGGGTCCTTCTCCACTTAACTATGCATGACTACCCTCCTCTGGTGTCCAGAGCTCTCCACCTGCTCTTCAGACACTTCAGTCAGAGACAGGAGGTCCTGCAGGCTTTTAAGCAGGTATCTTAACAACTTTATACAGTTGAACATAACACCATTCAAAGTACTGTAGCCACATCCTATTTTTACCTACATCTGGTCTGTCACATATTTTGACACATATAGGGATCGCTTTCCTGCAAAATAGTGCACCGATGGGACTGTTGAAATCACTGTGGAGAGTCTACTGTAGTTAAAACTCTTCACCAAGCAGGGCAGCGTTATTATTAGCTGCTATTGGTCAAGTCTTGTCTGCTCATTGTGTTCTGTTATTAAACACAGGTGTCACTAACATCTACCAAAAATGCATCTCAATGTATTGATGTGAGTTGACAGGTTTTTTTAAGACTGCAGAGTAGCTTTGTAAGTGGTTGCAAGAATTCAAGTTGTCTCGTTGTGACTCTTTGGTCTGAACTGGACCTAAGCAAGAAGTTTTGACCTCCTGTCCTAATTATGGACAGTGAGAATAGTGTCTTCTCTTAAAACTAAAAGAGTAAAGAATACAGTTGATTTAAGTATAAACTGTATTCATTAAATTATTATCTTTAATAATCCTTTAAAGTTATCTACAGACATTCTACAGATCACTCTCTCTCTTATAATAGTGTGGGTCACAGCACAAGATTAAAGCATGCATATGCAAAACACTTGATTTTGGAGTTGTACAAAAAAGGAGATAATTGTTAATATTACCTCAGTCTTTACAGTCTGTTGAACAGATGGCCTGTTTAACATTCAAAGTAGTATTTGTATGCAACACTAGTAATTTAGTTTGTCTGATCTGTTTGTGATGTTGTAACATCTTTTTGTTCAGGTCCAGCTGCTTGTCACCAGCCAAGATGTGGAAAATTACAAACAAATAAAGTCTGACCTGGACCAGCTGCGCTCTATTGTGGAGAAGTCTGAGCTGTGGGTTTATAAGAGGCAGGGACCAGATGAGAGCATGGATGTTGGAGAGGGGCTCTCCACTGAACCAGACCATAAAAAGGTGGTGAATACTGCACATCAAAAGAACTGCAACAGCACTGAAAAACCAAATAATTTGTCTGCAGAAAGCACTTGTTCTCTAACGCACTGTCCTCTTTAGGGTGACTCTGGAGGTACTGACAAACCAAAGAAAGCAGAGAGCACTAGCAGTTACAACTACAGGGTGGTGAAAGAGGTATTAATTTTCTACTTCAAATGTTATTTAATCAGAAAGAATTTTCTCTGTATGTCAAATTTCTGTCTTTCCTTTCACTTTGCTTTCCTGCAGATCTTGCTGCGTCTCAGCAGGCTGTGTGTCCAAGAAGGTCTGTCAGGGAGGAAGAGCAAGAAACAGCAACAGAGGCTGCTGAGGAACATGGGGGCTCATGCTGTGGTTCTCGAGCTTCTTCAGATTCCATATGAAAAGGTATGAGTGGTATTGAAAAAATGGTGCTCATTTAAAATCTGTTTATTTGTGGACAAACTATCACATCACCATTTGTCACTACAGGGGGAAGATTTGCGTATGCAAGATATCATGAAGTTAGCCCATCAGTTCCTTCAGAACTTCTGCGCAGGAAACCAACAGAACCAAGCACTGCTTCACAAACACATCAACCTTTTTCTAAATCCGGGGGTGAACAGAAGTTCTACATTATTTAATATTATTTATTTATCTCCATACATCATATTTACAATTTAGAATAGGTTCATGATTTTCTCTGTTTTCTCTTTGTACTCTTTTTGTTTTATCCAGATCTTAGAAGCTGTCACCATGCAACATATCTTTATGAATAACTTCCAGCTGTGTAGTGAGATCAATGAGCGTGTAGTTCAGCATTTTGTTCACTGCATTGAAACACATGGTCGTAACGTCCAGTACCTCAAGTTTCTTCAGACCATTGTCAAAGCAGAGAATAAATTCATCAAGAAGTGTCAGGACATTGTAATGGCAGAGGTGACCTCTTCTTCTTGCACCATTAAGGTTGTAACTGTGGGAACCGCCTGTTTCTTCCTGTTCCTAATGTAATAATTAATTATCCGTTTTACAGCTGGTGAATGCTGGTGAAGATGTGTTGGTCTTTTACAATGACCGCGCCTCCTTCCAGACCTTGGTCCAGATGATGCGATCTGAGCGTGATCGTATGGATGAGAACAGTCCTCTGATGTATCACATACACCTTGTAGAACTCCTGGCAGTTTGCACTGAGGGCAAAAACGTCTACACAGAGATCAAGTGTAACTCTCTGTTGCCTCTAGATGACATAGTAAGGGTGGTAACTCATGAAGACTGCATCCCAGAGGTGAGATATAGGATTTAGCATCTTTTATATGACAGAAATTGCAAGGCATTCTTTACATGCAGAAGTTTAATAGACATGTCTCTATGTTTTTGAAAGCCATACTTTTCCATTACTGCGTGACAACAACCAAAACACTAATTTCATTAAAGATACTCATACTCTTGTTGATTCTACCATCAGAGCTGTTAGGTATTTTTGTGTAGAAGTGTTAAACAGTAGGTGATTCCCTTCATCGTCTATTTCTGTCAATGGAATTACACTGACTTGACTTGACTTGACTGACATCAGGTTGTTAACACTCCAGGTGAAGATCGCGTATATTAACTTCCTGAACCACTGCTATGTGGACACAGAGGTTGAAATGAAGGAGATCTACACCTCCAACCACATGTGGAAACTCTTTGAGAACTTCTTGGTTGACATTTGCAGAGTAAGGAACGACTGATATATGTTAAAAAAAACCTGTAAATTCAATGAAAAATGAAAACTGCGATGAGCTGTATTGTTTTGATTACAGGTGTGCAACAACACAAGTGATCGCAAACATGCTGACACCATTCTGGAACGCTATGTGACAGAGACAGTCATGAGTATTGTGACCACATTTTTCAGTTCGCCATTCTCAGACCAGAGCACCAGCCTTCAGGTATGTAATCCATTATCATCGTAAAAATTTAAAAAGTGGTCTTCTGCTTCAATACAACAGTTAGATACCAATTATCGGTGCAAAAAATGGATTTGGTTAAACTGTAAAAAAGAAAATTAAAAAATCCTGTTGTTTTTTAAAGAAAAAAAAACTGGCAGCAGTGGTTGCCAGAATAATCCTGTAAAAAACACATCAAACAATAAACATATTTATGGAGTAACATCTAGATTTAACATTGAATGTAAATAGTCAATGCACCTCACATAGACGTGCATGGTGCCCCCAGTGTTTTTTTTTGTGTTTTTTTTTTTTAAATCCACCAGGTCTAAAATAGGAGCAGCTTGGGTTCAGTGTCTTCAGAGTTTTACAAAGACACTTGGACATGTGAACAGTTATGGTTAGGATTTGAACTGTTGACCCTTTAGTCACTGGACAACCTGCTCGACCAACTGAATCACAGCCACCTATTATTTTATGTATTTTAAAATCTTAAATTGTCAAATATTTACTTCTTTATTACTTTTGCATTTTAAAAAAATAGCAAATAAATTGTTATTTTAGCATTGTGGTCTTACAATTTAAACAGCACCACGTTGTTTTTCAATTTAAAGTTTTATTTTCTCAAAACAATAGAAATACATAATTTCTCCATACAAATATGGTTTTGTTCACATACTCTTCCTGTAAAAACTACATCTACATTTGATTTAATCGTGAGTACAAAAATCGTCTCAAATAAACAACTTTGCACTGTATTTCCACTTATAGATTTTTATATTTCAATTTTACAATCTTTGGCCTTGAATTCTATGGCAATTTTTTAAATATTGTTTATTAAAGAGAAGAGAAGGATGAATTTGTGCCTTTTATTACTTTATTACTAGTCACACATACATTTGCACTGAACTGAGCATTTGTTAAAAGTTGTCCTTTCTTCTCTTAACTTCAGTACTTGCTAACCTCTGGTCAATTATTGTGTCATGCTTGACTAGATGGCCATCAGAAGGATTGTAAGTATAAAGGAGTATAGTGTGTTTCCCATGGGATTTTACCCATCAAATGGAACATGGGAGAAAATCCTCATCCTTATTTCAAAGCCTGACTTGAATTTTAGTTTTTACCCCTTAGTCAACTCTGGTCACAATGCTATGGTGTGTAGCTCATTATGTTTTTCATAGCAACTGCTTCCTTAAGTGGTAAAAAACATTGCATAGTATAAAGTTGTGGCTGGTTTTGTGATTCTAAACAGCTGGTTCACTTACCTCAGTAGATTCACAGTAAATCTACTGTTTATTAGTCATAGTTTTGAAATACCAAGATAAAAACAGTCATGATGAATAGAGGTCAACAGATATGCTTTTTAAGCATTCTGATCATTTCAAACCACAGAGACCAATACATTTGCATTATAAATGAAAGTTTCGTATCAATTTTGGTACTCAAAGTCTCTTGACCCAACTTTTAAACAATATTTTTATTGTCATTTTTCACATTCATCGTCAGGGATTGTAAGTAATAACTAAGTAGTGGTGCATAAATGAATTGCGCATGGCATGTATCCAGTCAGACAGTACAGGAAGCAATTCATTGTTCAAGATACAGAGTGTTGACAACAGGCGGACAGAGAAACAGCTGCATAAGATTCGACGCAGTACATTTTCATTTAAATGTACCTGAAGATAACAATACAGATAAGGGTAAAAATATTGGATCTGATATTAGACCAGTAATCACTCGACCCCTCATCATGATTGTGATAACTGCATATTGTGCTCTCACATAATTCTGTTTGTATTATACATGTTGTTATACAGTATTAATGTCTTTATATAGTCACACAAATGGATTTTTTTTTTTTTTTACATATGTCTGAATAAACCTGCTATAGGCCATTTCTGAGAAAAAAAACTGTTGGTATTTGATCTTACCAGACAAACAAACACCACCCTTCCTATAGAATCTCTGCTACCCACTTTCATAGAAACACTTTGTGGTTGAACGTCATTGCAATTTTCCTCGCACAAACAAATGCTCTCTGTTGCCAAACCAGCTGGAGCGGTGTTGTGACGATTAGTCTGAGCCAACTGTGTTTTTTCCCTATGTAGAGTTAGAGCTGTGTACAAACACTCGATTTTTGTTCAATACTCACAAAGAATAGACAGCTTGGGGACCATGAGGGGATATTTACTGAATCTGGCAAAAAGGGCGTTGGATTACAGTGACTTACTCTACCTTTATAGACAGATATTAGATAAAAACAACAACAACAACAACATTGTGACATGAAAAAAGAGCTGTTGGATGTCAGACATTCTCAGGCCTGTTGTAACTTTGTGTTACAGTAATAATCCTTCTAGTTATAAGATAATAATCAGTTCGACCTACTTTTATTTTCCTGCTCTTCCAAAAATTAAGCTTTATTTAATGACTACTTTGTTGTTCAGGTACAACAACAACTATCTCAGAAATGGAGACATTTATATTTGCTATTATTGCTGCATGTTTTATTTCTTCACTGCTTGTATTCTCTGTTACAGGTTTCTCAGTTGTCAGTAATATTTCAGGTATTTTTGTATTAATTCAACAGGAAAGACATATATTAGGATAGTGGATGCTCTTTTTTCCAACCTTTTTATTGACATATGTGTGAGAGTTTGTGGTGAATGTACAAGCAACAGGGGAAGTGTGTGTGTGTGTGTGTGTGTGTGTGTGTGTGCGCGCTTGTATGATGGTATTACACAAAGGTTATGTTCCTAATTATTGGTGCTGGAGACAGTCAGTCACTGCTCTTTTATGAAGATGAAAGACAACATTATTTCCCTATGTCTGTCAAGATTATAAAAATGACTGAGATCTATATTTCACAGCTGTTTTGCCTTTTATTTTTGTGTTTTCTTCACAGACCAGGCAGCCGGTCTTTGTGCAGCTGTTGCAGGCAGTTTTCAGGGTTTACCACTGTAACTGGTTGATTCCGGTCCAGAAGGGCTCAGTTGAGAGTTGCATTAAGGTCCTCTCTGATGTCGGTAAGACCACCATAGCAGTAAGAAAAAAAGACATCTGCCATTAAAAATAGTTTCACTTAAAATACTGTCCAAATATTCAATTTCAATTCAATTCAATTCAAACAGAAGTATAAGGATATAATTTTGTTGAGGTATGGGGACCAAATCAGTGTGTTTTCTCTAATTTATTTTTTGGGTGGGGGGTGGGGTGGGGGTTTCTTTTTTTTTTTTAATATACTATTTATTTATTTTTCTCTATAGCTCTATTGGGATGTTCATTGTTTTGTTGAAGTTGTGATTCTAGCTTACACTAATGTCAGGAGTTTGAAACACTGTAATATGTGATTTGGGGAGAAGGGATGGAATTAAATAAGTGTTTACATCTTCCCACTTATTTTCATATGTGTAAATAACATTAATATTGTATAAAGTCTTATGTTTATGTCATAGGATGCATTTCTTTTTTGCTTTGGTTGTTTTCTGTTGATAATTTGCTTCCGACATTTGCTTTGTTGGTGGTATTTAGTTTTTTTATGTCCAGAATAAAACTTTAATTTACACACATTCAGAATCTGTTATGTAGCCTAAGCTACCATTTTAATTTATATTTCTTTACTGCATACTGCAAAAGTCTAAATATTACCAAATGTGTTTTTCTTATTTTTGGCATAATATCTTATCACACTCAAAAATAAATAAATGAATAAAATACACAATTACCTAAACACAAACCTTTCAGTGAGATACAACAACTTGTTACCAATCTCCTGAGACTCAGTAAGTAAACATTTTTGCCATTTTACATTAAATAATTGCCTTAATTGGAGCTCTGCAGCTCTGGAGCTCAGCTCTGCAATCTCTCTGGAGGCACCAGACAAGGCTCCATATTTACAACTCCTCCTCCTCCCCATCCTGCTATATGACTCGGAGACATGGCCCCTGAATGACACTCTGGCCGTGAGAATTGATGCCTTTGATAGCAGGGCTCTCAGAACCATTAAGAACATCGGGTGGCCCCACTCGCTGGTTCGGCCATGTTCTCCGACTACCACCAGCCCATCCAACATGAGCCATCCTCGAGTTCGACCCAATGGCCGCAGGCTGGAGACGACCACGAGGGAAGCCGATGGTGTGACCTCCAACTCGGCGTTGCTGTGGAGGAAGCAGAGCAGCTGGCCCAAGACCACCAGAACTGGAAAGACCTGGTTCACATGATCAGCTCCACGTACAGGGCCGGGCTGCCCCGACCTTAATTGTAAACAGCATGCATGGTACATTGGTGCATCCATAGTGCATGTTCAGGAACATTGCCATCACAACCAAGGTTTTCTGCACAGTTTAATAGTTCGCAAAAAGGGCCGAATGAATATTCGTGCCCCACCCCCAACGTTGACATGTTCTCATGCACATTTATACCTGGCTTTGCTGTCAAGTGGTTATCCATCAGTACATTGTTGTAACTTGACACCACGCCCTGGCACTGGGATACACGAGGTGTATTTTGCAATTTCTGCGATTGTTTTATTAAGCTCTTTTTGGTTGTGATGTGCTATCTGTAACAGTCTAGATATTTCTGCAATGTCAAGTAAGGCCACAAGAGGGTGGCACCTCCTTTTTTGTGTCATGTATATACATCTTGTTCTCCCCTGACACTCGGCAAGCCACCTTCTCCCCCTGACCATTCCTTGCCCACCCTGAGCCAGTTGTGGCACACCACAGTGGGGGAACAAGCCAGACATGGGGAGAGGTCCTGCGAGCAGCTGACCCAGACCCGCTGAGGTTGGATCCTGGTTAGTTTCTTTTCCTCGAAGGCACAAGGCGGTGAACCACCCCAACCTGACTCCCAGCGGCTAGACTGCTGGTACCCCCTTCCAAACGTGATCCATCCGGGGACGGGTCTCATGTGCGCAGTTTTTGCGCTCAGAGAGAACCGAACCCTGGTCCCGGGCACACCGTCGTACCCTGCCCTTGCACATGTGCAGATCAAATCAGTGAAATATTTTGCTTAATTCAAGCATAAACATCTGCCAATGGAACAAGCGAAAATTATCTTTGTAAGAGTTATCGAAATAAGATTTTCAAGATCTGTTGTCTAAAAATAAGTTTTTTTTCTCTCACTGAAAAGTTACTCTTTAGGTGATTACGTGTGATGACATATTTTGACTAGAAATAAGAAAACATGTCTAATTTTTACAGTGTGTTTACTATGACTTCCCATTTCTTCCCATTTGTGCCCTAATCAGCCAAAGGTAGAGCAATAGCGATCCCTGTGGACCTGGACAACCAGGTGAACAACCTGTTTGTGAAATCCAATAACATTGTGCAGAAGACAGCCATGAGCTGGAGACTTTCTGCTCGAAACGCTGCCCGTAGAGACTCTGTGGTGACCGCATCTCGAGACTACAGGAACATCATTGAGAGGCTACAGGTGTGTGCTTGTGTTTATTTCTTGTACTCAGTCAAGCAAACAGTAAATATAACTTCTCTGGGTTTTAGGATATCGTGTCAGCTCTGGAGGACCGTCTGCGTCCATTGGTTCAAGCGGAGTTATCAGTACTGGTGGATGTACTCCACAGACCTGAGCTGCTCTTTCCAGAAAACACAGACTCACGCAAGAAGTGTGAGAGCGGTGGCTTTATATGCAAGTAAGAAATACTGAATCAGCCACATCACAGTCTGTCATTAGTTGAGTTTAAGTTAGGTCAGTCATCTGACATTAAACTTCTGTTCACTAATGCAGGCTGATCAAACACACCAAGCAGCTGCTGGAGGAAAATGAGGAGAGACTGTGCATCAAAGTTCTACAAACACTACGCGAGATGATGACAAAGGATCGTGGTTATGGAGAGAAGGTAACACATGGAGGATAGCACATGGTGTGTTTTGGACCTTTGTCACTGTATGTTTCCAAATGAGTAACTGAGGTCCTGCATCAGCTAATAGGGATCCTAATAAATCAATAATAAACATATTGTTAATACCCTCAAGTAAATATAAGTTAATTGTCTTGGACTAGTTGAACCTCGAAAGGCCTAGTGCTTCTAACCCTAACTCTATTTTTAACCTTTTATAACTAATTTATCACCATCATGCTTTATATTTTGCATTTTTAATGTATGTTCTGATATTAAATGTACTGATCATGTAGATTGTTCATTAACGCTCATATTAAAGTTGGGGGTTATTATATCCAAAACAAAGAAAGCTAAAGAAAAATATTTTTTTCTGCTAAATATATCATTAATTGAACATAAACCTGGTGTGTCCATCCACTGTCATTGATTCAACTCCATGGGTTTTACTGGTGAATCAATGTTGTAGAAGATAACGGTGTTTCCACTTTCAACACGGAGCCTCTGAATGTCCAAATGGGTCACATCTGATGACCATGAAAAGGTGACAAACTATAATTTACATAAATAATTTATATATATTTAGAAGATTAGTGGATCAACAGTGATTTAAGTTTTTATATCAGTAAATTATTTTTACTGGATCAACATGTATTAAACCGATTAGATCAGTGAATGATCTTGGTTGGCAATGGATGTTTGTGTCTTTATGGGTTAACCTTGCTTTTTTGACAGCCTCTATCACTGGACACATCTAAATATTACTAAGTATATTTTTAGAATTGTCAAAATATCTCATCACACTTAAAATAACACATAATCACCTGAAGAGTAACTTTTCAGTGAGGTATAAGAACGTATGTTGTAAATCTTATGTAAAATCTAAAAATCCACGATAATTTTCACTTATTTTTGTTTGAATTAAGCAAAAAATAAATAAATTTTGAATTAAGGGAAAATAATCTGCCAATGGAACAAGTGAAAATGATCTTGGTAAGGTTTGTTGAAAAAAGATTTTCAAGATATATTGTGTAAAAAATAAGTTCTCACTGAAAATTTACTGTTTAGATGATTATGTCTTATTTTAAGTAGGATAAGATATTTTCACAAAAAAATAGGGAAAAATACACTTGGTAAGATTTAGATTTTTTTCCAGTGTAGAATATTGTGAAATATTCTGCCACAAGGATCCATGCCAATTTTTTTAACAATAATCTAATGGCAAATTTAATATGCATCAAATTATCAGTCTCCAATAATGCTAGAGCACATCAGCTGATCATCAAATTCTCTGCAGTTTATAATGTTGTATAAAATTGCATTATAGCAGCACCCAAATGCAAAGCCTCCAGGTAGAATGGCTTTATAACATAGTTAATGTCATGGAAGAGTTCATCCAAACCATGTCATTTTCCTACACCTAATCAAGTGGTTTTGTGGACTTACTCATTTCATTATGTACATTTTCTGTCTGGACTTAAGAATTTCAGTGACTTAATAATTGCTATATCCCCATTTACACCTGGCTGCAATTATATACTGTGAAATTATGTACAGTAAACACACTTTTATTTTGAAGGCTCTTTGAAACTACTGCAAAAGCATTTTATCCCTCTGGTGAATAAGGCCAAGCCATTGAGCTCTCAAAGGCTTGGCAGTAAACCTGTCAGCCACTATATACAGTACTATGGGTAATATCCATTCATACAGTAGATAGATTACATTTCTTCTCAGCTGCTTAAGTCAATAAGTACTCTCACAGCCTCAGCTCACAGAACTAACCTGTTGTTGACCTCTGCTTTTACTTCCCTCTGCCTGTGTTGTTATCTAACCCCTTACACCCTCTGTTTTCTTTCAGCTCAGGGCGTTTGATGATGAGATGGATATGCCTAAGGTTGTTTTTCTTTTTCTTCTTTTCATGTCCTGATTTCTCGGTGTTCCTGTTTGTTATGTCTGTGTCAGACTAGTAGCGATGTACTCCTTGAGTGTTGTTACTGTTATGTCTGTGTGTTGTAGTCAGCCTGGGTCCTGGTAACTGGTAGTAGGTTTTTCTGTCTTCTACACTTGCTGTACGTTATGTCAAAAATGGTGTGCATATGAAAATAAAATGATGAGCAGAAGGGTATGAGAGAGAAATCGGGAGATGTGTGCTGTGGATGACTGTATGTTGATTGTGTTATCCTATGATACAAGGTTAGTCACTCGCTGGTTAGGGAAGCAATTTATGCACTCACACAGGATGCTTACATAGCTTACTTTTTGCAGTTTGTTCAACGTAGTCAAGTTAATAATTAAAGTAGTCTGAGTCATGTTTATGTTTAAATATGAATGATTTTTAAATATAGCTTCATACAGAGAGCATATATAAACTAAAATGAATGGCCAACTTGTCATATAAAGAAAAAATAAAACATAAATTAATGTTGTAAACCGGAAACATTTTAAATGTACCCAACTACTACTCAATTACATAACAATGAGTTCCTGCTTGTAAAATACAATATCCTTTGTTATACTCTTGGGGAAATTTGGCACACTGTAAACCCGAATAAGTTAACAGAACTCAAAAAATTGAAGGCAATCAATTGCCTCAATTATTTTAAGTTGATGAAACTTTAAAAATACAAGTTTCCAGAACTAAAAATTTAGATGCTTATTAAAGTATACTCTAATTGAAACTTTACTTATTAACTTGGTATTCTAAGGTTCTGCTACTACTACTGGGAGTCAGGGTTCAGTGTGGACAGCCAGTGCCGGGACACGAACCACTGACCCTTCAGTCATTGGACGACCCGCTCTACCAACTGAATCACAGCCGCCCCTGAATAAATTATTGGTGGTTATTTGGAGTGCTCTGAAATTGTATTTCAGCATCTATTACATCAATTAAGTTTATTTTTTTCAATCATCCTTATTTGAAACAATAGAAATAACAGTACAATATCATTCTCAGCATTTAATGACTTAATTCCACTCAGTTGTACCTCATTTAGGTTTTTAAGTTATGTTCACTTATGTCCACAATAGTTCACCTTAATAAAAAATACTAGTTGGAAGTACTTAAAAAGAACATGTGACAGCAACTTAATACATTTGAGTTAGTAGTACTATCTCTAAAACTTTGAGTATTCCACAACTTAATATATAAAATTTTTTCTGAACATTTGGGTTTACAGTGCAATAGTGCAACACACAACTGCAATGGCGTAACATTAATAGAAAACAGTTAAAGACCAAATGCAATAAGAAAGACTAATGAAGTACATATAACAACTGCTTATAAAAATTATGTAAAATGACAGATATATTGCACATTCCTCATAAGATAAAACATATAAATAATATTAAATCAGGGATGCTGTGGCTCAGCAGAGTGGTCTGTCCACATAGTTGATGCCACATGTTGAAATGCCCTTTAACAAAATACTGAATCCCAAGTTACCCTCAGTGACTGTAGCACTGATGTGTGAAGACATGTAGAATTTATGCATCTTCAGGTACCATCAGCTGTATGTCATTTTAGAATAATGAGGCTCATAGAAGCATACCCATTAAAATACTACACTGGGCTTTGTGGAAAAGGCTTGAATTGGTTGTTTTTTGAGTAATACACATAGAGAGAGAGAAAAAAAAATTCAAATGATGATATCACCATATCATATATATATATATATATATATATATATATATATATATATATATATATATATATATATATATATATGCCCATTATAAGTAAATGAGGAAAGAAAAAATAATTTCAAAATTCAGATTTTTTTTTTTTTTTTTTTTTTTTTTACTTTTGCCTACTTTTCCCAAAATGTAATGACATATATTCTCAGTCACTGGCAATCCATGAACCCAGTTTGGCATGAATTCAATCAATAGTTTTTCTAGTAGAGTTAACAAACCAAACAAACAAATCCAACCAAAAACAATACCCTTTGCTTCCCTTTGAAGGGGGAAGGATAATCAGATTGTGATGATATTGCAGCCTTTAAAAAAAGCTACTGGTTGTCATTCATAGTGTTCGATTCAAAAAGGGGAAGGTCATAAAAGTGTAAAAGCTAAAGACCCAATTTCCTTCTCCTTTTCTTTTTTGCTAATGTGTTATTACACTCTCTGTCAATGATCGGCTCTTTCAGTGGGTGTTTCCCCTGTATGTCCTTTATGCATCAATAGGGGGCACTGTGGCTGTGTGTGTGCTTTACAGACATGTGGAGCTGTGGCAGTCATTGAGGCTGTGTCCTAGTTTTCCTTGCCTAAGAGCTGCACGATTCCTGGGCCTCTGCCAACTCTAGGCTGAGGTTACATAAGAGCCAGGCTTTTTTTTCCTGGAACTCAGCCCCTCCGCTGATGTGTGACCTTCAGCAGCAATTGCCAATAAGAGTGTGGAGGAGCTGTTTACCCACACTGCTGTAGTGTGTGTGTGTGTGTGTGTGTGTGTGTGTGTCCTTAGTGCTTAATGTATGGTGTGAGCAGGGGCATAGGTGTTTGCGTGAGCGAGTGATGATCCCTAACACACCTGTTAAGTATTGTATCTCTGTCTACTCATGAATGCAGCTCTGACGTAAGAGCAGCAGTTGGAAAGAAACTTCTTCTGTGCCAGTTTTCTTTGCTTTCCTTTTTTTTTTTTTTTTTTTTTTTTTTTTTACAATTACACAATTTTACACATAGCCGCCCTCACATGGAGACAAACATACATCTACTGTTTAAACTTAATGACTGTTTGTGTAGGTGTGACATGAATGTCCCTTTTCCTTTGTTCCATTAATTGTAAAGCAGGATGTTCGAGTATATGACTGAAGAGCTTTAGTGTGCACATCAGAGGCCCATATATGTACATACATACTGTACATTGTTCTGTTGCTAGTATTCTGCAATGCATGATTCAGATTTAGAGAGAGTTAAAGATGCATTTTTGACCCCAATATGTGCATATAGGCTAGTTGCTGAATGTCAGGAGGGTGATTATCAGCTAAATTCATTGGTCTTTGGCTGTCAGCCTTATGTAAGAGCCAGAATAGTTCAGAATAAACACTGTAGGGCTTTTACTGTCAGGCTCCCCTTTTAACCTGGCCTTGTGTGTGTGTGTGTTTGTGTGTGTGTGTGTGTGTGTGTGTGTGTGTGTGTGGTCGTGTCAGAGCAGTTATGCAAGCTCTCTGCATTTGATGGAAGTCATGTTTAATCTATTACACCGCTGTTTTTTGGGGTTTGTTTTTAGCTTTATTGATGTATAGATTTAGAAGAAAAATTGTTTTGGCCTTTTATATTGAGTCTGGCTCCTACTTTTGTTTATCCAATTGCTCACCTATGCTAACTGAGTGTATTACCCAGTCTGAACAAAACAGAAGTCCATTTTACAATAATGGTACAGTAAAAGTAGGTCAGATGCAATAAAAAGTATTTTATTTTTGTTTTAATTTTAGTGTGCTTTTCATTGTTAAGGTTTGTTAACGTAACCAGTAGGCTGAATGGTATTCACCACTCTGTGATTCTTATTTCCTGGCTTTAAAATAAAAGTACAACGCACTGTAGAATAATTTGTACATCGTTGGCAAATGTTTGTGTGTGTCTGCATATTTATTTCCTCAATTGTTGAACTTAAGACGTGTGAGACTGATCAGGGGTTTGCCCTGGGAGTTTCCAGTGTGGTGGAATGCACTACAGTCGAAACGGATGTGGCAGCTGTGAGGGGTTACTCTGTGGTGTCTGTGGCCACACCGGGGGTGATTAGCTGCACATTTCAACTCTGATCATCATCATACAGGGTGGTGTGATGTGGTTACACTGAGGCAACACCATAAACCTTTGGAAGATGATGCTATTACTATATTTCAGCACTAAAGACAGATGCTATTTAATTTCTCCTCTCCTATATTATGGTATTCAAAAGTCACTTCCTACTTCGTTCTAAGAACTGAGCCCTAATAAATGTGGTCTCATGTCTGACATCACTGAGAGTTGCACAGTACACCAGAATGGCAGCTTCCAACAATGACTTATGGTTGAGGGGGTATACCTAGTGAAATCACAGTATTCATGAGCAGAGGTTTTTTGCAGTACTAATAGCACTGTTTTGCATTCAGTTAGTCCTATTGCAAGAAGATAATGATGGTCACAGTAGTGGTTTTGGACCAGGTGTTTATTAAATAGAATAAGATGTGCTTGTGTTGGAATTCAACAGACAGAAATGTAATGGCTGCCATACATGTAGATATGCTGATTTTACAGGAAATTGCAGTGGTCTCTTACTTTTTTACATGTGCTGTATAGTATTATTAGTACTTACTTTGTAAATAGTTCTGGAGGGACAAATGAGTTACTGTGATGTAAAAGAGCTGTACATTACTACTATTAAAATGATGTCTAAATCAGGACTACCATATAGACAAAACATTTACAGTAATATCATTATATACATAAGTGCTGGCATAAATGTGTAATGCATTTATTTCTCTCTATTTGCCATTCATTATTTTCCATCAATAATACAGTATATTGTATTTGCCTTCTCACCTGCCAATTGACAAAAGCATACTCTCTTACTTACAGTTTTTCTTTTGGCACATCATTATAATGATACAAAAGATTGAAGAATGATCAGTGGATAAAAGCATCATATATTTACTCTATGCAACTAGTTTGATGGGAAAAGTGATGTGCATTCATTCACTGGACTCAGTGTTTACACACATCTGTATCATGGCATCAAAACCTCATAGTCACTTATCTGATAATATATTAAGTCTGTCAAGATAACACTGTGTCTGATCATTTTCATGTGCTTCATCAGCCAATAGTTTACATTATCCTCTTGAGAAAATGCATTTCATGAAAAAATCCACAACCTGAAAAAGCTGTTGCATCATACTGTTTCCAATCAAGCAAGTTATTTAATGTAAAAACACCTAAACATTTCCTTTCCTGGGTTTCAAAAGGATATAGCTTTGTCAGCATAGCTCTCCTACAACGGCCACAATAAAACCACAGGTCTCTCCTGTTTTCTGTACAGTTTATGTTGTCAATAGTTTTGAATCGCATAGTTTGAAATCGTTCAAACAAGATCAGAAGTACAGTTTAGTCTCAACCATGGATCAACAAACAGTAAACTTAGTGAACAATATAATATCATGTAATAAGTCTCGTAATTTTTTCTTCAATATTTGAAAAGAGAGATATTACAATCAATCTCTTTCTCTTTCTATAGATTCTTTACAAATCATGTTAAGCAAAGCTACTTGGCTAATTACAATGTCTAAGCATCTGTGGCTTTTATCAGATTAAATATGAACACATAAACATACTGTACTGTGTGACCCAACTTTAACCTAATTTCTATACTGTTAACAACCAGATACCAGACTCTTAACCTCTGTAAGATAACCTATCTTTGATGAATATAGTCGGTAAGAAGACTACATAAATTCAAATAGACCCCTAAAAAGAAATAATATCCATCCAACTCTTGACATTGTGTTTAACTGGCCAAGTGTGTAAATCCTCTGTGTTGGTGTGTCTATCTATGTGTCTATCTCTATCTCTTCTCCTGTGTTTTTGGTGACAGATGGCCTCTGTAAGCTGCTCTGTGTCACTGGTTTAGTGGCCTGGTTCCTTTTGGAGTGATTATGTAACTCTAACCCCACTGCTCCTCTCCTCTCTCCTCACCTGCCCCTCCTTAGTGAGTCGTTTTACATAACATTGTATGTGGAGCATTGGCTTTTTTTCCCTCTGCAAACAGACACTGTACATGCAGATACTGAATTACAGTATTAGTCTGTAACCTGAATACCCATTGTTTTTGTAAATACAGCAACTCAAGAGATCACATTTTTGTATTTGACTGAATTAGGGTTGCCAACTCCCTGAGAAAAAAATAAGGCCCATGTGTCAAGGTGTGTGACCATGATGCATCACAAAATGCCCCATGAAGTGTAGGTTCCAACCTACGATGATGATCTTCGAGCGAAACATTGCACAAAGGAACCATAAACACTTTTGTAATAACTTTTGAATCACTTCAGCCACTTGAAATACCATTAGCTTAACTTAACGAGGGGGGGGGGTTGGCCTTGATTCACAACAATTATGTCTGTACGGTAAACAATCACCAATCTATTACTAATTCCTATTTATTGGAAATGTAAAAACTGAAAAAGGCATTTATTTTAGCAGATGAATACAACTGTTATCCTCTCCCTGAACTACATGATGGGCCATCAAATACCCGAGCAGCGATGATGACCTGCCTATTGAAAATTCAGATTGCTCCAGAGTTCGATTTCTACAGCACACATTATAGGATTATCATCGTTCACTTCATATGGAAATTTTCTATTCATTAAGTCATTCAAAAAACTGGAAGAAGAGGCTTGCCATTGGGTCCGTGTAACATCCGATCATTCCAGTATTCCATTAAACCTGGCAAACGAAAAACAAAATAACTTGATACTTGGTTTTCTCTGTTTTTTGTATGATCGAAAAATCAGGGGTTGGTGTTTGATTTCCTTTTCCCAACCCAAAACAGAACAAATAATAAACAGGAAAACCGAAACGAAATAATGACACTTAATATAGTTATTATTGGTACCCATTCCCCAATGTACTTTACTGAGTCTGAGTCACATTTGTCCTTGTCTTCGCATGTTGTGAGTTGCGAGTAGTCTCCGGACACTGACCTCTGAAATGTTCCATTGGACACCCATTTCTGGCAGGTTCTCTGAAATCTGCCTATATGTTTCTCCATTCATAAACATATCGCAATTTGTTACAAGATCATTTAGAGGTAAAGTCCAAACTTTTTTCCATGGGATTTCCCCAATTAGTCCTGCCCAATAAGAAGTGACAAATGGTGTTATATCATTTTGGAATAATGCTCATATATTTCTATTATTTTTGGTCTTTCGTGAAAAACAAAGCTGTCCCACAGCAGATGTCATCGGCTTCAGTTCTGCTTGACATGGTAAAGCAACAACAGTTTGTTCTAAACTAAAGTTCTCTTTAAGTTGTTTCTGTAAACCCCAAAGCCATAAAGACTACAATCCTCCTGAGCTCTTTCCACCTTTTAGATCAATGATTTTATTGTCTGGTTTTCTTTTTTCTACTTTTATTATTATTATTATTATTATTATTTATTTTATTATTATTCATAGAAGTATGATTATTAATTTTAGATTTCTGGGCCTCATCCTTGTGTTTTCTTTTTTTTTTTTTGTCTATTTAAAGATGGCTTTATTGTTAAACAATTTCTAATAAAGCCATTCAAAAAAACTTCACATGGAAATCCAAGTCAAACTAGAAAAGCACTCAGAGTGCACAGAGTGCAGACTCTGCTAAGGCAGATCAAGCAAACAAAAAAATAAGGCCAAAAATCCCTGGGCTCATCCGGACCTCACAGCTGTGATGTCTTGGAATCAACAAAAGGGAGTCATTCAATAGATCATAAAATCAATCCCACTGTGTGTCTGTGTGTTTTTATGAACAAATGCCAAAAATAGTGTGAATGGTATAGGAAGCCCCCAAAGCTCTTCTGGGGTAACATCTGACTGAACACACGTAGGTAACTGGGTAATGACATATGACTGTGGTCAAAGCTGTTAAATGCTACGCAGGAAGTTGTTGGTGGAAATTAATATTCGATCAATTACTTTCTTTGATCTTGATTGAAACTGAACTCAGTGAATCAATCGGAAATGCAGTCTGTTGAGAACTGAGGGAAGGGTAGTGATTTTAGTGACAGACTGGAAAATAAACAAAGTTGTCAACAAAAACATCCCTTTGTTTTTGTTTTTTTTAATAAATCGCTCCCTGAGTATATGTAAAGTGCACTGTTTGATCTTTACTTAGCTACGTTTGGTGCTTGACCTGCAGTGATTTGTTTGTTTCCCGCGGGTGTGAGTCTGCTCTGCTCATTGGTCACAGAGTAGGAAATGGAGTCTGATGTAAATTTACCGTAAAAGCCTTGGCAGCATGTATTCATTCATTCCATTGACATTTTAACAAGTGTTGATTCTCACAGTAATACGGGATAATTTACATCGCGTTTCAGCTCAATACAGAGCCTGTACTTTTGCTTGTAAATATGGGACGATTCCGTATTTTAAAGGACGGTTGGCAACCCTAGACTGAACTGATGTGATTCGCATTTCATTCTTGTTAGAATTTAGATCAATGTAAAAATCACCTCTTACTTAAAATTCCACTCTGTCAAACCAGTCTTTGTCTTTGCATTTTTCTTTCATCTTTATTGTAACTTTTTCCCCACCTGCAAACATGTGTAAGTAATAAATATATTGTATATTTCATAATCTACACATTAACAATAACTGTTATATTTTGCAATTCATATATTGAACGCAAATGAAAATAACATTGAACAAATCATTCTCTTTTTTTTTTTTATTTATCGCTGTCAACACTGTACACATCTCCTGTCTGAGCTCTCTAAAACCTACACAACCATTAACTGCTCACTGGCATCTAATATAGCATGGCTACTTACACTGTGCAGACTTTTGCATGGCTGCTGATAACAGCTGACAGGTTTCATGATCTGGTTATTAACTTAACAGAATGTGTCTTCCTGCACTGCATGAATACTAACCCTGTTTCTATCTATTTGATCACACTCACTGCACTCAGCAGCTGGATCAGAATCAACCAGAGAAGCTGTTGGAGGACCAGAAGAGGGTAAGTACTTGGCTAAACATGGTGGCTAATGTAAAGCCTCCAACCCATGGTGAGATTTTCTAATTTGTCTTATGATTTGAACACACATTTTCCTGCTTCTGTTTTTTTTTTTTTTTTTCTTCTTTACGATTCTGCTTGACGTCAATTAAAATTAATATTCACATTACATCACATATTTCCCTCCCCTTCTTTTCTTGATGCCTCCAGCAATGAAAAATTTAGGACTTCCCATTCTTCTGTAGAGCCTCGCTATTATATTAATAGACTACAAAAAGAGTACTGATTGCACCCTATGGTTACATAATATACTCATATTATCAATAGCTTTGTGATGAGGAATCAACATCATTGAAGTTTAATTCATGGCTGTGAATCTATATGTAAACCAATTGCAATGAATCTATTCTCTGTTTTTTATTGCTCTTTGTCAATTTTTTGTTAAATATTTATTTACAGAAACAAATGAATCCTTTCAGCAATTTTGATGTCTGTTATTATTCAAAGTTATTAGATTTATGGTGTCACCCACAAAATAGGACACATGTAGATGATGCTAACAAAGGAAGATTAGTGAAGGTTTCATTCACAATTTAAGGTATTTTTAAGCAAATAGACCATGGAGTATAACTTGCCATATTCATACAATTGGTTAACTCAGTGCCAATGTAAGAGGTGAATACTATTTTTCACACCTTCCACATAAATAAATCCTGACCTTCAGCACATAGCTATGGCATCACGGCTTACATAAGGGCTCTGTCGCCTATCGAGGACCACCCACAGATGACAACAATTTGCACATAATCACGCACAAACACAAAAACCATTCTCTTTCATTTCCTTCACTTTATCACAAGGGAGGTCTGCAGGTAACTACGGGCTGTAGTTGCCATAACAACAGCAAAGTCGTGCTGCCGTATGCTCTACAGTGGATGAGTCACAATGTGGGAGGGTCAGCTCCAGGTCTGTTTAAGTGAAAAGCAGGACCTCACATTGTCACTACAGAGGTTCACTGTTGATGATAACAATAACAGTTTTGGCCAAGTGGGTGGTAAATGACAAACCTGCAACTATTCCTACATGAAAATGCATCTGGATATTGACTTGAATTTAAATACTTAAAATAAATAGTTCATATGTAGTACAGTGTGGTCCTGATGGTAAACAGATTGTTTTGTTAGAACTGAGGAGTTCTACCTTTCTTTCAAAAATCTAAGTACAATTTAAGATTGATGATGCATATTGCTACTGTTATACAACTGCTCCCTTCTCGTTATCACTGACATGACATCATTTTATCCATCCCTTTTTTTTTTTTCCCTATCATAGGGCGAGGCACTGAGACAGATTCTGGTGAACCGTTACTATGGTAACTTCCATCGGAGTAGTGGGCGAAGGGACAGCCTGACCGCTTTTACAAATGGCCCCCTCAGTCCAGTGGGACATGGCAAAAATCAGTCAGGTGGGACACCGTCATCTGTTAGTCATTTCCAACACCTAAGGTTAGGTTGACATCAGTGAATTACATAAGGTCATGAAAACACATCAGCGTCTCAAAGTTACAGTGAATTGTTTACCTTGTGTCTGGTAAAGAGAAACCAGCAATAACTATCAAGGAGCAAAGTCTAGAAACAAATTTTACTTTTTGGTTAGCCAAAATGTTCCCTGCCCCTGAAATTGTGGTAACGCAAGGTTCTTTCAAAGTGTTATGTAAAGATCTATGTGTCTGGCCATGGTCTGGTTATCAGCTCCAGAGTTGTGCTATGAGCTGCTCTTTGAGCTTGTACAGAACAGCACTGCAATCATTACCTGATAACAAAGACATTATGTTATTGTGGAAAGTCAAAATATTAAAACAGATGCAATTCTGTTGAATGTTTAAATCAAGTTAAATTAATTGAGTAACATTTATCAGTATATTAAGTTTTGGAGGACATATTGGTGCTAATGTACATAGTGTTGTTTTGTTTTTCATATAAATTTAATAATACCATTTTAACCCAGCGCACATACCATGATTTGCAAATATACCATAACTGTCCTGCATGATATTGCTGCCTGTCTGTCCTCCAGTTCCCATTGGTCAGTGTGATGCCTCTGCCGGGATGTAAATGCCTTACCATTCGTAATATAATTATGATTAATGGCCCAGATGTTCAAATTCAACTAAGGTGGAAGATCAAAGAGCAAAATCTCCCTTTTTACCAGTTCACCATGTCTCCCATGTACACCAAGGTTCTGGCAAATTTCCAGACCACAGGATGTTTAGCCCTCCCCTGTGTGATCCACTTTACACTGTTGCTAGGTGACAGGCTGCTACTTCCTGTGCAAACAGCTTTTGCACCTGTTGCAGAAACCAGACCCAGGCTAAAAATTCCATATGTACCCTGAGGCAGGGGCCTGAGGAGGGAATGTGCAGGCCAAGTATGTGTAATGCAACGCCACAGTTGCACAAATCATTGTAGTAATAAAATAGCACCACAGTAGTTGTATGTTCCATTGCACTTTTCGGCTTTTTTCTGCTAAACATGTTCAAATCTTTGTCAGTCATGTGGATTGGGAATTAAATGTAAGACACAACTATGCCTATGTTACCTTTTTTACACTATACTGCATTTCCAGTAATGATCAGATTTAAAGTGTTTTCATTCAATACAAGAATAAGAACATTTAACAGTTATTGTCAATAATTGATGTCACTAGTTTTTTATAATAAAATGATACAACCTGATTATATTGAACTTAAGGTAATGTTAATAAACCATAAAGAATTAGTTTATCTCGTTTTTGCACCCACCCCCAAGGGGAGGCAGGGCGTATTATTTTTGGTATGTTTTTTTGTTTGTCTATTTGTTTATATGTTTGTTTGTCTGATTGTCAGCAACTTTACACAAAAACTACTGGACCAATTTCCATGAACTCTTTAGGAAAGGTGGGAGGTGGTCCAGAATAGATCCCATTACATTTTGGTGAATTTAAGTCAAAAGTCAGGGTCAAGGTTACCAAAAAATGCATTTGTGCAATGATTAAAAAATGCAGCAAATCAGTAATTTCCTTTTCATTTCTGTATGCTCAGTTTTGCATATAGCTTCTTTTTGCTCTCACTGTAAATCTGACATTTGAAGACTCTATGTCTAAAAGTCACAATAAAGGTCAGGGGTTAGGGTTAGCCGTAGCCGTGTGCATCAGTTTCCATTCTAGCCCTTATAATACAATAGGGCAACAGGGCAGTGCAGTCCATTTGTCATTGATTTCAGTTTATCACCCAGACCTAACTGACACCTGGAGTGCACTTCAAAGTGGCATCATGACCTTTGACCTTGAGTGACTTTGAGAGGTCAAAATCAAAGTCACATGATTTTAAATGGTTGTAACTCCAAAAAAAAGTGGTAACAAGTACTCAGTTACTATTGCTGAGAGATAGGAACAATGTAGGCTCCAAAATGGTGTCATGACCTTCGACTTTGAGTGGTCAAATGGAGAGGGAGATGTCCTTTAAGTGGGTCAGGGTTTGTTGTGCCTGGCACCACTTGTTTTTTTATGTTTTTATTGTGGTACCCAGTGACAGAATTTACAGCCTGTGCATCTGAAGGTTAAAATATGTGGTGGTCCATGGTGGACTCCTGTGGCTCATCAAACATACATAAATTAGCATCATTATTTAGTCTTGTATTCCGAGGCTATTTTCGTGGTGAATACAAACTTGAGGACAACTGAAATTAACAGATTTAACTTTGCCTAAAAATCAGATGAATGGACATAATATTTACATCTGCAAGTCCAAGCAACTGCTGGAGTCATTTATGCTGTTTTGATTTCCCTGTCCTTATCTTGCAGCATTAGGAGGACCTGGAGGCCTAAGCCGTGGTGAAATGAGCCTAGCAGAGGTACAATGTCACCTGGATAAGGAAGGGGCCTCTGACCTGGTCATTGACCTCATCATGAACACTACGAGTGACAGAGTCTTCCAAGAAAGCATCCTGTTGGCCATTGCATTGCTGGAGGGAGGAAACACCACGATCCAGGTCAGTGCATTGTAGACCCCTGTAATATGAGTTGAAATATTGCCAGTTTCAGCTTATCCTATAGACAATCTGTACTACAGATGCTGTGTTACAGTTTCATTAGAGGAAAGTGCATGCCCTGTCATGGGTGGGAGTGTTCATTACTATAGAATGTGGGTCAGTGTGCCACCATAGCTGCACATGTACATCACAAAGGCTGCCCTCCTCCCCCACCAAATCCACCACTGTATCTTTTGCCTCAAGCCTTCACACTGTCTACTAATGGTGCCCCCTGAATGTTGATTTCTATATTTTAACTATATATATATTTTTTATGTCACTATATGCAAAGTCAGAGATGTGCTTTAGTCAGCAATGATAACTTAGATTCTCCTGATGTCCCCCCCTCCTCTTTTGTTTCTATTCTCTAAAACATAAGCCAGACCAGATCTTTTTCTACTTGTCTTTTATGTGTCTTACTGTCTCTGTGTCTGTCTGGTGATCTGTCTGTCTTTCCATCTGTCTGTCTGACTGTTGTTGTGTAAGTGTAGGGCTTGCATAATCAGATTAGAGTGAGAGAGCCACTGTTGCGGAGATAATGCTTTGGCTTCCCACGGCTGCTGCAGAGCTGCATCACGTGATCAGTCTGTGTTACATAAGGCCTGTGTGAATGAACAATGAGGAATGTCTCAGCCTTCAAAACATTCCAGCCTCTCTCCCGCTCCCTCAAGCTCTCTTGCCGGCCCAAACTGGGTCATGCTGGGCCTCCGGAACTGGGGCAGTGGGGAGAAAGGGCGGAGGGAAGGGGGAACACAGAGGGGATTGAAGAAACCTGGAGCTGCTCTTACCTTAGCATTCTGAAGATTCTGCTGAAAAGGAGGTTTCTTATAGGGGAAAAGCTATTCTACATGCAGTGTGAAAAAATACACCTTACAGTGCAAATATTTATTTGTTACTTTTTTAATTTTTTTATTTAACCTTTATTTAATCAGGCACGTCATTAAGAACAGATTCTTACAGGATACATTTTCTGTAAAATCCCACAAGGTTTAGCATAAAAGAGCGTTTGCTACATCTATATCCTCATCATTTATGCGTAAAAACATGAAAACTATCAGCGAAGCATAACTGAAAAGCTGAATTTGTGTTTTGTTCTCTTCAGTAAAATATTTAAACTAAAAAAGGTTTTATGGTGTGACTCTTTATGTCATCACCTGACAAAACCGAACTGAGCACCTGTTCCTGTCTTGGATATCTTGCTGTCACTTAACTATTTACACATTGACCTACATAGCACACAGAAATAAACCACACAGACACACCTTCACTCAAGAGAGTTCACTCTGTTGTCATATAAAATCCAAAATATGCCAAAATTACAAAATTATCTTGGTCTTTTTGGGGTTTTTTTTTTAGCTGCCTGTTGATTTGTTGCTTGCTCTCTGTCCTCTGTCTCCTTCTAGTTTTTCTTCCCAAAAGTCAGACATCTGTAAACTGTGTAAAAGTCGTCTTGTGACATTTCATTTCCCAGCCATCTGGCATGTTACCGCATGCTTCCCCACAAAACACTTCTGCAGCAAGAGCTTTAACCAATGCTGTTAGAAAACACCAAAATGGACATGGTTCAATTCAGCTATAAAATTGTCATGATATGTTGCTGGAAAAAAATGGCCAAAAGGATAGTTTTTGGATGAGAGCAAAGCTGCGGTTCCATTTGGTTTGCATGTGGTGCTGCCTGACATGAGAGGGAGGGTGCGAGGGAAAGGGAGCATGAGTATAAATAGCTGTTACATAACCTCCCTTTGTTGATGCCAAGTGGCGGAAAGGAAGGAGAGAAGGGAAAGCGCTATGACCTTGTTTTTCAGTGTTTTCCGCCCCCACCTCGCCCCACTCCTCTCCCTCTCATTCCACTAAGGGTTTGTGTCTCCATGGATACAGACAGGCTCTGTGTTTACCCAACACTGTAGGGGGCCCTGAGATGCTCTTCCCTCTCCTCCCTTCCCTTTATCCTCCTCTGTTACTATCACTCCATTCTCTCCTTGACCACCATGTGTTACGTCCTAGATTACATCATCTTTTCATTCTGCCACTCATGTCCTTGCTTTTCAAGTGCTATCAAAATACAGATGGCGTCTTGATACGACAGCACAGATTTCATAACTGTGAGTGTGTTAACAGGCAGCTTTGAAAAACTACAGATTGCAATGTGGTTCGCTGTGAAAGTTTAGGTTTTTCCTCTCAGTTCATTGTCAGTAAGACACAACCTTGTATAGTTTTCTAAAGAAACCATGAAATGAAAGTTAGTCATTGCATTTTGCTTTAGTGTGGTGTTGTACCTTTATGTGCAAACTTTGTTTCAGTGAGTCACTCAATCTACTGAACTGCACCCTGTTTCAAGAAACAGAAAGTACAAAGATCACTCTGTCAGTTGTCTGCTCCAGGTGAAAACTTTCACTGCAGCATGAAATGATTAACAACCCTTATATGACCAATATGCTCCCCTCCAGCCGCCATCAGTCAAACTTGCTGCAGTGAAATCTAGGCTCTCATCTAACCCTCATCGGTAAGATTAAATACCCCTACCAATGTGGTCCAAGTACAGCTAGTGCTGAGCTGTGAGGCCCATTGCATTATCCCGAACCCAGGATATCCTACAGATGACGAGTTAGGATGTTAATAAAATGTTAGGTTGTAAAAATGAGTGTGATTACATAAGAATAATGTTGGCAGTTTTTCAGTTTGGGAGAGAATACTGTATTGCAGAGCATGTGTGATATGTGGGTGTGTCCTTTCAAAATTGGCATGTGCCTGTGCCTGAGACAGCTGACCTAGTTTTTGGCGTATGTGTGTGTGTACATGTGTGTGTGCGTGCGTGTGTGTGTGTGTGTAAATGTCAGTAGGCGTGTTTACGTATGCACTCACCAGTTTGTGTGCTTGTACTGTAGGAGTGTGTGTCTGTGAGTTATGTAATGGTGAAGGGCAGGGAGGAGTGGGGTGTACTTCTCTTCTCTCTGTTTGCACTGCTCTAATCAATGTGTGTTATCCTGGCTCTGGGCCTCATGTCTCACTCTCTGCTCCCTTCCTTCCTCACCCTCCTCATCCCCTCAGTGCTCTAGCTGACTGATACAGGATAGAGTTATGTGAGCAAAGACAGACAAGCATGACCATTCCTGCCCCCCACATGTGCACCTTGGGCTTGCTGTGAATGGTGAGATGTGAGTAGCTCGCAGCTAATGCCCTTTCTACATTCTTCATGCTGTCATCGGGTTGTTTATTGCGCGATAGTCATGCTTGGTAGCTCTCCCCTCCCCATTCTGATATCACTTCGTCCCTGTCTGTTGGCAGACTGCGTACGTGCAGTAGGGCTGCTGCACAGTGGTGGAGGGCCAGGGTGGGGCACAAGGCTCTGGAATCTACTTTGGGGCACAAGCACTCAGTTATGTCATTGTTTTTCCTACTTTGGAAGAGTTCTGGCTGCAAAATAATATGAGCTCTGAATTGGACTGATAAAACTACTCTCGTTTTTGGCTGGTTATTTGGTCTGTCACTGATTTAAATTCTGAACCAAAAGTCCTGGCAGTGTTTTAACAATATAAAGCCTTGCTGTACAAACATATTCAGACAAATTAGTTTGATTTCTATAGTCCAGTATCCTCAAGGGGCTCTGGAATCTGTACAGTGTACAGCTGTCCTCCTTCAGGCCAACAGCTCAAATAAAGGAAAACCTTGTTGTGGTAGAATAAATGGAAAAAATCTCAGGAAGAGCCACAGATGAAAACCTCATCTTTGCCTTCACAGGGCAGATTGGGAAAATGTGTGTTTACAGAAAATTAATGCATATTACATTACATACAGCAGTTTATATTCATAGCACAGTTCAGAGGGTGACCATGGTAAAGGAAACACAAAGGGTTGTTTTGTCCTTTTCCTTAATATTTGCCTTGTGACTGTCATTTATTTATTTCCTCCAGTAGCCCAGTTTTTATATCTAACCTGGAAAGACAGATGGTTATGTAACAAACTTTCAGAACTGGCCTAGATACTGTCTGATAACATTTTTTCTCTCCATATCAGTTGCTCTCATTTTACCCCTCTCTCGATCATCGGCGTGTTTCTCATTTCACTTCCTTATTACCTCTTTGGTGTCTGTCTCTTGCCTGAAGCCTTTTCCTCCCTCCTCCCCACTATCCCCGTTTCTCTATCTGTGTAAGTAGGCCAAGCTTCTCCCACTCGTGTCATTTTTCACCCTGTTAGTGTGGCAAGGCGGATTCTTGGTCAAAGCGTTTCCATAGGCTGCAGCAGATAACAGCTCTTACATAACCAAAACAACAGCTCAGAGAGTTGGGACATAGTGTATGTATTGCACATCCAGGCTTGAAAGTGCTCTAATTCTGTATAACCCCATTCCACTGCAATAGCTGCAGCGTTTAAACCTTCACCTCAGGGTAGAGTCAGACATCCTTATATAATATTCAGGAATGTTCAGTCAAGACCTGTTTGATTGTATTGGGTGTTTTTTACTCTAAAACAACCAATTTCAACATAAGACCATGAAGTTAAGTACAGGTGCAGTTTACTAAAAATTTGTTTGAGGAAATGTCATGTTGACATTTTTTTGACATTATATTCAGAAGTTTTTCACTTTAGTCTTTCATATTTTTACTCTTACAAAGCAAACTGTATTAATTTCACCATCACCTTCAATATATCTATAGCTATTCATACATGTATATATATATATATATATATATATATATATATATATATATATATATATATATATATAATTCATGTTATAATAATGTAATGTAATGTTGTAATAATGTAATGTAATGTTACTGCACTGCAAATTTGGTGTTTAGTGTTTATTATTATTTACTCATGTATTTATTACTTTTTCAAGTGCAGTTGTACAGTAAAATTCCTAGTTCAAAATCCAGACATGTATTGTCTGCTGCTGATGTCTTAGTGAGTATTCCATGGGTTTCATCATCTGTAAGTTTTTTTGCATAGTACCCATTCTCCAAAACAAAAATTCAAGTCTGAATTGTGACTATATAGTACCATAGAGAAAACCTCCTGAGATCCATAAATGCATTTTGTTGTTTGTAGGCGACAACAGTTTCACAGCTGTAGTTAAAAAGGACATTCTATTTAAATGTTTTTTTAAAAAGCCAAAACTTTTACTTTCTTGGGTTTTAGGAGGATAAACAAAGCTGGACCAGAATGTATTCGTAAAAGTACAGTGTTTAATTTTTTCTTCTCTTTCTGTTTATCCAGCGTTCATTTTTTTGCCGTTTGACCGAAGATAAAAAATCTGAAAAGTTTTTCCGGGTGTTTTACGACCGCATGAAGCTGGCCCAGTTAGAGATCAAAGCTACAGTAACAGTGAACACCAGCGACCTTGGAAACAGGAAGAAGGACGATGATAGTCAAGACAAAGATGTCCCTGTTCGAAAGAAAGGTCAGTGGTTACCTGGTCACAGAGCCAGACTTACCTCCACACTAAGTTTTGTGTCAAAATGAAGAGATTAATTAACTGTTAAATTTCCCCTTCAGTTTGTTTATATAACATGTGTAAACAAAAGTCTTATTATTGAAATCATTTAAAGATCCTTACTTATTCTCCTTTGTCTACTCAGCCAGAGACTCGGCAGTTGTCATGACAGAGGAGGTGAAAGAACAACTATTAGAGGCTTCTTCTGCCACCAAGAAAGCTTTTAACTCTTACCGACGTGAAGCAGACCCTGAGGACCACTTCACCTCTGCTGATGGTCAGCCCAGCTCAGGGGACAAGAACCAGGATGATGGAGAGATGAGCTTTGTGATTGTTATCATGCGACCAATCCTTCGCTTCCTCCAGTTACTCTGTGAGAATCACAACCGGGACCTGCAGGTATGGTAATTTAAGCATCACAGTTTTACTACAGCAACAGATATTCCTCTCACATTCATATTCTAATCCATCTGTGCTTTTCATTCTGTCATTTACACAATGGTCTTTGTTTCTGCTGCTGTCTCTCACATTTGTAGAACTTCCTGCGCTGTCAAAACAACAAGAACAACTACAATCTAGTATGTGAGACTCTGCAGTTTTTAGACTGTATCTGTGGCAGCACTACTGGAGGTCTGGGTCTCCTGGGACTCTATATTAATGAGAAGAATGTAGCCCTCATCAATCAAACCCTGGAGAGTCTCACAGAGTACTGCCAAGGCCCCTGCCATGAAAACCAGGTACAGCACAGACTACAGTAGAAGTATGAAGTGGGATGGTTCTAAGCCACTGATGGGTTGTCTTATTTATTCTTCATTTCTTGTCTTAGAATTGCATTGCTACTCACGAGTCCAATGGTATCGATATTATTATCGCTCTGATCCTTAATGATATCAACCCTCTCGGGAAGAAGAGGATGGACCTGGTGTTGGAGCTCAAGGTGATTTGACTTCATGTTGTGATTGTGAATCACAATTTCAGTGGGAATGGTGCATTTATTCTAAAAAAAAAAAAGGTAAGCAAGAAAAATATCTAAAAATCAGAGTAAATGCTCCTGGAATCTCGATTAAACAAGTTGTGTCAGTCATAACCAAGCCCACCCATCACAAACATTTAACCTGGTGTTCTCTGTCTCTTACAGTATCATTGGAAAAACATATTTTTGGTGACATACCCTACATTCACCAACATTTATTGGAATCTATTCTGGACTGCCACAAACCTTTCCTGAAATTTTATTTTATTTTATGAAAAATGGTCCAGTAGTTTTGCATGCAGACAAAACAAAAAAACAATACCCTCACCTCCACTTCAAGGGGTAACAGATATGTCCCAAGTGTTTAGGCTAAGTTATAATGCTTCATTTATGGTGTATTTTGTGACATATTTGAGTAAAATAAAAGTGCCATTCCTGTGATTTTAAACATTGCTTGTAGTTGCACTGCAAATTCACTGATATTTCAATTGTTATTCCTGCTAATAAATGACAGATCTAATCCTAGAGAGCAAGTTAACTTTGGACCTGAAAATAGTATAAAAAGACTTAAAAAGAAACCCTGTCCAGTGGTTTCTTTTCATAGGATGGAATGTCACTAACAAGCTAGCAGTGTAATAGCAGGACATTCATTGGTCTGAGCTGAGCTGGCTTTTGTGCAGGACTGCCAAAACAAATAGCTGCACCATGCTTTTTCCTTGAGCACCAGGGATCCTGCGTGTTTTTCTTGGAGCTTGCACTCTTATCAGAGAGCTCTCATTTCTCTAAATCTACTCTTTTTTTATTGAAATTTTTTAGAACAATGCGTCAAAACTGCTGCTGGCCATTATGGAGAGCCGCCATGACAGTGAGAATGCAGAGAGGATCCTATATAACATGAGACCTAAAGAGCTGGTAAAGGAGCAATGCTTTTGCACCCATCTAGCTGTCTAACCCCCCCCCCCCAAAAAAAACACGTTGAACTTTTCTTAATGTGCATTTGTTCTCTTCAGGTGGAAGTGATTAAAAAGGCCTATCTGCAGGGAGAAGTGGAGTTTGAGGACACAAAGGAGGATGAGGATAATGGAGAAGAGGAGGAACATGATGCTGCTTCTCCCAGAAATGTTGGACACAACATTTATATTTTAGCTCACCAGGTCTGGTATTCATCTCTGCCACATGTTATAAAATCCCATGCTGATTATACAACTAAATAGCAGTAAAGCAAAGTTTTTTTTCTTTTTTTTCATGAGTGACTGTGATGCATTATCCATGTGTGTTTTAAACCATTTTTTCTTCATACAGTTGGCACGCCATAACAAGGAGCTGTCCATAATGTTAAAGCCAGGAGGAACCAATGGAGAGGGAGATGAGGCCTTGGAGTTTTACGCCAAACACACAGCTCAGATAGAGGTCACAACATACCATTACATTACAACAAAAAAATATATTGCGGTAATATTAGGTATTTGATAATTCTCTGTTATATACTTCCAGAACTAGTAGAAAATTTGAGAAAAGGTCTGTTGTCATATTACACATCAGTTTAAATGAACCTAAAGAGGACGAGGTACATGAGACCCTCTGAGGTGACTTTGAGTCTCTGTATTCAGATTGTGCGTCAGGATCGGACCATGGAGGAAATTGTGTTCCCAGTTCCCAACATCTGTGAGTTCTTGACCTCTGAGTCAAAGTTACGAGTCTATTATACCACTGAGAGAGATGAGCAGGGCAGCAAAATCAACGACTTCTTCCTGCGAGCGGAGGACCTCTTCAATGAGATGAACTGGCAGAAAAAACTCAGAGGTATGTGAACATGTACGGTAAATCAAATAATAGTTTCATTTGAAAAATAAAGAATTATGTCTGTATATAGACTACAAAAGGTTGATTAAACCACCCAAAGAGTAGTCAGCATTATTTTTTATTGCAAGAATTGAAAAGAATAAAAAATAACAATCATTTTCATACATTTAGTGATAATACCTATTGTAAATGTGGTGTCTATTCGATTGTCAATTGTCCACATTTAATAAAAGCAGGAGCAAAAGGTAACGTGAGTAAGAAAAAAAAAAAAGAACTTGCTGAACCCTCCCTGTGATTGGTTGATAAAAATGCATATCCCCAACACAACAACAGGGCTAACAGTGTCATGCTCCAAATGCTGTGTGTGTGCTTGTGTGTGTGTGTGTGCATATTTCCACTGTCTAAAAGCAGACAGGGGCTTTCCACATTCTTCAGGCCATGAAACATTTGTACAGTAACCTTATGAATCACAACTGAGAGCTCACTCGCTCACGTACACAAACATAGAGGGACCCGCACCCACACTCAGTCACACTTGTAATCCACGTACAAGACTGCATACCCACACAAAGCTATATTTTGTCTCTTGCTCACAAGAGGGGATGGACAGAGAAAAGTCCCTGCATCTGTTTCTCCTTTTCCACGAATAGCAAAGGTCATATCACCAGAAAACTGTCTACACATGTGTTAGAGGGAGAAAGAAAATGACAGTGTCTGATAATGGACAGCCCTGTTTTTCATCCTAAATGTTTTTAAAGTGAATTATGGTAGCAATTTGTAAGGATAAATCAATAAGGATGTAGACTGTTTTAAGTCCATTCAGCATAAACTTGCTTTACATGTGATTAAAAACAAGTATGTTGGCAAAAGTAAACTTTTTTTTTTTTTTTTTACATTTCTTTTAATAATGTTTAATCTGAAGGCATCACCCAGGAACATTTTAACATAATAAATCCAACAAAATCCAGTTATCTGTGATCAATTATCAACAAAATACCTTGTGTGTCATGGCATCTTTCTGCTCTCCCCTTCAGCTCAGCCGGTGCTGTACTGGTGCTCCAGAAACATATCCGTTTGGAGTAATGTTTCCTTTAACCTGGCTGTGCTTATGAACCTGCTTGTCTGCTTCTTCTACCCCCTGGAGGGAGTTCATGGAGGTTAGTCACACATGAGCTGACATTTGAGTGTGTGAAAATGCCTAAAATCAACACCTGAAACTACGCACCCCCTCTTATAAATGTGAATCTGAAACCTGATTGTGTTTCCCAATATTTCTGTGTTTTTCATTTCATTTTGTTTTCACATCTTTCCTTAGCTAAAAGTTTTACATCAGATTCATATATGCATTCTTTACTTTTTATAGAGTATTTTGGTGGAGTGTATCATGTTTTAGCTCATCTGTGAGTTTTATTAATATGTGCTGCGCTGCTCTTGCACAAACTGGGTTCACTTGAAGGTTATTCATTCCAATAATGCAAAACAGGAAGGTCAGGGTCTCACTGACATGTTTGTCTTGTACCAAATGCTCCTATTCAGTTTTATAGGAAGTACTATTGTATGTTAACTAACAGTGACTGTAATAGATATGCAGAAGGCTATGTATAATTTAAACAACAAATTGCCACAGGCTGCAGTAAAACTTTAGTAATGGGCTATACATTACATTTTATCTCATCAACTTCACATATTTTTACAAAAGACATTTGAAAAACAATGTCACATGATGCAACCATCCACCAACTATGAAGAGGAATCTCGGTGTCCTGCTCCCAGGCATCAGCTTTGACCCACTAATCTCATTTTTCACGAACTTCTAATCTACCTGTTGCAGATCACCTGATCAGAATAAGAAGCATGACCTGACTACCCCTTATTTTAGTTGACCACAAACCTCATCCCACATAAACAGACTTATCACCTGATCTGAGTTCAAGTCTTGGGTTCTTAAAAACACTGAACACCAGGAGAACCCACGTGAACATGTCACTAATCAGATTGTAGTTCATCAACCACGACTTGCTCCTCCTTAATAAATCTTACATCAGTATTCATCTAACTTGATTCTAACCTTTTATTCCTTGCTTTGTTCACTTTCTTATCTCAGTCTATGACTGGTAGCTTTTGATGAAAATGTCATATTGTATTTACATATACCAAAAAAATAAAAAATTAACAAATAGAAAAAGAAATTACATCAACCATCTCAATTATTATGTAATTTTAGTTATTTCCATGTAAAAAAAATTTAAATAAAATTATATATGTGTGTATATATATATATATATATATATATATATATATATATATATATATATATATATATATATAATAGTCAATGAATAACACATAACAAAACTTTGCTTCATATGTTTTACAGTCTAAGATTAAATTGGAATCATTCAGGGTTAATAAAATAGTGCAGATTGGTCTAACTTAGATACATATACAGCAAATTAATAATACAGTAGCAAGCGGAATACAGAGTAATACAAAAGAAATAGTCGAATATGGCAAATATTTATGGGGGCAACATATTAAAGATGGTGTGTGTGTGTGGGGGGGGTTACTATACACTCTACTGTATGTGTACAGTATACTGTACATTGTATGCGTACAGTATACACATACTGTACACATCCAGTATATGTAGAATTTGTGTATTTATGTATATGCTGTGTGTATGTGAACATGTGTGTATGAATTGTGGAATTTTCTTTTTCTGTAACTGACAGAAAAACATCTTTAAAACCATTAAAAATGTAAACGGCAAAAAAAGGTCCAGTGGCCTTTGTGCCTTGTGTAGTTATAAGTACTGCATACTTGCAAACATAAATTTGTATGTAATAAGTTTTACACAAAGACAATCTAGTCTAAATTATAGGGCAGTAACTTTCGACAGACTCTTACACTGTGTTTGGCATAAGGGTATAAAAGTGTGCAGCACATTATGCTACTTTTTATATTACAATAAGATTGAAATTCAGCTTTATCTTTGTTGTACTAAATGACCATTCAACTCAAGTGCTGCTTAGATTTCACCCTCCACACTGGAACACTAGACCTTGGTGTGTAAAACAGGATCACGTGAGTCTCCAACATACCTACAGTTACAAGAACATTTATGGCTTTGGGCCCAGGCCTCTTTCTGTTCCTCGCATACTGTGTACTTGCCCTCCCCCCCACACCACTCCCTCCTTTGCTCAGGGCTTTAGAATGAGGGTTATAAGAGCAGGAGATCTAGGTCAGTGTGTTCTGCCTGCATGCATGACTGACTGCCTTTTGATGAATAGCTATGGTTAGAATCACACACTCATGACACATGTTCTCACACCAACACTGTGTATTTCAATAATTTCCAACTGTTGATACATGGAGATGCATCTTATCTGTACACAATGTAATTAATCTACATGTACATTTAACAGATGTGAAGGGTAAGTAGAGGGTTTGCAGATGCGTGAAAGAACCCCTGTCTGCCACATCACTGGGGCCATATGTTGCTCCCTGTTCTTTCCTCATGAAACTTTCAGCTGAGGTATTTTTAGAGAGGGCTGTTATGTAAGTGGCACCTGTCATGTGATCTCCACTGGGAGTGGGAGCGAGAGCAAACTAGAGAAAAGGAAGGAGACAGAAAAAGGCAAGGGGGACTGAAGGGGGGCTCCCAGAAATGCAGTAACTCAAACAGATCTACATGTTCTATCGCATTCAAATGGACAGTTTTTGTTGTCAGGGCCTTAGTTTTGGTTTTCTTTTCTTTACTTCTTTACTTTTTTTACCTTTTTTATGAAACCGATTTCAGTGATTACTGTTTATCCTATTCTTGAATGCAAAACATGTACACATTCTATCCTGTGTTTGGAAAAAAATCATTGTAGTTTACTGAGGTAGCACATTGGCTGTGGGCTCATATTTTTAGGGTTATTGAACAACTTTTTGGTTTGTAGCACCAGTGATACATTGCCAAATGAAGCCTCTGATTAATACAGTAATCCTGGATTTAATATTTGATCAAGTGATGCATCAGGTAGGCCATTCCAAAGCTTACATTCACACAGACATACATAAAAAAAAAGTATGTCAGATACTTGGGGCTGTTATGTAACTGGTTCTTTGAGTTCAAAGTCTTACTAATGAAGGCTTTAGGCTTGTCTGTGAGGCAGAACATATTACAAACCAGTTAAAATCAGTCCTCATTTAAGCTGCAAACTGCATGGTCATGGTCTGTACATGGTTCTGTATTATTCAATATTATACAATATTGAATTGTGTATGGAATAACAGATTTATTTGTTTTGTGTGTTTGAACTTATGATCTGCAGGTATGCTTGATCCCCACCTATCAGCGTTACTTTGGATGGGGGTCCTGGTGACACTGGTCATTGTTATCATCATGCCCCAACCGCTGGGCATCCGAGCTCTGGTCATTGTCACCATTCTACGCCTCATCTTCTCTGTTGGCCTTGAGCCCACACTTTTCCTTCTGGGGGCTTTCAATGTGAGTTTGTTATTGTTTTGAAAGGTTCACTCACCAAAATAATTAAAAAAAAAAAGTTCAAAATACTATAGTGATATTGTGGCTTTAATTTGTGAATGTGAATACCAGTTGTGTATTTATTTATATACTGTAGTACAAATGTTCTTTATCAAAGCAATGTTTCTGTGGTTAGTGGGTAATTCCAGGGGGAATGTGAACACACCCCTTTTATTCTACCATTCATTTTCAGTTTGTTCTTTCACATACTCAGAAATCTGCACCACACTAGTTGCAGTTCTCCTTCTGGCTCTTGCTGAACTCTCATGCCTACTTGCCGGTTCGACGCCCAGTCTTCCTGTGTTGCCTCTGGCCCTGCAGCTCTTTGCAGCGCCTGGCTGTGTTATGGAGTGTGAAGTGCGTCATTCCACCCTAGAGAGAGACACTGCCCCTTCACCCACTAGAGACTTTCTAGATGTGCTCTTAAAATAAACACATGCAGAGAAAACAACATCTTGAAAACACCTCTGTCATGTCTCTTTTCAGTCCCTGTATTTACATGTGCACAAAAACCGGGTTACTGAGAAAAATCAGGTTAAGGCAGGAAATCAGAGAATGTGTTATCATGTAATGCATCCTTGACAGTCTGAAGCCTATATTTAGTAGTAAAGAGTCAGTCTATTTGACTGTGTTTTTGATTTTTTTTTTTTTTTTTTTTGCTTTTAAAGATGTTGAAAATATTTTAAACAAAATGCTGAACATATTTTAAAAATGTATTTATTAATTTTATTATGAGTCTAATCAACTTATATCCAGACTATCAGTTTATGGAATCATTTATAGAATACTACAATTAAACAACTGATATGCTGATGGTCCCTTCCTTGACCTTAACTCTACCATGACAGTGATACTTTATCGCACACTCGCAGCCTCTTACAAAATCCCTCTTAGAAACTGAAGTAAACATATACATGACAATGAAGTCGGGTTCCTCTTACAGGCGCAGTATGTAACCGGGTTTCTGATAATCCCCTACCCTAAATAGCAAATCCAGGTTACCTGTTTGTATGACATTTTTAAAAAGTCAATCATCTTAATATGTCCTCATTTGGCTCTGCCTCTTTTAAGTATTATAAGAATAAATGACTGATGACGCTGTTGCTGATTATAAAACACAATTAATTTATGTTTCAGGTGTGTAATAAAATCATCTTCCTGATAAGTTTTGTGGGCAACCGGGGAACTTTCACACGAGGCTACAAAGCCATGGTGATGGACTTTGAGTTTCTCTACCATCTCCTCTACCTCATCATCTGCTCCCTGGGCGTGTTTGTCCACGTCTTTTTCTACAGTCTGTTGGTAAGAGACACATATGATGTGGACACATACATATCTCCTTAATGCCTGAATTTATATACAAGCATATTAAAAAATAAATGATTCGAGCTGTTGCTTTAAACTAGATGCTAAATGAAGTGGAGATTGTGAATTTGATTACAGCACATAAAATGGTTAGAAATGTGGGTGTGATACAAATTTGTAACAATAAGAATTAATTGTCAATAGTAATAAAAAAAAGTTTTATTGATGCCACAAAATAATTTTCAGTGTCCTGAATAGGTACTTATAAAATAACCCTGAATTGGCATTTGGCTAAAACATAACCTTATCTAAGCTGATTCCATGATGGAAACTGTTTGTTGCAAATTGGTGACAGTTGGTGTTAAGGGATTAAACCTTTTTCCAGTTCTAAAATGGTTTTGAGTAAAACCATGTGTAAAACATTTTTTCTCTTTGTGAATGTACGTAACTCTAACTTTCCAACATAGTGCATCCAAGGACATATCCTGTTAGTAAGCCAGAGGTTTCCTTTTTTGGCACTTTAATGACACTGCTGTTGTTGCTTTTTGGGTGTTAAGTGTTTTGAGTAGGTGTGTCAAGCCTGTTTTATAATGTGTCACCGGTGATTGGAAATGTTTTCCATTTGCACAGGCACCTTCACAGATGGAGTACAACATATTTTCTTTTTTCTTTACTTGATAAATAACCTTATGAACACGTCAATCATTTGTGCCAGACAGAAAAAACAGATGAACCCACAAGAATAAAAAACTGCACATGCCTCATTATATGAAAATATGTATTTAACACTTATTTCTAATGCTCATATTCCAATCAACATAAGCTTTCAAAGGTGAAAATAGCCTCTGGTGACCAAAAGCCTCTATTTAAATACATTTTAACCACTAATTGTATCAATATATGGAAATAATTCAGGTAAAATGCACTTACTATGTGAAAATGTTACTTCTTAGATGTTCAGAAACTCAGTGAAAATGGAAAGAGGGGGATCTTCTGCAACATTGATTCACCAATTACTCTCTTGATTCACAAATAACGGTGATTGTACAAGCTTGTATTTATCAGTCAATAATATGTTTTGTGGAGAAATCCACTTTTTCGTCAGTTTTCTTTGTGTTGCTACAAAATCCTGAAAATGCAGAGGATAATTTATAGTAATGGAAAAGAAGCTTTGTGAAATTTGAAATCTCAAGTATTTTGTTTTTTTTTTTTCTATTTCAAAATGTGTGGCTAAATGAGACTGACACAAACAGATGCAAATACAAGAGAAAAAAAGCAAAATGTGTGCCCTGGATGTGTTTTCTTATCTTTCTGAAACATCCAGTTTTGATAGTGATGTAATAGTTCATATTGTGTGTTTCAAGAATGGCACATTACTTCAATGACTTAAGGGTGATTCTTAATAGAATGCATCACAAATGCATGCGGTGCCCAAAAACCTTTTTTCCCAACACTATACAATAAATGGTGATACATGACTTAGGATTGGGTTAAATGTGGTGAAAAAGTAATTTTGAAGTCACCACAAAATGAGTACTGTGTCTTTAAGGATGTACAAATTATTCCTTTTCCTTCTAAGATGATGGATATAATGTGTTTTTTTTTCTGTTTTTTTTTACCGCTGCAGTTGTTTGACCTGGTATACAGAGAGGAGACTTTACTGAATGTAATCAAGAGTGTCACACGTAATGGGCGCTCCATTGTACTCACTGCTGTACTGGCTCTCATCTTGGTCTACCTGTTCTCCATCGTTGGTTACATTTTCTTCAAAGATGACTTCATCATGGAGGTGGATCGTATCCCCAACACAACACTGAGTAAGGACATATATATCCAAATAGCCCAAAAGATTACATTATAACTATTTTTTTTAAATGCATGACAAACATATCATCTCATCATGCTTTGTAGAAAGTGGAGCCAGTCTGGCAAGTGAGTTTCTGTCTGAGGGAATGTGTCGAGGAGGGTCTGAGGAGAATTGCACTGCAGGGTCCATTCAAGAAGGTACTCATCAATCCAACACTGTGCTTCATCAGTTAATAACAACTTCAATTAAGTCATGAATTCCACTTAGATGCAGTTACGTTACAAATGTGTTAATTTAATGGACGTTGTGTGTCTGGGGTGAAGTTGGTGTATTTTGGACATTTAAATATTTAAGACACACTTGGGATCCGGACCCAAAGTGGGGTAGCCTGGAATTCAAATGGGGTTACCTGAAATATATATATTAATAAAAAATATATGGTGAGTTGACAGAAACAATCACAATCAATAACACACATGACAGTGTGAGTCTGAAACTGAAGCACTGTGGTACTGTTTATCTGTCAAATGTTCACTGTGGTCAGTTTCAGATCCTGCAGTTCTTTCATAATTCGTAGTTTGAGTTGTTGTTGTTGTTTTTTTTCAGTATAAAGTATCAGCCTTGTAAATATAAGCTAGACTGACTACATATCCTAACCAAAGAAAATAAAATTCTCATTTTGTGCAGTAATCTATACGTGCCTTTTCTGTCTCTGTCCATAATAATATACATTATATTGACTAAATGTCATCTATGATTAATGTTTGCATCATAATATAGCAAATCTTTACAAATTAATTTTAGCACAGAAAAGGTTTGGGTGGCATGGTGGTGCAGTGGTTAGCACTCGTGCCTCACAGCAAGTAGGACCTGCTTCAAATCTCACACCAGACCTTTCTGTGTGGAGTTTGCATGTTCTCCCCGTGTTCATGTGGGTTTTCTCCAGGTACTCCAGTTTCCTCCCACCATCCAAACACATATTGTGGTAGGTTAATTGGTTAATCTAAATCACCCATAGGTGTGAATGTGAGAGTGTTTGTCTATATATGTTCAGCCCTGAGATGAACTGGAGACTCATACAGGGTGTACCCTGCCTTCACCCATTATAGCTGGATTAGGACCCCACAGACCCCTGCGACCCTAGTGAGGATAAAGTGGGTCCAGATGACGAGAGAGACAAAAAAGGCAGAAATTTGTGATGTTAAAATGGGTTCACAAGCCTAAAAAGGTTGGAAACCACTGGTTTAAGTTTTGGGGAAGTGTAGGATGCTGTACAAGCAGAATTGTAATGTACTGTAATGTAAACAATACTGCTTCAACTTCTGTATATTTATGTGAATCAGAATGACTGGGGTTTTCAAAACAATATAATGAAGCATGTATATCTACAGAGGGAACAGCTACCATGTATCTACCTCTGAATGAACTTCCTATTCTTTATATTTGGGAGCCATCCAGCATTAAAGTAGATTATGTCCACCTATCATGTCTGAGTGTCGTCCAAAGTTAATATCCTTTTTTAAAAAAAGGTTGGTTTGAATGCCTCTCTGTCCTAGTCATGTTCTGTTGTGTCCTTGGGGAAGACACTTCAGGTAAGGTAAGGTACTTTATTTGTTATTATACAATGTACTAAAAAAAATTTCATCTGCATTTAACCCATCCTTGGTGCCATTGGGGCATCTGTAAGGAGCAGTGGGCAGCCATGGGTGGCACCCAGGGACCCTCCTCCAGGCTAATGGTCGGAATCACCAGGCTGGAGGATTTTACCCTGGGGTCTTCATTCTCCCTGCCTCCAGTGCTGCTACTCACACTGATGTACGAACACGTATATGTTCAGTGGTGGTCAGAGGGACCATATGACCAAATTAGCAGCCACTCCTCAGTCCGTCAGTCTCCCCCAGGGCAACTGTGGCTACATATGTAGTTTACCACCACTAGAGCGAGAATAAAGACTAGAGAGTGAATGAATAATGGATCCACTGGAGAGCCATTGAGAATGCATTCATAGAAAATTGCAATATAAATCTAATCCATTACTATTCTTATTAAGAATTTTAATTTCTTCATAAGTTTTTGTGGCTAATTTTCTTGACCTTTGAGACATTTACAAAGACACAAAGCAGCATAAAGGCTGAGGGCTATTTTGATATCTGGAGCTCTTTAGTCAGACTGTAATTTTAATGTACAAAAGCACAATTATAGATGAAACATGGCTGTTTACTGTATGCAACCATTATTATTATGGTTGATACGATTTACTATTAAGTGTAGCACCTACTTTGATGGAAAGTTTTAGTGAGACTGGTTATTCTAGTCATTAATTACAGGGATTATTTGTCGAAACCACTCAACCTGTTGAATTGCTTCGGTGAAACTGTGCCTTGTTGTCTTGTGCTTCTCAATGAATCCACACGTGTGACTTCATTGACCCTAACATCTGACATGTGACCTTATTGACCCCACATGATTTAACATGTGAATGTTCCAAAAAAACCTAGACTCCATGGAAACTCCCCCCAGCTCAAGATATGTGGCGTCTTCTAGACTAAAATGGTAAACATAGTGAATGATGTAACACTGTGTTTTTTGTTACATGCAAAAGTATGTGCAGTACAATTCATTCAGACAACATTTTGTATCAAGCTGTTATCTAGGCGAGCAAAAATCTGAAATGAGGCATCAAGAGCTAGTGGTAACAGAAACAAGGCTGTGGGATCAAGGTCTTAAACAATGTCAGGGACCTGTCCTATAAAATAACCCTATCTGATCATATGAAAGAACTATGATTCTTGTCCCTACAGTTCAGCAGAAAAAGAAAATGTAATCACTGGAGATGTAAGATAATTCCACTAGGCAAAAAACAGTTAACAATGTGTTTACGCCATAATATTTTCTACCCTGACCTTCGTTTGACTCTGTTTGGGAGACATAAATTCAGTGTTTTTACTTCTTAATCTTTGTACAATGACCTATAAACTTTATCAAATTGGATAAAACTTAAAAAATGTAAATCATGTTTAGTCCTTGGTTCTGGACAAGTTTTACCAGTGTAGCTGAAACAATCCAACTCTACAAATTACTTGCGTTTTGACTAAGTGCTGTCACATCATGAACTAAAACATGTAAACAATGTTTCAGTAGAAATCATGTTCTGTTTTGTGGAAAAACTTCCACAACACAGCAAAAGATGAACAGTCAAAGCTGTAATACAGTGTGTATTACTAAGAGTTGTTTATAGTTTCGATATGTTTTAAAATATGATTCTGCTGTTGTACACCAGTTAGAGATAATGTAGTACTTATTATACACAGATTCATGTTTTTATGTTTTTCTTAGAATAAAAAGTGCATTTTCTAGTTGTCCTGGTCACACATATTATCTTCTAGTGTGCATGTTCACATGTGGAAATGTGAATGTTTTCACTATTGTAATTCTACTTCTTTGTTGTAATTTTTCATGCTTTTATACATTTTACACCAGTGGTACATTTGTAAGATTATATATTAAAATGGATTCTTTACATTAGGAAGGCCATTTATGTTGTTTGTCTGCTAGTTAGTAAGATAAATCAAAAACTGTATTTTGATTACATTTTCACCATAGGTTGATAATGGGGCAATCTAAAAATTATTAGATTTTGATGGTGATTCGGGGGGGCAGGTGGCTACCTTGGTGTAGGTCTGCGTTCTCAGAGTGCTTTTCTAGTTTGACCCTTTTTTTGGTCTTTTCATACATTTCTTTCTGCACTTATTTGTTTTACTTAAGTCAATACATACTGCATTCATGGTTACATATGTGTTCTGCATTATATGTTCTTTTATCGCTTTCTCTCAATTAGTATTCTTTTACAAAATGCATGCTTTAATTATGTACATTCAAGGTTTCCTTTCTTTATCAGACATCGACAGTGACAGTGAAGAGGACAGTGACATGGAGAGGACATGTGACTCTCTCCTAATGTGCATCGTCACAGTACTGAGTCATGGTTTGAGAAGTGGAGGAGGTGTAGGGGACGTTCTTCGCAAACCCTCCAAAGAGGTAAATGCATTTTAGATGAGGCCCCTGACTGTGTCAGAGAGTTCATCGCCTGCAGCTGCAGCACGAGTCATGTGAGCTCTGGATCTGAGCCTATCATGCTCTCAACTTGCTTTTCTTGGAAAAGAATAGAGGTTTCACAATGTTTCCTCACAGCTGTGCTGCCTCCGCCTTGTGTGAGAAATAAACCTCAAAATAGATTTCCACCGAATTCAGGCTGAACCACTAATGATGTCAAAAGAGGATGTGAATATCTCAGACACGTATTCACACTGTATTGCCAGTCTAACCATAAAGTAATATTGGCTGTTGAGAGAATTTCCTTGAAAAAAAAGGAAATATTCACATGTTTGGCATAAGATTACACCTTCTGCATTTTCAAACAGGCTTGCCATAAATAAATGTGACTATGTTAGTCTGGTGACCACTGCAGGGCATTCCCCGTTTGATCTCATACAGTAACACTCAAGCACATACTAAAAATGGAGAACAAGAACATGTAAATTATTCAAGTGGAATATGGAAGTTATATTTCGTTAGGTTAGTTTTATCACAATTAAATTACTAACAAGAATTTTTTTTCTGAGTTTCAAACCAGTAACCCATGTTCAGCTAAGAGTGGCCACATGAGGTTGACCGATTTTCTCCTGTCTCTGTTACTGTAGCATCTGGCAGGCCACACCTGTGTTCTTGAGTTTCCATTAATATCCATGAGGACAGGGTTTAACCTGGTTTTAAACTCATAACATCATCCCCAAAACATGTTTACGTAAAGGCTTGCCCTTTGGGTCATACATTTAAATGGGACACTCTTTGCCATGAACCTGTTCTTAAATCTACTGGTCACTTAATATCATTCAAGCCTTATCCTCTTTTCAGTTAACAGCATTACAATCAGTAGAAGTGCGAGTTGGTCCCACTTTATTCAACTCAAGTTGGTGTTAAATGTAGAAAATCCAACTTTCTGTTATCCTCAAAAGGCAAATCTGAACTGAAACAACTATTACTGTACAATGTTTATTATTGATCACAGCTTATATTCTGCTCTTATGTCAGACAATGAAAATCTTGTTTCCAAAAAGTTTGGTTCTTGTGAATAATCCTCCAGACAAGAAAAAAAACTTAATTTCAGCTTTTCGAAACTTCATTGGATTTTTCTTCTTATGAATGCACCAGTGAAACATTTACTCTGTTTAGTAAATGATCTAATCACACCAAGTGTCTGTGGTTCATGTTCAGGATGATAACACATTATATTTATATCTTTTTCCTGTTGTGTCTCCAGGAGCCACTGTTTGCAGCCAGAGTGATATATGACTTGCTGTTCTTCTTCATGGTCATTATCATTGTCCTCAACCTTATTTTTGGTGTTATCATTGACACATTTGCGGACCTCAGGAGTGAAAAACAGAAGAAAGAAGAAGTTCTGAAGACTACTTGTTTCATATGTGGTGAGTTGAGTTGCATTTTGTCCTCCGTCACCTGAGACATTTATTTTGTATTTGTGCCTCTTATCTTTTCTACAGCCTAATTATGGGGCGCAACAGGTATTGATGCCCCGCCCTCCGAAGGGAAGAGGAGTATTGTTTTTGAGTCGGTTTGTTTGTTTGTCTGTTTATAAGCAGCTTTATAACTGCTATACCAATTTCTATGAAATGTTCAGGGAACGTGCAAGGTGGTCCAGAATACATCATATAAAATTTTGGTGAATGTAGGTCAAAGGTGAAGATCAACAAAAATGTGTTTTAACAATGATCACAGATAGGGCAAATCAATAATTCCTTTTTCATTCCTGTATACTCAGGTTTGTGTATAGCTTCTTTTTGCTCTCACTCTTGGTGTGCGTTGACATCAGAACCTTGGAGGACACATTTTTTAGGTCAAAGATCCAGATCACAAAGGCCAAAGTTGAATTTTGAATCTAACTTTTTAACTATTCATCTTAGAGACTTTCAGTGAGCACCTAAATGTTCGTCTTTCAGTTCTGCATCTTGTGTGTATAGACTTTGACCTATTGGTGACCCAAGAGGTTGGGGGTCACTCAGTCAATACCTAAAAAACTAAAATGGACGATAACAGAAATGAGCGGAGATAGAGATTTAGTTATTATTATTGACAGATAGGAAACCTGGCATGGACTTCAAAATGGCACCCTGACCTTTAACCTTGAGTAACCTTGAAAGGTCTAAAACTAAGGTCACATGACTTTAAATGGTTGTAACTCAAAAATAGTGGTGACAGGTACTCAGTTACTGTTCTTGATAGATAGGAAACTATGTGTTGGTGTCAAAATAGCATCATAACCTTTAACCTTAGGCGACCTTTAAAGGTCAAACCCATAATCCCAGATGTTGAGAAGGAAATGTCCATTTAGAGCTTAAATGTTTATGAGGGGTGAGGTTTGTTATTCCTGGCACCACTTGTTTGTGGTTGAAATTGAATATTTTCATGTGAATTAAACTTTCCATTGAGGTGATGCCTTCTTTAATAGTAGTATCTGAATACTTAATCCCTAATCTCATCCCTATTTTGTGCCAATCTGAAGTTTCTATGAATTAAAGCCAATAATTTGATTTTGACCTTTCTGCTAAATACGACCTTGACCTTTGACTTTTACTGAAATGGATCATTGCATCTGGTGTGCATTAGCCGTATGTATATGCCCATGTAATTTCATGGTGATATTGAGTTATAGCATCATATGTCTCTGCGGACACACACATAGACGCACACACACTGATTACAATAACCAATAACCATCTCCCCCAACCAATGTTGGGTGAGATGAATTATTAGTTGACTGTCATCTTTACAAGTCTATTTCCTGGGAGTGTCTCCAAATTTCAAAGCCTTTGTGTCAGTAGCACACTATCATAATCTACTCCATGATTCCAATGTTGCCCCAATTTCTTGGTCCCGTTCTGGTTTCTGGTAAATCCAAATAAAGCAATTAAGGTATTGTTTGCCCCCCCCCCCCCCCCCCCCCCCCCCACACACACACACACACACACACACACATATCTTCTTTCTCCCGCCTTTTCACGTTTCTGTTGTTCCAAAGAAGGCTGAGTCATGAGGGCTTCCTGCCACTGCTTTGCTCGCCTCCACAGTTCATATCTGTCACACACACACACACTTTCTCCCACACATTCTCATTTTCTTACCATATGTTTTGTTCAAATTTACTAATCACTTATACTTGGTCAATAAAATAAAATATGTATCGGCATTTTATGTGTGAGATCCTAACAGGCGTCTGTGTTTGTATGTGTGTGTGTGTGTGTGTGTGTGTACTTCTGCATGTTCATGTGTTAGCACCCACCAGTACATGTTTATTTGAGCATGTGTGCAAGTTGTTGGGTCAAGGAGTAAGGACAAGTGGTAAACATATGGAATAGGAACAGTATTATGTCACCTAAGCAGCCATCAGCTCTGACTCATTCACGTTAAATAAGGCCAGGCCACAGAGGGGGCTGCTGTCTCTATGGTTTCCAGAAGGACCACAAGGGAACAGGAGATGTAGAGATTAGTTGCTAGTTTCTACAGGCTTAAGTGTCTCTCCATCCTCAAGCTTGGGCATTGATTTTTCTCTCAATCTTGTCTGAGTTTTTATCTCTGGTCTGTAGCAAATACTCGATTTACGTCAAGCAGGTCCTGCACAGGCAGCCAGCCCAATACCTGTTGTATTGATTAAATTTGTCCTTAAATGGCATCTCATTTCATTTAAAATCAGGTTTAGTATTGTATTATGGTTCCCAAATAAAGAATAGATTTGGATTACTGAATATGCCGTTTTATTAATGACAACTGTTCAATGCAATAATTTTTGCATTTGTCTTATTGTGTAATTATGGAGACATATGTAAACTATCATGCAATAGTAGACTTCATAAAAAGAAACACAATCTCTTCCTCTGCTCTTGTTACAAACACACATCCTTGTGTTTTCCATTCTCTGCCCAAATATTCTCAGATGTTTTGACGTAGTGTAACATCTACTGTTTCAATGCTAATTTATAAAACTCTGTACGTCACTCACCTCCCACATATAGACACCAACATTTGCAGAAAATTACAATTCATGGTCTGCTATTTTCATCAGAGTAAAATTCCTTAAATTCAACTCATCTTTTGTCTTTTGACCTCTCATCTTTCTCATCTGTTGAAGCTAATGATGTAAATCTGTAAAAAGAAAGAAAGAACTAAAACCTGATTATTTTTCCCTAATGATTAACTACTTTTAAAGGCTGACTTATTATCTTTATTGACTTTTTTAAATAATCTTACTGTTCTGTGTCTAGTTTGTTAGATTGACTGTTGGTTTTTTTTTTGTTAAGAAACTCTTTTTAATATCTTGTCTGATAAAATGAAGGTTTTGGTTTATTGTACTGTGGAGTCAACCCTTTTTTTTTTTTTTTTTTTACCTGAATGAAGTCTCCGACATTTACCGCTGGTTCAGCTTTATTATCTGTTATCTGTCCAAAGTATCTATTTCATGCAGTTAGCAGATACGTTTTTTTCATATCCAGCTAAAGTTACCTGCTCCATTTGAGTACCTTAGACATTCTGAAGGAGAGAAATTATTTATGAAATAATCTATTTATTTATGTTTAAAGACTAACATGATCCCATTGTTTGTTTCTGTCAATCAGATTTTAGAAAACTGTAGAGCCAGAAGGGCTGAGGATTACTTTTTGGTGTCATGCTGTGTGACTCACTCTTATTGCTATTGGCAACATGACAAAAAGCCTAATACACTGGGAACAAACAAGATGTGTGAATCCAATTGATTTATTCTCTTATGTGTGGATGTTTGAAGTGCTCTCGGTTTAGAGGGCAGAAATTAATAACTTCCATACAAGATTAGTCTTTGTATTTCATTTGTTTTTTAATTAAAAATTTTTCTGGTAGTGCATAATTTGTCAGTTCACAAAGGGTGAAACAAGGTTTTTAGTGGAGCGACAGAGCATTTACGTGTATATTTTGCTAACAAAATCCACGTAAAAATCCCTGCATGCAAGCACAATACATGCCTGGTATTGAGCTCTATTCATTATTGTCAAAACACTGAAAAACAAAAGAAAGGTCTTTCAACACCAGTGCTGTTCATCTGACAGCCAGTCCAGGAAAATGCTGAATTCTCTGGAAGTACAACTTTTGATTTACTGCAGATGTGCTTTGCTTTTTGTATGAACCCTGATTTATGCTTTAACTGAATTTTTTTTTTCTATTCCACGTTTTCCTCCCTTTTTGTTTCTTTACTTGCTGTTTTTTTTTTTTTTATAACTTATCAAATATGACTTAAAAGTTCCTTATACAAAATAAATTGCCAACATTAGCCATGTTACTCTGGATTCAATGCAGGTTTGTACCAAAATGAAATGCCTTATTCTCATTCTACAGGTCTGGAACGGGACAAGTTTGACAATAAGACGGTGACTTTTGAGGAACACATCAAAGAGGAGCACAACATGTGGCACTATCTTTTCTTTATTGTCTTGGTGAAAGTGAAGGATTCCACTGAATACACTGGCCCTGAGAGTTATGTAGCTGAGATGATCAAGGTAAAAAAAAAAAAAAAAAACACAGACACATCCTTAAAATATACATAAACTATGACACATATAAGCACTGGCCCACTTTTGTTAAATATAACTAAGCACATACAGTACCATGTTGGAAATAATGATGACCACAGGCTGCGTGCATTTCATGTGATCACTGAGCTACAGCGTACTGCAGGAAACTTGTAGGAAACATAAGAAGCAATAATGCTGCAAGACTCTTCTGCAGAAAAATGTTGACCTGTTTTACAAAAAGGCACATCAGTATAACATAAGTTACAATATCCCAGACATGTCAAAATATTTCCACACAATCCATTTCAAACTGATGTCATAGATGACATTCATTCTATTGCAGTGACAGTCGCTGAGCAGAGTTTATCAAGATAAGGTGCAGAGTGAAATGTCTGAGCATGTGCCAGCTTGCTACGCATACTGTAATACAATAATACTGTTTTTTAATCGCAACTGACTGACATGTGGAGCATGAACATTTAATGACACAGACATGGGTGTAGCCAAACAGGAACTTGTTGGAACACGACAACACATGCGCCTCAGTCTAACACTCAAACTGATAAAACTGTGATAAGAAACTGTCATTTATGTGCAATTTCCATTGCTGTGTAGACAGTACATGTGCAGTCTGAGCACATTTTCTTCTGACATTCTATAAACCTGTACTTTTGAAACAGTGTCATCTTGAGTTCACATTTTGACTTTTGTTTGTTTAAGAGTAATAACCTGTGGCTAACATTAACAACATTATTTTACACAACTCCAGCATCATGAATAACACTCTAAAAGCAAGACTATGAAACAAAGAAATACTTAAATTGTACATAAATATGAATTAATGCAGTTATAACTACATTTAAGGACTCGTTCAGTGTATAAAGTCATAACATCAGTTACAATTCAATCTATAAACAGACACTTTATATTAAAAACAAAATCTTATTTAGCTTTTGGTGCCCATGGGAAGTTTCACCAACAGTTGACAAACTCATTCATAAATAAGTACTTAAACCTATTGATTTCAAGTGATCTTGTATTCTCTGCTAAGGATGATACTTATAATAATTACTTATCAAGAGAGTCGATGGCTGACATGCTTGGCCTACCACAGGAGCACAACCTGGATTGGTTTCCTCGGATGCGAGCCATGTCTCTGGTGAGCAGCGATGCAGAGGGTGAGCAGAATGAAATCAGGAATCTGCAGGAGAAGCTGGAGTCAACCATGAGGCTGGTGTCCAACCTGTCAGGACAACTGACTGAGCTGAAGGAACAGGTAATCAGACACGCTTTCATTTTGCAATACATCATCCCGAATGTACTATTATAGGCGGTTTGGCATTTGGAATATTATTGACAATTCACATTTATAACATTAACCACCATCATGTATTATTAAATAGCTGTACACCACAAAGTGTTTGGCTAGTTGCTTTAGTTACATAATCACCAGGGTGCATCCTGTAATGACTAAACTACTTTTTTGTTGTTTCTATTCGTATGCTTTTGGAAAAGATATGTTCTTCTCTGTTTGTTTTTTTACATTTACACAGTATAACTGTTACTAACAAAAAGTCCTGAGAATTACTGTCATTAGTAAATCATTTAACTTGCCATGAATTTCTGACTGCTTAGAAGATTAAAATAAAACAATGATAATTATGACCTAATCTACAGCAGTCTTTCTCAACCCTGGTTCTCAAGGAACACTATCTTGGATGTTTTAGATGTTTCCCTCTTTAAACACACCTGACGATCATTTATCAGTCTTCTGCAGACCTTGATGGTAGGCTAATTGTTTGAATCAGGTGTATTTGGAAAGGGATACATCTAAGACACGCAGGGTAATGTTCCTCGAGGAACAGGTTTGAGAAACACTGATCTAAAGTCACATGGGACTTTCTGTCCATCAGCTGATCAACTTCATCAGTCTGTTCTCATCTGCAGTTTTACTGAAAAGTAACTAGAGCTGTCAGATACAAGTAATACAGTAAAAATATATGCCTCTGACATGTAGGACAGCAGGAATCCAAAGCAACACCAATGGAACGACTCAAGTAGAAGAACCTCTAAACTCTAGATATGTAATTACAGTGTAGGAATTGATGACAAATTACAGAGCTGATAAAATGTCTCTTGTTTCCCTGTGCAGATGACTGAACAAAGAAAGCAGAAGCAACGAATTGGTCTTCTCGGTCATCCTCCTCACATGAACATTAATCCGCAGCAGCCTGCCTGAGGGGCCAGTTTTACTTTTGCCTGAGCACTTCTGACAGTGCACCATGTTCAACAGGAGTAGTGGTTTGCAGTTTGTACTTGGGTCGATGTCTGACTTTTTTTCACCAGATCCTCCCACTATAAGTGTTTCTGCAGCGTGTTTCCTTCTGAGAGTCTGTGTGAAGTGAGGTTTGAGTCTGAGTATTTTACTCATGGATGTATTTGTGTGGGTGGAGTGTGCACCAAGTGCCTCAGGACCTGAGAAGCCGGTCCCGTAGGTTTAAGAGACGACAACACTGACTTTTGTGTCAATTACACATAATGCCTTCTGCATTGTACTACAACAAGAGCATGCCAAAGTTTTTAGCCAATGTTTCTACAAGGCTATTCTTCTCAAGTGACCTTGTATCGAGGTTTTAATCCTCAGTGTTGCACCAGCAAACTCAGGTCACATTTGGATTTGAAGGTGTTTTTTTTTCTAATTGTACAACACATTATTTAATATTTTTGCTTTTATCTGGCAGCAATAGGAATAGATGATATTATGCAATGTCTGAAAAATAAACTATTTTGGGAACTGGTACTTTTATATTGAAAATTACACGATATTATTTTTAACATTTGGAGACAAACAGATTCTCTAGACAATACTACATAGAATTGTCCTTATTTTCCAGAGTTTGTAACATTAAAACTCAGAAATTGTTATTTTTTATTATCTTAAGGGCAAGGAGTTTATATTGTAATCTCAAATGAAGACTCTTCTCATTCCACAAAGCTTTATTATTTAAAAACAAATAGACAGACCTTGTTGTCTGTTAAAAATGCAGGCCTGTAAAAATACTAATTTAATTATTATATTGAAAATGACTCCGGGAAGAAGGAGCAAATCATGTGACTACTTCGTTCTGAAGCTGGTTTCATGTTGTGCTTAATAAAAGGATTGAAGTCACATTTAAAGCTAAAGAACTTTGGGAGCAACGTTAAGTCTGATTTATTATTTTCTCTGCTATGTCTGCACTGAATTATCTAATCTTCCTTTACTTCATTTAGTCTTTAAGCACTGATATTTTCTGTAGCACATATTATTGTTTGTTTGTTTTTTTGTTGGTCACTTTGTATAAGAGTCACTAGAGAATGATTGACTGTATGTGAGGAAAAAGAGGAATTGTAGTTGAAATTTGGGGTGCTGCTTTACCAAAACAAACTTTTATACCAAGAGACTGTTTGTGCCTGGATTGTACATTCCATCCTCGGAATTTATTTAAATAAACATATGTGTTAAATAAGTTAATCCGCTACTGTTGTCACTACTTATCACTATTCATCAAGATTACTGCAGCCAGAGTTGAGTAAAGATTATAGGTCAATTGCCGACATCATAAATATCATCTCCAGTCTTCACGTTAATGAGGAAATTGACGTATGCTTTTAATGTGTAGAAAGAGGAAAAAGCTCCTAAACTCCCTTTGTGTGTAACAACCCTGATCCATTTACCTTATACTGTACTTTTTCTATACAATAAAACAGCAGTAAAAGTATTTTCCTCATTTCCTCAAAGAATGTTAAGAGCGATGACATGAAAACAAAGTATCTATGCTCTATTGTCAGGACTTTTTAAATTCAATTCAGCATTTAATCATGTCATATTTACCAAAATTGTGTTCAAGGGGCTTTCCAACATTGTGACGGTTATTTAATTATGACTAAATTACTGTGACCAGTGTTAAGGTGATTTTTTAGTTAATGAAGTCTGCAGTCCATCCCATTTATATGTAATTCAATACATTTTAGGAATTTCCTAATGGACCTAGAAATGGCTTTTAATGTGGGTTTTAGTGAAGCAGTCCAATTGTGACTGAAAGACCCATTTGTTGGAGAGTTATCTTAACCAGAAAAAAGGAAAAACACTAAAAACACTGAATAAAAGAAGACAAAATGCTACTGAACTCAAATATCAATTTGTTATTTGTGCAAGTAGTTTTTTTCCCCATAATTGGAGATATTCTTCAGCCTTGCAGCATTGTTTGACTGAGATTTTACGTTCATCTCTGGTTAAAAAAGGGGGGGAAAAAGTCTTTAAAGTCAATGCACTGTCCTAAAAAGACCCAAAGCATGAGTTAATATAATTCTGCCATTGCAGGGCTTTTGTTGAATCCCTGAATACCCATCAGGGACAGGGGCGCAGATAGGTTTGTGAAACTGGGGGGGACGAAGATGCCAGCTAACACCCCCCGACCCCCCAGCCCCACCATTCTGATTGGGGAGGGGGGGGTTATTACTCCTCAAAGACGAAAAATGCATTATCTTACCTAATTGTGATGTCTGATGTTCTCAAGTGCTATATACCACTGACATGACAGGATGATCAATATGGGTGTGTGTGTGTGTGTTATGACTGCTCACTGTTTGTGTATATTTGGACTGTCAAACTTAATTACCCATCATTGGAAGAAATTATTTATTATATAAGTATTAGATAAATTATTATTATTTAATAAAGTTTATTAATGCTGATACTAATTTAAATCACTCACTAAACATACCATATGCTGTTTGCAAAACTGTTTTATTTTAACACTGACTTTCAGCACACTGATTCTTTCATAAATTTCACAGGAGTGTAAAAAACATATAATGTAATTAAAACTTCTAACACACTAACAACAAACACAAAATAGGACACAGCCTCCATATACAAATTAAATTGTAAATAAGATCTCTCCATGAGAGTTTTCAATAATGGTCTCAAAACTGATTAAGTGAAGGATCCAAAAACCTCTCTCCTCCGATCCTTGCCCTGAATATATGTCTGGGGCATGTACAGGTGGAGGCAGAAGAAGGTGACAGTTTGGCTCTGGTCAACTTTGTACGGTTCCTACTCTCACGGCGACATTGCTTTGAACAGAAATTGCAAGGTGATTAACTTTTTTCATCACCAGCCAATGTGGCTAGTAGATTTTTTATCTTACTCCCCTATCAGAAATTCAACTAGCCATTTTTCCCCTGACCAAATTTCATTAAATTATTTTATTTAACCTTTTCCTCTTGAAATAATTCATTTCTTTAAACATATGATCCTTTTTTTTTACATTTTCCCATTTAACTCTTAAAACTTCTTGCTTTTACATTTTCTCACCTTTCACTGTTAACACTTCTTCACTGTTCTCACCTATATTACAATTTATACAATACATAGACTCACATCTTGTTGCTCTTACATTTTCTCAATTGGTCCCCATATCATTTCTTCAAACATATGATCACATTTTTATTTTTATTTTTTTGCATTTTCACATTTAACTCCTAACTTCTTTACTTTTTATCTCCACTGTCCCCACTGTAAACATACACTCACATTACATCTTGGTGTTGTTATAAACTTTCTTAAACCATCTCATTTCCTTAGCCTATTTGTGGACTCACCAACTGACCAAAGATAGCACCAAATCTTCATATAAGAAGATAAGATATATGATCAATTCATTTGGGCTTATTAGCATTCCTGTCAAACACACAAGTAGGCTGTAGGCGCACTGGCGCGCGCACTGGCACGCGTGCTAGTACGTGCCATTGCGCGCGCCAGTGCGCTGCCAGAACGCGTTCTGTAACACGTGATATAATAAACACAACGCGTGGCTATGTGAACACTTTGGCTTTGCCATAGGGGCGCTGCCTGGGCCGAAGCAAGCAAGACAGGAAACAAAAGACAGGGGAAGGATAAAAAAAATAGGACGGTCATATTATTGGCGCCCCATAGAGGATGGGTACAACCGGGTCTGCACTCGCCAACAGCCAAAGTGGCTAGTAAGTTGTTTTTTTACCCGCCAAAATGGATTTTCACCCGCATTTGGCGGGTTGGTGGGTGTTAATTTAGAGCCCTGGTGATAACGTAAAGTAGTAGTTTACTTACAGCTGTTGCTCTTTGAAAAAAAACCACATGATCGTTTTCTGCTTTTTAGCTCGCCTCATTATTCCATGCCGTGTTGGGGTCCTCCTGAACATGCACCCTGGCTGTCCAAATAATGCCTGTCAGACTGTTTGTAACCATGGCAACCAAAGTTAACGACGATGCCGCCGCACAGCGCAATAACCGAGTCACGTTATTACGTATGTTAATTCATATTTTGGTTTCTTCGTGATGCTTGACTAAGTAAGAAGTAAGTAGTAAAAGTTAAAAAAGTAAGAAGTTTTTTTCTTAAATAAAAGTGGGTGGGATGGATCTAAGGGCATTCAAAACTGGGTGTGTCATGACACACCTGACACCCCCGCTATCTGCGCGCCTGATCAGGGACATGTGGTAAAATACAATTAAAAAAAGAGTGGAGGGGAACGGAAATGCTACAGCTTTTCTCCAATCACATCATAATTCCTACTGTGATAGAAATAATTGCTTACAGCTCCACACACCCGCCTCATTTTGGCTGCATGAGGAGGCCATTAATCTGCAAAGCCTTGAAAGAACAGTGTGTGGAGTTTAACAAGACTCATGAGAAACTCCAGGTCTTATTTTGTTGCGCTGTTGTTAATTGGAACCCTACACTGAAGCCTACCTCTGATTACAAGTGACAGTCACAAAACAGGGTATTTATGGTCTGTTTACCCTGATGACCTGTCATTAGGCTCCTGTAATGGCCCAGTAATGACTTTGTGTATTAAATTATATCATGACATCTACACTCTTAAGCCCTCAGTTTATTGATATAGCCTCTGTAGAGCAAAACACAAGCATCTTCTAAGGAAAAACAGTATGTAAGATATAAGCATTTGTCAACAAGCTTGTTTCCCCATGTGTTGAATTACTGAAAATGTAAATTTAAAGTCGGTGAGTGTTGGTTGATGTGTGGTCGTAGCCTGCAGCAGACAGGTGCAGGCGCCGTGTGCTTGGATGTGCTGGATGAGCCCTGCATGCTCAGCAGGCTCCCGGACCATGAGGAGATCAACGTGACAGCCAGCACTGCCTCATGACAACAAACACACACACATACACACTCCACGTACGCACAGGGGCCACGCACAGGTACACACGTGCTTTTCTGCATGTCTTGCCTAGACCATATACACAAGATGATGATAATATAATATAGCAAGTACGAAAAAATAATTACTGATAGTCTGTTGCATTTGGATGTCTTTTGGAAAAACACATTAGATTAAAATTAAATATAAAGTGGCTTGTTTTTGTATGTTCATTGTGAAAGTACATCCTCCCTCATGCTCATTTGTATTTGATGGCGGTGATTTGTTGCGTAGTAGTATAACCCTGTATTAATCTTTTTTGTGCTTTTGTTGCTACTACAGGCTTTGAATTGTGTTGTACTTTTTTTTTGGCACAATGCAGCCTACAATACCCACCCGCCACTCGTGCCCCGGGTCCTGTTGAACTCCGGCACTGGTTTGATGCCAGCACGTTCTCAGCGGTGTGGCTCTCCTCATACAGTCTTGTTTCCATACACTTCAGCATGGTGGTACACGGGATTGAAGACGCGCCGCCCTCCGCTATGACGCGCGCCACCGTCCATCCAATCAGGATCCTTATCTGCGGAAAGTGGGCGGTCCCTAGGCTGAGGATACAGCGCCGTTTAACACGTGAGCCTCATGTGACAGAGGTAGGTCAGGCTGAGCGGAGAGTCAGAGGGTTTATTTAACTCGTCGCTCTGTCCTCCCCCACTTTCCCAACGCGCCATCAAGAGGGTTACCATCCTCCAGCGGCGGCACCGCAGCGTGGACATCTAACTAGATCCAAAAAAACGTAGGTTCAATATTAAACAATCATAAATGTCTTAAAAAAATTGCGCTTTTAAAAAAAATAGTGCGTTGCGCAGACTTTTTGAAATCAGAACGCAGATAAATGCGTAGTTATTAGTGATCGGATTGGGGAAAAAATAGACTGCGTAATTGGACTATAGAGAATGGAGCGAATTCCGAGCGCGCAACCACCTCCTCTGTCCAAACACCAGGCTGATATGACGGAAGCACAGGGGTAAGTTACACTTTTATCACTAACGCATGTTGTATTACTTATTTAAAGTGTTTACTTTACTAAAATACTAGCCCGCATCTGATTTTTCTCCCTGTCTTTTCATATTTTTATAGAATGGATTTCCCGTTGTATGTTTATAAACCAAGGCGAGGGATGAAAAGAGGAGAGGAGAGCAAGGTCAGTTGGTATTTGTTGATTTTTTTTTTGTTTGTTTGTTTGTTCCTAACTGCTGTAGTTAATGTGGGTGTGAAGGGCGTGAACCACACTGGGAGATTTGGACTGGTCGTGCTTCTGCAGACCCATAAATGGTTGACCTAATTTCTGCTATGACATAACACCTGGAGTTCTCACTATGTGGCTGCTTCTGAACATAAGGAATACAAAGATCGGCTGAACTTACTCAACAGTTGTTTTTATTGTTACAGGAGACCTACAAGTTGCCGCACAGACTAATCGAGAAGAAAAGGCGTGACCGGATAAACGAGTGCATCGCACAGTTGAAAGATTTATTACCGGAGCACCTAAAACTCACGGTAAGTTCTTACTGTAGAGGCGAGGGATCATGGGATTGACTGTATTTAGTGGCATGCACCATCGAGTGGTTGGACTGTGGAATTACATCCCCTGCGGTGTGTGCGTCAGCAGTCAATGGAAGACAGCTTCTATCATACTAAAGGGAGTCTTCTCCCTGTGCTCTAACTGGGGATTTCTCAAGTATAATATAATAATAATAATAATAATATGCATCTATTTATAACCATTACAATTTGATATGTATCAAACTATAGTTGCATACATATAAAAAGTTGGGTTTCTAATCCTGATGCATGTGTTGCAAAGCTTACAGTGTGTGTTATATAATGGGAAAGATGTGCTGATGGTGTGTGTCTTCGACAGACTCTGGGCCATCTGGAGAAGGCTGTGGTTTTAGAGCTCACACTGAAGCATGTGAAAGCGCTGACTTCACTTCTGGAACAACAGCAACAGAAGATCCTCGCTCTGCAGAATGGCATGCAAATTGGTAAGTTGCACTTCTATGCCTATAAACTATGTATATAGAACATGTGGTATAAAGTGGTTCTGTTGAATAAAATGCAAATCACCTAAAATTATTACACAAACAGAATTACTGTGTGCTGGACTTCATGCAAATGTGTGACTTTTAGTGTAGCCATACTGTAGTTAGTGGAGGAGAGACTATAAGTCAACACTACTGCATCTGTGTTGAAAGACAGATTTTGTGACTCTGTGGTGCCTTACTGTGTTTACAGAACAGCCCTCTGTCAGCCAGGAAAAGTCAGAGGAAATGTTTCGCTCTGGCTTCCACATGTGTGCCAAGGAGATTATTCAGTATCTAGCCAGTCATGAAACTGATGAAGACTTCACACCATCCCATGTGATTAATCACCTTCACAAAGTAGCTGCAGAGGTTCTTCAAAGTCCAGTCCGACCCCGCACTCCCCTCAGCCCACAGCCGGAGGAAACCCATGCCTACCACCAACACCAGCCTCACAAAGAGATGCCTGGACCAACCTCCCAAGGAGATGCTCACCAGCGGCTAAGCACAAGCCCACCCCCTAAACCCAACGAGGGTTACGGGAGGAACTGTGTACCTGTCATCCAGCGTGCATATGCTCCACCAAATGGTGAGCAGAGTGGCAGTGATACAGATACAGACAGTGGCTATGGAGGAGAGTTGGAGAAGAATGAATCTGGGGCACCACAGGGACGTCCAGCTTACTACACTCAGGAGAGCCAGCTGAAACGGGCCCTAAGTGAGAGGCAGAGTTCTGGCATCAAGCAGGAGGACGACATGCCGCGAAACAAACGGCCCAGGGTAGAGTCATCTGAGGATGAGCTGCTGTCAGGCGGAGAATCATCCACATCTTCCTCTAGTGGCTATGGTAGTTACACGAGTGTTTCTCCCAACCATCCACCACCTCCTCCACACCCCCTCTGTATGCCTTTCTACCTCATTCCACCCTCTGCTGCAGCCTACCTGCCAATGCTGGACAAATGCTGGTACCCTGGGGCTGTCCCCATGCTCTACCCTGGCATGGGGGGCTCTTCACCCACCATGCCAAGTGAAAGGCCACCTCCACCTCAGCTAGTCTTGTCTCCCAGGGGAGGCTCTCCAGCCCCAGTCATATCTCATACCCCAATGGACTCTCCTGCCCTTCTGCAGGCACTAAAGCAGGTACCACCCCTCAACCTAGAAACCAAAGACTAACAGAAAAGGAGAATGGCTAAAAGATCCTCTTCAGGTATACAGACGCAGAGACAGTATTAGGAGGGAGAACCTGACTGAGCCGTTTCATAAAACATCCTCATTCCTCACCTCTTTCCCTCAGCCTGGAGGTCACACAGCAAACAAGAGGACATGTAGAAATGATGGAGAGAGAGAGAGAGAGAAGGGAGCAGCATCCGTCCTTGTCCGGAGGTTGCAATGCTCTGGTTGAATGTCTAAAACTCAGTGGGTTTTTTTTTCCTCAGAGTAAATGTATAATATAAACTGGACCTGCCCAACACACACACACACACACACACACACATATGGTTGAATGTAAAGAAAGACATGTTTAGATGCTGCTGTTAAAAGTATAAACGCAGATGACACTGTTGCATCTCACTTGTAGCTATTGTGAAAGAGACACGCCCTCTTTTAGTGTAGAAATTGTTGCACCAAATGTTAATAGTAAAGATTCACCCAAAGTTCGTTGCCTATGTCCTGTGGGTCATCGTCAACACTGAAAGCACCCTTTGCACCAGACAATGTGAGGGGCACTAAACGGTAAAGGGTTTCCTCAAGTGTGTACAAACAAGTTAAAAGGTACACTACACAGGGATAAAGGAATCGGCCACCACATGACCACACTGAATGAGAAAACTTGTTATCAATTTACAGACAGATGAAACCAATTTTCTGTAATTATTGTTCATAGTCTTGTTGTACATTTCTATTTTTGATACCTGTTCTTGCACTCTGTCCGGAGAGATAGAAGGAGGGCAGAGTGTGGATAATGTACGTGGTGTACTCAGAAACTGTGTACATACTGTAGCACTGTGCTGGACCTGGTCTGCATACTCAACATCTGTTTCTGCTCAAGTCAAACCTGGTGTTTGTTCTTGCTGTTGCCTTTTACTTGTGAAAAGATGATAACTCTCAGATGTTTATTCTCTGTACTATGTATGAATACTGGAGTCAAAGGAGTGAGGAGTATAGAAGTGAATGTCAAAGTTTTACCAGAAGATTAGTTTTCTATAGAAAGAGGTACTTGAGATTTTATATTTTGGGACCTACATGAAAGATGTTTGATGTACATACTGTATTTTGTCTATAAATGTTGATATACATTATATAAGTGTATTAATAAAGTATTTTTTTCCCGTGGAAAATGGCCATGACTGTATGTGTAAGTAATGTAAGCAGTTTATGAGAACATCCAACAGTGAAACACAATCCATCCAGATTAGTTCTTCTACAGCACCACTACATGCATGTCACAGGGAACACTTATGTAATGATGGAGCTACAGCTCGGGTCGCCTGCTGGTTAACCGTCTGTGCATAGTAATACAAGTGATCATACCAGTTTAAACAGCATCAGCCTCCGGAGGCAATAATCAGAATCCATCTGTATCTTGTCAACAGACTGACAGGAAGATTTTTTTTTTTTTTTTTTTTTTTACTACATAATTTCATATTCAGTATATGATTCTCTATAAACACACTGCATTTAAGGAAGGAGTAAATTAAAACATTTAGAAACAGGTCACACAAAATGTAAGATATGCAATCAATTATATCAATGTATTTACCAAATATATGTTTATTCAATACTAATAATCTAACTATTTATAATTACCCTCTATCACTTTCATTTTGCAGTAGTTGTTTTTCTTTAATAACTGTTGATACAAAATGAAATATGTGACATCATTAGTTTACTCTAAAGACAAATATTTGTGAAGTTTATTTCCATTCACTCAAATGGGAGTTGCATGTTTTACTGTCATCAGGAGACGATAAGAGATGTACCCAATACATTGTTTCAGATGTTTTAAATTTTTATTTAGTCCTTCAGTTAAATGTTGTTAATAAACACTGCCATATCAGCAAGGAAAATGTTTTAGGTTTCTTTCCTTTTCGAAATCAAGTAGGCTGGAAGATTTGAATCTGGTGTTCAAGATATTGGCAAGGTTGATTGATAAGGACTGTCTGCTTCTGTTCAAAGGCTGTTCACTTCCTCACAGACTGAAGCGCAGACATGCTGTTAGATTATTATACTTTTACTGCCATCTGGTGGAGAACTAAAGTAACAACACCCTGCTGGTTAAAGTAATTAGACAAGATGGTTTCTCGATGAGTCACCAGTTCACGAGGTTTCTTTTCTCAAAATATGGAACAAGTGGTAACTCTATTAACGTACCACGCAAAAGTAAACAATATACAAATGTTAAAAAAAAATTGTGTATCTTTATGTTGAAAAGTTGAAATCCGTAAGTGTAGAAAAATATGTGAAAGTTTCAAATCTAATACTGAGAAATAGATGCTTAATTTCATAATTACTGTTTTAATATTGACATTTATTTACCAATTTTTTTTCATTTTTTCTATTACTTCATCATATTCATTGATATTGTCTAAAATGCAATAGAAGACATCTTATTGGTGAGTTTGGACAATTTATATATCCCAGCTTTTGTTCTCAAGTCATCTCCAGTGATTTTTTCACAGCAAGTGTTTGATTTGTAGTATTATTTATACTGTACTGTGCATCATTACAGTCTGGATCATGTTATAATCATCACAAAATGTCAGCACGTTTGGATTTATAATATTTAACCTTCACTACATGGGGCCATAATGTGTTTTATTAGTCCAAGCTTAATAATAATAAAAAAATTTTAAAAAAATGTGTAAAAACTATATTCCCTTCCTTGTAACAGTCAGACTAGTGTTTTTGTTTGACTCTGCAGTCAACTTTCCTTTTGGCTATGCTGTGTCGATATGGAAGGATAAATAAGCAATTCTTGTGGAAGCTGGGATGAGAGTAAAAAGTCGTATTGTGACGCGGTACTGTACCCGCTATAATGTTTGGCCTCAGACTAAAAACCTCCAGTGAAGGAAGCGGACCCTGGAGTGAAGGAAATACTCGAGCAGAAGTCTTATACTGGGGCCCAGAAGCTGGAGGTGGAAAGGAGGATTTGGGGATGTGAGATCCATGGCTTGGTTTTGACTTGGCTTTACCATCTGACACGCTGTTTGGGGGGCACAGAGAAAAGGAGAGGCCTCGGGGTACAACAGTTGCTCCATTGCTACTGAGGCTTAACCCCAAACGTCGTGCTTTTCTTTGAGGTTCAGTGTGTAACACTGTGGGTTGTTCAGGTATCAGACTGTGACGGGGCCTGCAGACATAGGAGCTCATCTGAAACCCTGCTCTCCCTTCTGGCTCCCTCTTAGGAGATGTTGATTTCAGCTGCCTCTTTTTCTCTCCAACGGCTCTGTTCTCCTTATCTGAATGGCAATAAGCAGACCGTGAGTAGGTCTTCTGACCTGATGGTTTACGAGTTGCTTCCACCTCTTCTGCAGACGTCTGGTCTGAGGAGAACTGGATGGTGAGAGGTAGACTGGAAATGAGAGACTGTTTGAGTAGAGGTCTAGATTGCCTTATGGGAGTCCCTTCCACCAGCAGGTTCACCCCCACATACTGAGGAACGTCTACTGCAGCCTGTAATGTGAAAAATAAGCAAACAATATATTTGGCAGATATTAAGATTTGTTTAGAATCAAGTATTTGATTCACCTTTGATAAGATGTGATTCATCTACTACCACAGTTTTTTCAGGTACAAATATGGATACCTACCTTACCTGTACATCAGGAGTTGTCTTGCACTAGTATTTCTTACTCTTTTCCAATTTCCATATTGCTGTCATTATCAGACAATTGATATGCTCTAGATGTACAGTTTGTCATTGATGTACACATTTATATGAATGCATCTCAACTTGTAAACTCATACTTCTATATAAACACTGCCTTTACATTTGTTTCTCTATTTTTTTATGAGCTGCTGCATCTTTGTATCATGTATGTGTGCAAATATGTTCATCTACTCTCAAATTAATGCCTTTCCCCACTAGGTTGGAAGGATATTCCCACCTGTTTATAGATAAGGTCAAAGCCTCCTGTGTAAGCATTAGGATCAGACCGTCGGTCCAGCACCACTCTCAGTGTATCCAGCTGTACAGCAGGACAGAGTCGAGTGGTCACATTGCTGGAACAGGCCATCGTTGGACTGGCATTGATCTCGAGAAGCCAAGGCCTCAGGTCCCTGCCGAACATAAAGTCTGCCCCATAAAGCTCAAAGCTGGCCTTTCGGGGCTCCACCAGGTCCTGTGCTGTCTGCAGGGCACGGACCACCGCCTGCTGCATGCCAGGGACCACTACAGACTCCCAGTCTCCTTCACGGCCCTGGTGCTGCAAAAAAGACCTAAACTGAGAGCAGGACCACATGTTGTCCTCAGGCACCTCTGGATGGCGATCACGAGATGGTTGGAAGTGTTTCTGGATGGAGTTGTTACACAGGTGGACTGAGCTGAGGCATACAACAAACAAGATAAGTTCAGTATTCAACCACTGAAGGTATTTCCTTTATTTTCTGAGTTATTTGACTCCTTTTTCCATCTGTCTGACCTGTCCAGGATTTTTGTTGAGTATGGCTGAGTGGAGAACCGCAAGTAGCACTCTCTATAAAACCAGATCGTAAGAGGATTCCAGTCGGTAACGAGGAACCACTGACGGAGGTCAAACTTGGTGCCATGGATCAGTAGAGGTCGTTCAAGGTATTTCTGAACCACCCACTTACTCTCTTTCATTAGTGCTCGGTCATTGTCCACAAGTGCCAAAATCTCATCCAGTCGATTCATGCACATAATTCCTAGATGTTGATGGTTAATGTGGAAAAAGCAGACAATTAGCTCTTTAAAGCCTAAACAATTAAATCATTGACAGTAAATTCCAGTTCTTTGAAACTGAGTATTTACTGTTCCTGCTGAACAACCAATTTAAAAAAAATTTTTAAATTATTTCCACGTATGAGTGTTAATGTTGCATCATATTTGATCCATCAGATCTCAATGCTCAAATGTAATTATTTTTGAACAAACAAAAACATAATGCAACACATACATATCTGACAAACTGGTAATTCCTTTTTCAAATTGAACGAGTTCTGCCTCTTTTCTCATTAAAGACAATCTTGTAGTGTCACTGGAAAGGCCTCTGGTGAATGAATTCCTTCTCACAGTGCATTGCATGTATCGAATTGTATACATCAGGTTTTTCAAGAAAAAAAAACAAAACTGATCATGCAGAGGGCTACAAAACTCATGTACGTATCAAATATGACACATTTGGCATTATAAGGTTAAAATGCACGAAATAATTACAATTTTTATTACACACTGAATGAACAGTTCATAATGTAGTCACAATATAGTTCATCCTTATGTGAATGTAAACCTCACCTCGGCCTCTTGACATGGCCCCTGGTTTGATGATCCAGATGTTATTTACGCCATCAGTGTCTAGTTGAGGACAAACCTCCTTCAATCTTGTTAGCATGGCCTGGCATCGATTCACATAAGCACTGCTACATCGGATCAACGCACCCTCACTACACACAAACAAGAACGTATTCCAGATGAGGAATGGCAGTTATCAGCCAAATGGAAACAAATGAAAAGGAATTTATGTCCTCTTGGTTTCAATTTGCAGTAATTCCTTATGTGCAGTACAAATTCCATTAGTAAACACTATACCATTATTCTCTATTAGCAAAACACAGAACAGTCAGCTATTTTAGTGTCTAGTGCACTGCCTACCCAAAATAAAGTCCTCGCCAGAATTAACTCAGCAAGTAGGTAAGATCAGTGCAGTGATAACTCTTTTATCTATGACAAGTTATTTAACTCTTACTGATGTAGTGGGGAGCTTCTTGTTTATTAAACAACCATCAGTTTAATGGAGAGTATAAAGATTGGAATGTGTTTCAATAGAAAAAGATCATGTGGTCTGATGACTCCAGATTGACCTTATTCCAGAATGATGGATGTAGATCATGCTTAGTGCCTACTGCACCAGCCTTATGATCTGAGGTTGGATCAGTTGGTCAGGTCTAGGTTCAGAAATGTTATATGTCCAAAAATTGTGGAAATAAATGTTGTGGATTTACATTGAAACAATGCCACTGCAGATGTCTTCAGTAATGGAATCTAAAAGCTAAATAAGACTATCATTAAATATTTGAGTATTTGAGCTATGTACATTGCCATATGGTACAGTTTTCAGTCTGTAATGTGATGTTAGGTATGGGATTTCAAAATGTATGAATAATGATGTATATATTAAATAAATGTAGTGATGGTTAATTCGGCCAATCTCCTACACTCAGGAAGTTGTAAGAAATGATACTCACTGAACAACCATGTAGTATTCTTGTAGAAAATCTGTCCACTGTTGGTCCTCCACAGTGGGGGAAGTTTCCAAATCAATATCACCATGCTCTAAAATGGTGAGAAACTCTTGGCACACACGTAAAGCCGTGTCAATTATTCCTGGACCCACAATTTGACGCTCTACATTCTCCAACTCTGTCAAAGGAAGTTTTTTTGTTTTTTTTACAATTATTTTCTTGTTGTGTCATCCTTCACATTATGAATAATAGTAGTCTGAAATGTCATTACCCTCAGACACATCATTTTTGGCTTTTTGCTCTTCATCCTTCACTCTGTCTTTCCTCTGTCTACTTGTTTCCACCACATGCTGCAGCAGGCTGGTGCATGCTGTTCTCCTGAAGTCCTCTGCAGAAGAAGACAACAGGAGAGGAAACACAAAGGGCAGGGATTTTTGTTGAAGGTATTGTGTTATATTCAGGTTTACATTTACAATATCAAGTCTTCCCTTTTGTTGATAGAACATTTCAACTATGTGTTAACAGTCATGCAGCAGACCTATGAACGCATGCTTTTCATCCTCCGCCCCAAGTCTGTAGCATCTTGGAAAGAACGTGTTGGGATCTGCTGAATCAAACCATTGAAGATTTCGCAAATTCACACAGAGTCCAACCTGCAAGAAAGAAATGACATACAATATGAGATAAACTAATGGTCAGGGCTGACTAACCTGCACTTTGCTAAGAGAGAGCTTGTAAATGTTAGAAGTAAGTAACAGTGTTCTACAATTTGTGATGCTAAAATATCTGCCTTGGTGAAGGTTTGGACTCTGAGTGCTTTTCTAGTTGGTTCATTGTGTCCATATATGTGATGGTATATTATACCTATATGCTGTTTATATACAGTACATTTACACAATGGATTTTTCTAAATGTGCAGACATTGTTTTGAAGTAGACTTGTAGCTCTGAGACAGACATTGTTTTTGAATAAATCCCATTCTCTCATTAATTCTCTGAATTAAAAATTTTAGCCCAAGACTGCATCTTAGAAACAACTATCTTACAACCAACTACGCTTTTTACTTGATTTTTCTATATTAGTGACTTAAATTTGGTGAAGTTTAGCTGCTTTTTATCCTAGTATAATTTTACTTGTAGACCATTGTAACCTTAGTAGTAAATGTTCCAGCATTAGCGTAGTGATTGGTCATTTGTTCTTTCTGTAGAGACTGACAGTCGATGAGGTCCCGTCGTGTCGTCCAGTAGAAGTAGGTTGTTTCATTTCGTACAAGGCGAGACTGGAAAAGGAAAATGGATGGATATAGGTTAAAATTACAGTGAGTCTAAGAGTAAAGTACTGTGGAAAAAACACACATGCAAATTGTATAATGTTGGAATGATAGAAGCACACTGAGAAAGATGTCAGTGTCAGGTTGGTCAGTTCACTTGAATGTTATCTTACCATGAGGTCATACATGTCAACAAGGTTCTCCTCTTTCTCACCTTCATCAACCCCCTCTGAAAAGAGATAAGAAAAGAGGTGTGTGTGTGTGTGTGTGTGTGTGTGTGTGTGTGTGTGTGTGTGTGTGTGTGTGTGTGTGTGTGTGGTGTACTTACAGGCTCTCATTTGAACTGAAGTGAGTACAAAGGAACAGGGGTTTGTGTTTTGATATAGTTTGTTCCTTGTAACATAGAGCACAATGTATCATTCATTAGGTGGGATAATAAGGGCTAATGGGCTAAAGGTAGTAGTGTAATTAGTGCTCCAGTTACATATAGGCTAACATGTCTGCACTGGAACTGTTACTGGATGGGCTAACCAGCTTTTTTTTTTTGGGGGGGGGGGGGGGTTGTAACAAATGTATTAAATTCTTTGCCTCACCAGTGATATCACGACAAACATCACCATCATCGCCATCATCCTCCTCATCACTGTGACCATGAGGTGCTCTCTGTACCGGAGGGGGTAAACGGCGTTCCACCCACCCTCTGGCCAATAAGGCAGCACGAATCACAGGATAGGGCCCCTGCACTGAAAACACTTTCCGCAACTGAGACAAAAGATAGAAAGCATATAGCAAGATATATAAATCTACACTGAAAGGGAAAGGCCATGAATATGCCATTGTGATAGAAAGATCAGTGATCACCTTAAGAGCTTTCTCCACCAGTACTTTAGCTGTTTTTATCCTGTCTGGCTTGATTGCTGGAAAACTTGGCACAGTACGACGTAGCCTCCCTTCCACTGGGGCCACTGAGTGTAATACTGAGGAGAAAAATATACAAGACTTAGTGAATGGATATATGCGAAATGAATGTGTATGGTCATTTATTCTTACCTGGCATTGGTTGCATTTTCCTTATGCAGGTGTCATAACGTAAATGGCAATCTGTAGACAGACAGACATAGGTAGGTAGGTAGGTAGGTAGGTAGCTAGGTAGGTAGGTAGCTAGGTAGATAATTCCTTTACAGTTGGCTTATAAAATATTACTATTAATAGTGTGACATATTATCTGGTTAGCAACTGTAGAGGGATGTAAATTGGGTCAAGCAGGCATAAATCTGAACAGGAGCTGACTGAGACCGTCAATGCTTCCTACTGACATACCTATGCACAAGAGACACACGTACAAAAGCTGGAAATGTATATATTACAATACGTGGAGAAAGAAATTTGGTAAATATTTAGGAACATGCAGGCATTCACTAGGTATTTAAGCACAATGAATGACTATGGCTTTCCTTATCAAATCTCTGTTCGTCGACTTTGATCAGACTAATGTGCATAAAAACAACAATATTCAATAGATACTGTCCAAGTGTAGTAATGGAAATGAATATACACACCTAATGTTTTCACGTCCCCAGTGACTCGAACTCTCTGACCATAGACTCGCTCAGACCGGCTTCCTTCATGCTCCCGCAGACAGTTCCCATGACAACCATGCATGCTCCCGCAGAATGTTTACAGTCACTATAGCAACCGTACCCTAGAGAAACTGGACGCCATGCAGGTCGCTGAAAAATCTACCGCCTTGTCGCCATGTGTTGTAGAAAGTGGATCGCTTATCCGACACTATCAGTTGCAGTGTAGTTTACATGCGCGAAAACAATTCAAGCAACAGCGATACGCCTTTTGTGGTGACATATCTTGCAATCTGAACTCGTGCTCAGTAAGATTATAGTGACCGATTACCTGAAGATGGTCCCTCTAGTGGACGAAGTCCAATCGAGCGCTTGATAAAACGCCAACTAGACAGTTTTATAATTATTTGTAAGAGTTCAAACTGAGGTCAGAGTGAGGGGAGAGTTTACAAATTGCTCATTTATTCCTCATTTATTGTATTTGTCTCTGTCTGTCTGTCTCTCTCACACAAACATACGAACATACACGCGCGCGCACGCACACACATTTGAAGCCTGTGTAAAGTGTTCAGACATGTCCTTCTAAGCACCTGTTCAAAAGCTATGGTGCAGTACTTGAGGCTTCCGCTGGGTGGCACCCTAAGCTTTGCATTATTTGGCAAAAACAGTCCAATCTAAAGTATCTTCCTCAGCCTCTCCTTAACCTTACTTAGTCATCTTTTCCTGTTTTCTTGCACCTAAGACTGGATTAAACAGTCATATGGTTAGCTGCATAATGACTTCAGCTATAAAAATGTATATTTGCATTTTAAACCTATGGACTATAGTATCTAACTAAAATTATAATATCACAAGTAGGCCTATATTTTTTATATCAGTGGCTGCAGTTACTTGTGATTTGCCTCTAATGCATATTTTAGTCAGTCATGGATGATGGGGGAGGAACGTCTCCTCAGGGGATACTTTTGTAGGTTAGGCTAATTGTGTTAATCGACCGATTCGTTCGATTGGCTATTTTGTTTAGAGGAAAACAGGCGTAAACAGAAGTAAATAAAGTGAACATGAAAGTCAGGTTACTCTAGAATTGCCTTATTTGTCGTTAATAATTGAAATATTTCTGATTGCAGTTGCCGAGTGGAAATGTATAAATTGGCTGGGGGAAAAAATATAAAAATAGTCGAACCATTCAATATGCATTGAGGTCACATCCCTGAACAGCGCGGGCAATTGTCCAACATGGCATTTTGTGGGCTCAAATATCTGTATAAGCGTATAATAGGCTAGACTTGTCTTTATTGAATGTAGCAGCATTGCGTCGCAGCCCGTTGTGGGTCTCTGGCTTCTGATTGGCTGGAGCTGAAGCGATGCTCTGCATCCTGCTTCCACATCCAGGACAGGGGGGATGAAAGCTGGGAGCGCGGCTGGAAAATCATCATCAACACAGGGACCAAATCATCCCGTTCACCATTTTTCTCACCTGGAGTTAATGTTTACACTCAGTATGTCTGCAGAGACACTCGCAGCCGCCTCTGTCCACTCGTGACTGCTTGTGCAGACCGTCCTCAAACAGCGCTGAGAGGCTGATTAACACTGCGAGTCTCACCTTTATACTCCGTGGACACTGAGCAGGTTAACCCAAAGCCCACCACTATGCCCGTCAACGACCCAGAGAGTATACTGAGCTACCAGGTAAAGATCAGTTTCTGTATATAATGCACGGTACGTTTCCTTGACAGTAGCCTATAGGGAGGCACCGAGCAGGATGGACATGAGCCCCAACAACTGTGGACCTCAGTTCATAGTGTTCTGCTCGGACTCAAACTCACGAGTTAGATCTGTTTATCAGATATGTGCGAGTATTTAATGTCATAAAAACGACCACTGGCTGGTGGATTTGATGTTTTCTTAATAAGTGTGTGTTTACCACGGAGTTCAAGCTTGATGCACAAGTCAATAAGTCCAGACCAGGTTCTGAAAAGAAGTCTGTACATTTATTGTGGAAAAGGAGTCTATAAATACAGAGTTTGATGTTTCAACCAGCGGTACAATGTTTTATGCGGAGGATGTTGGTAATGTTATTCTGAGATACTAACACGTGCAGTGGACCAATCATTGCAGTGCGCCGAGGAATATTTGAGGATGTTATTGTGACTGAAGCTATGTATAACCAACTGGCGACACATTATAGAGGACATAAACCAGAGCGGATCTGAAACGTCAGCTGCTGGAGCCGCACGTGTGTAGGCAACAACAGGGATAGGACAGTTTGGAGAATTTCTAGCTAAGGAGGCGTGTTATTTTTCCCATTTACCCTCAAATGACCTTGACGCCATCCTTATGCACCACGCAGAGCTGGGTGTCTATTTCCACACATTATTATTGACGGCAAAGGGTCGACACTTTGTAAGATCTGAGGGGGAAAATGGCATGATCCTTAATTTCCTGCTCATGTGTAAGCTATTATCATACCCCCAGTCAGCTGATGAAAAATGGAGCTTAAGGGAGATCTAGTGAGGGCAAAAGGACCATTGAACACACCAGTGCTCAGGGATGTTTACTTAAGCTGGAAAGCAGCATTTTGTCAATTAAACCCACCATGGCATGCACAAGCACAGAAGCACTTAAGGTGGCCTGCACAAACAAAGACAACATGGTGATTTATATTAACCTCTACTTAAGACAACACATGGAGAATTACTAGAGGTAGCCATGCAGAAAAGTCTCGGAGGGGATTAGAGAGTTTGTGACCGAGACAGGAAATGTCTTTGACTGTATAGAAAAAAACCTTTAAAGTAGAAATAATTAAGTAATACATTATCTGCACATGTTTGGTCAAAGTGCAAACAAAACTGAAATGTGATGTGACAAAGAGTTGATCATTAACGGACACTTAAGTATATTGGAAATAAAATATAGCTCTGTAAAAAAAAAACAAAAAAAAAACAAGAGACCCCTGCAAAATGATGTCTTTCTCTAATTTGACTAATTGCTAAAATTTACACTGAACCTATAGTTACATATCCAGAGTCAAGTTGACACTCGTTAGAGTTAATATTTTACACTACACTAATTACCCTTCAATCAAGTTTTACACTATGTGAGAAATAGCACCCATAGTGTTATTCACATTCAACATGGAAGAGTTAAGTTACTGTTTAAGTACAGTTTCATACTTTTTTTTATTGATGTTTATACAAGAATACAGACATTTATATCCAAACACACTGGTGTCGGCTTCACATGAAGTTACTGTTTAAGTTACTGGTTAAGCTATATTTTTTTAATGTGAGGAAGATGGCAATGCTTGTTAGTTTGACGATAGGAGGTCGGTGGGTGGGGATTTTCAGAGTCATTTTTTGTAACACTGAAAGGTAGCTTGCTTTCATCAATATTGAATTAACTGGGAGAATTGATTTACTTTAACACTCAATATATGCCACTTGCAGTGTAAAACCTCTATTAACTGCAATTATTTTCACCAACGCTGTAAGTTATTTTGTTAAATTTTACTCTATCCATTGGTGGAATAACTCTGAAAGAATTCAAATACTGTGTAGGTATTTTTGGATCCACATTACTTTTATTGTACAAATTGCATTGTTTTTGCATATTGTCAGAAGATAGTGATGGCCACAATAGTGATATTTATACTTGTCCTTCTTAAATAAAACATGGATCAGATGTTTATTCAGTAGAATAAGGTGTACTTGTGTTGGAATTCAACACATACAGGAATGGAATGGCTGTCATACTTACAGACATGCTGATTTTAGAGAAAATTGCAGTGGTCATATACAGTTGTATACAGGTTGTGCTGTAAATAGTTTATTTTATGCATGCTCAATATACCGCAGTTTTTTTTTTTTTGTTCTCCAAATGCCATGGTTTTAAAATAATGTAGTCAAATAACTTGCTTGGAAATAGTTATAATTGTAACATATTAACATTATGTTGTGAGAACCTTATTTTTCCTCACAAAGTAACAGCAAGCCAGTCACCCTGGGAGTGGGGAGTGATGACTCTACTGTACCTTTTCCCCTGAGAGCTTAGAGTCAGAGCCTACAGGTGGATCCAAGGATGGAGCTGGGCCTTTGAAGAACAATATGTACACCAGCAGCAGAAAACTACTGCACAGTGTTCATGTAAAAAGAAAGATAGTAGCTCACAGGCATCACACTCTTTATAAGAAATGTCAAAAAGGCTCCAAAGTACAATTATTTCAATAATACTGTTGACACTTTTAATTTTTACCAAGGCTGGCTGAGAAAATGCTGTAAAGTACTATCTTCTTTTTGTTCCACTATATATTAAACTCTAGTGTTTAAAGAATATTAAACTCATTCCTGCTCACCCTTTTTTAAATCAATCTCCTCCCAAATGTGTTTCTTCTCCTCAGCCCTTGCTCTCCTCTCCTACCAAGTTTCATAAAAAACATTTTTTTTGCATAATACAGATAAGCAGCAAAAAAAATAATGAGACCGTACTGCATACAAGTATACAGTACAAGACAAACCCCAAGGTGTTATAAGTCCACATGTTGATTATTCAAATACTTAGAAAGACTATATGAATACTGATTCAGCTTCTTTAATGCAAGTAAAGATAAAATGTTAAATGAACACAGACGATTAATACTTCAGATACAAAAAACAAACAAAAACGACAAAACAACCTTATAAATGAATGAACATTAATTCGGCTAGAAAGTAAAAAGCAGTCAGAAATGTAAGAAGGAAGAGCACTTACAAATATGATGCCTTTTTCTATGTGTTGTGCAGTTGTGGATACACAAAGGGCTCTGCTCTATGTGCTGCTGTCCATTTAAGATGCAATAAGCCCTAATGTTGTGAAAGCACACAATGATGCAAAATCAATAGCTACTCTCAAATGCGTCATATCTGAAGTAATATACTTGTTTTGAAAATGACCATATTTGAATAGAGGGAATAAAAGTAAAAAGTTGAAAATTAAATACTCAAATAAGGAAGCTATACAAAACATTACTTAAGGACAGTAATGAAATTGTACTTTTGCTTTTGTCTTTTTTCCTCACTTCTGCAAATGCATCTCTACTATACTGATGCTCCAACTAACTTGTAAACATTTGATAGAATTTATTGATTATTACTCTGATTGGCTGTTTGATCAGTACCATTAGCTTTCATATATAATCTGACAGTTTTGAAGTTATACAGAATAATTTGTTCATTTTAACTATTGTTGCATGACACAAACATGCACCATAGAAACAGGCAGAACTGAGAGTTTCAGTGAGATCCCATCCTGTTGACAAACACACAGACTTCCATGGAAAGTAACAAGTCAAAGTATAGCAAAACAAGCTAACATTAACCCAGGCATGGGCAAACTATTCCACAAAGGGTCAGTGTGGCTGCAGGTTTTTGTTCCAACCAACCAAGAGTTCACAGTTTCACCAACCAACTCTATGAAGATTGCGATCAGTTGATTAATTGAATCAAGTCTGGTGTTCTGCTGCTTGGTTGGAACAAAAACCTGCAGCCACACTGGCCCTTCAGGACTAGTTTGCCCATGTCTGCATTAACCACATAAATACAACATATACTGTGGTGTTACTAAACCAGTTTTTCAGAACCTTTTCAGTGTTTTTGACTGTTATGTGATAATTTATGACTTTTCACATCATAAATGTGTCACCTCAAGGCTGCCAGTGTACCCCTTTCCACCCTTAAGCTTTTTGGCATCCATCCTAAAAGCTTTCATTTTAATCAGCAGGTTCAACAAGATCAATTTAGAGAGAAATCACAGTCCCACAGCATCTATGAACACATACCTATTTCTGAGGAGCTTTGCAGTTTTTTTATTCCACATAAGGCCACTCCATTATCAATTTCATGTAGCTTGAAGCACTCTTTTAAAAGTGAAGGGGTCATAGGGGTTTACAGTCAGTATGCTACACTCAGTATGCTAAAGAGTGACATGAGTACATTAGAGATAGTTGGCTACTATCACATCCACTCATTCACATTTCTCTTCACTCCCCCCTCCACTCACCTCCCACTCATCTGTATCGCACTCCTGTCCTCAATCATCACACACTATTTAAGCTCACTCTCCCTTACACTCTTTGTCAGTTTGTTCCTCCTGACTTCACCAGCATGTTTAATCTGTGCCTTTGCTCAACCACTGACTTGAAACACCCTACAGTTGTAAAACTCTTATTTTGTATTTTGTATGTCTCGACACGTTTCCTCTGTCTTAGCAGCTTCTTTGTTGTAATGTTATTGTTGGTCTTTATGTGACTTGCCACCCTCCCTGTGTTTGTGTTTTTACCTCGGAGCTCAATAAAGAGCCTTTTTCTGTTACACCACTGAGGCTGCTTGTGGGTCCTTATTCTCTGTGACAGCTTTATATCAATGCTTTTCGCCATGAATGTATTGACCAAACGAAAATTATCCAAAGGTGTCTTTCCTTTTCAATTGAACTTGGAACATTTAATTGCTGCACAATGCAAGATCAAATGCCTCAATGTGACATAAGCAGGTATAATTATACTATATATTACTGCTTTCCAGAAACAAGCCAAGCCTTGTGTAGTCATTTGAAAAAAACAATTAGAGAGGGAGAGCTGTGTAGAGGCAGCTTTGTATGCATGCCAGTGGAAAAGGTGTGTATGACTCATGCTTCTCATGAGCTGAAGCAGTCAAAACAACCACTCCTCTCATCCTAGCTCTTCCACTTCTCTGCTTTTTGTCTCACTTGTGTAACATCACCACATTCCATTCATGTTTAGCCCCCAGTGCTGTGTGAAGGTCTGCCACATATGTCTCTACAGCAGAACAGATTAATGATGGGGTGTCAGTGGCCCAAGGCTACGGCACCGAGTACCAGCCCCAGCTCTTAGACGCTAAGCCCAGTCTGGTAGTGACAGGCCCAGTTGTCTGCGTCAGGATGTGCATCCCTGCTGTCAGTTCAGGGTGCTTCTGGGAGAGGAGGAGAAAGGGGTCAGTTTAAATAGATGAGGCAGTGAGGTTAGTTTGGGTGTGGAGAGATAAAAATAGGAGACTGCAGAGAAACACAATCAAGAAGATAGTGGAAGTTGTCTCAGAAGAAATGTTCTGGCTTTTGTTAAAGTGATAGAGGTCAATGTAGCTGCCAGATCAGTCAGTAAAAAACATCTTTAAGGACTGGGGCAATGCTTTACCGCAAAAAGTGTTTTCACGGCTGTTGTCTTTCCTGCTGATGTATGTTTAGAAAGAAAAAAACAGTCTGGCATAATTTTTGTTGTTCATTGTAATTCACTAGTGATCAACTGATATGGATTTTTAAAAATTATTATTTTAGATCAGCCTTAGCTGATGTCAAATACAAGCCACCAGTACTTCTAAGGTGATATTTCTAAGCCAATATATAAGAAATGTCAGAAAATCTTCTTTGCCTAAGATTACAAAATACAATTTGTGACAGTTAACCTAATAAATATTACTCCACCAAAAAAATAAAAAGTAAAAAAAATAAAAAAATAAAAATAAAATAAAAATAAATAAATAAAAAATATGTATATATATATATATATATATATATATATATATATATATATATATATATATATATATTTTTTTTTTTTTTTTTTTTTTTTTTTTTTTTTCAATGTGGACAGCAGCAGCAACACTGAAGTGCTCTGAACTTTGCCTGTCAATAACTCATGGCAGGGGAAAAAAAGAGCATATTTGCCAGTGCCGCAGGCCAATACCAATACAAGAAATAAACATAAATATAAGCCAGTCGATGTATTTGTCTATCATCATAATTCACTTTGACAATAGTACATGAAGTTGCTGAAGTACATTTGTTTCGAGGGAATTAAAAAATAAAATTAGACAAACATCCTTCATTGGTTTCCTGGGTCGTACATAGTATGGAAAGAAAGTGAAATTAGGCATTTAATTGTATAACGCAAAAATGAAAATGTTGAAAGATCATAGGTAAGGAGCTTAAGAACATAAGATGATTTTCTTTTATAATGTTAAAGACTGTCTGGTAAAGTTTCACTTTCTTTTTACATATAAAAACAAGTATTCAGAGAATGCCTAATCTCGCCCCTATTTTGTGCCAATCTCAAGTTTCTATGACAACCTGTCCTTGAATTAGAGCCAATAATGTGATTTGGACCTTTCTGTTAAATGTGACCTTGACCTTTGACCTTTTGTAATATTAACAATTTTGTTTTATGTACATATGAATCAGTGGGTGTAATATGATAATATATACAGTATTGATTAAGTTATAGCGTGATATGTCTATGCTTGACACACACACACAGTATTACACAAGTTAATTTTGTGACATTTCACCGTTGAAAAAACTATTGGTTGTACAATTATGAGAATTGTAGTAATGTTGTCTTCATTCCACAATCTGAAAGTTCTGTGACCCTCCGTTCTTGAGTGATAACCAATAATGTGATTTTGACCTTTAAGTTAATTGTGACCTTAACCTTTGACCTTTACTCAAATAGATAATTGCATCTGATGCACATTAGCTATATGTATACACCCATGTCATTCCATGGTGATATTTCAAGTATTCATTGAGTTTAGCATGATATGTCTCTGTGGATAGGCACACACACACACACACAGATAGAGACACTCACACTGATTACAATCATCATTCCCAATCAATGTTGGGTGAGATAAAACATTGTATAAACTCAAATCACAATGTATTTGTCTCCAAGGCTGACAAATCAAAGGGAATATTTCTCAGCATCAGAAGTAGGACAGTGTACAAATATATGATTCTATTCACTTTGGGAAAATGACATCTTTCTGGAACAGTGTGTGTGTAGTCCTAGAGAAGGCATCTTGCATTTGTTTGATTATCAGACATAGGTGAGTGATAGCATCTCTCTATTTTGGGTTTTTTTATGCTGACACACTAAAGAAAGATGTCTAAAGTCTTCATCTGAATTCGTGAGATGAAATAAATGTTATTTAATGCATTAAATACAATGGCTTGTATTGATATGTTTATTAAATATGAAGGTGTTTGTTAAAATTGCTGCAAAAATAAGGTGACCTTTGGAGAATATAGACAAGGTCAAAGCTGATTCTACAAGTATACAACGCTTCCTTGTTAGTCTGTTTTCTCTCCAACTTCTGAAAATCACATGACAATATTCCTAGGTCCTTGGATTTAGATCATATGCTCCTCTTTTCATATCCAGAAAGAACACAGCAGTATGTGATTAACTTGGTGGTTATCACAGACATGCTTTAGAAGATAAAAAGTCAAGGACAGGCAGCCATTTTGGGGACGAGCAGCAGTCGACTTCAGTGGCTGTAAGCTGTGTGGAAAATTATTTCAAATCATAAACCCTCCCAAGTGACTGTGATACAAAGCTGGAGGACAAGAGTGAAGTAAAAGGGGCTGTTGCCAGGAAATGGTAGTAGGTAGCAACGCTCAAATGATTTGTCCTGTCAATGGAAAATCATGCACACATGCTTTAAGGGTCACAGATATACACACCCCACCCATAAAGAGCAAACATGACTTTGAGTGGCATGTGAGCATTTAATTAGCCAACGCACTAAATGTGACACAAAAGAGGTGAACTGTGAATGACAGCGAACCATTAACCTGTTGAAAAAATAAGAACCAGCATGAGTCTGCCATTAAGACAGGGCCAGTGAACTGTGACTGGGTGAAAAAAGACGTTGACAGAGAAGGAACATCATATGAACATGATGTGACACACAAGGGCAGTCTGATCTCTTCCACAAAACATGATGTAAAGGAATAATGTCATGCCATGTATCCTGCTGCCTAAACCTTTGTTCCTCCCACTATGGAGTTATTGAATCTTCCTCAGTAGAATGATTTTTTTTTCTGTGTGTATGTGTGTGTGTGTGTATGTGTGTGTGCACCAAATGGATCCAAACTAATTGATGATCCCATGGTCTACTGTTGTTTCTGGGACAAAGCTTTTAGAGTCTCTCTCTCTCTCTCTCTCTCTCTCTCTCTCTCTCTCTCGCTCTCTCTCTCTGTGTGCTCCATCCGTTCTGTGGGGTTGTATGTCTATATGGTTGGTAAAGCTCCAGTTCTAATGGAGTCGACTGCCTCCAGGCTGAGCCTCAACCCACACACTACATAGAAGCCCTAATTCACCAACTGGCTGCACTGACTGATAACACTGCCTGTGTGTGTTATGAGTGTCGATGTTTTAAATCATCAACTCTAAAAAAAAATTAAAAAAATTTGTGTGATAAACATTAAATGTCAAAGATCACATGCTGCATTTATGTACTTATGTTTTGATGTTGACTGTGGAGTTCTTACATTTAAAAAAAATTTGCTAACATGTAAAGCAGCCATTTAGCTGTTTTTCATATAGTTTTAATGGAAATGCTCTGCATTTACATAAGGAAAAACTTCATGTAGTTATATACATTTTAAACAAACAAGATAACACATCATGTTATAAATGTAAGGTCTTCTGCAGGTAGGATCAGCTTCCACCTGATAACAGATGCATCTTTAAAAAATTGTCCATATATGTATGTATATATATATATATTTATATTTTTTTTTTATGTATGTATGTATTTTATGTATTTAGCCTTGCAGTGGTTAGCCTCACAGCAAGAAGGACCATGGTTCGAATCCCACACCAGACCTTTCTGTGTGGAGTTTGCATGTTCTCCCCGTGTCTGCATGGGTTTTCTCCAGGTAATCCAGTTTCCTCCCACCATCCAAACACATGCACTGATAGGTTAATTGGTTAATCTAAATTGCCCATAGGTGTGAATGTGAGAGTGATTGTTTGTGTATATATGTTCAGCCCTAAGATGAACTGGAGACTCATACAGGGTGTACCCCGCCTTCAGCCATTGTAGCTGGATTAGGGCCCCACAGACCCTGCGACCCTAGTGAGGATAAAGCAGGTTCAGATGACGAGTATGAGTATTTAGCCTTCTGATTGTTATGTCAGAATCATGGCACATTTTAATCCCAATAATCCTTTATTCATTCAATATGAATGACTATTAGAAAAACAATGTGAGTTTACAGAGAAAAAAAATGATATGATTAAAAATTTAAGACAACTCATTACATTAATTTATAAACAAATGTTTTCTAACGAGTCAAACCAAATTTCCTAAAAACTTATAAGAGATGTTAACTCCACTCTATGGTGGCAAAGTCCTGGAATTCGTAGACTCACCATCTGCCCCCTACGATCACCAGCTTTTTTTTTTTTTGAGAAAAGTCTAAACATTAGTGGACTGGGTTTGTTTGTGGTTTGCAGGAACCTCTTTGACAAATTCTTTATTTGTGGAGTTACACAGTAGAAGCACTGTTTCTGTACTGGTGCTGTTTGACAGGAGCACAAGGCTGTTAACATAACTGTTACACAGTCACTAACCCTTTTTTGTCACCTTTCTATCCTCCACATAAACATGAGTATGAAGCCATGAGTCACAATCAGTGTTTGGCACCGACACGACTTCCTAATTAAGAGGCCTTATTCTTTAAATGAAGAGAACTGCCTTGGGATAAAGAAGTGCTTAGTCATGGAAAGTGAAAGAGATCCCTCAGTGCTGATTTGGCCGAGAGGTTGTGAAGAGACACAACGCACCAGGTCACCAACACCTATGAGTTAAGTGGATGTCTTGGGATCCCAAGGCTGTTTTCAAGAATTGTATGAATTATAAGTGACTGTTTACTGATATTAGAGTGAATTGTAGAATAATATAAGCAAAGAAGGTAAGTTTTACAAAAGGTTTTTTTTTTTGGAGTTGCATTTTTAAAATTTTCTTTTTACAAACCTATGAAATCATCACACAACTAACATCAACATTAGAATAATACTAAGAATAGAATAGAATAGAACTTTATTTGTCATTGCAACAAGTGCAACGAAACTGCGAAAATGCACGAACACTGCACATATCACAGCATATAATATCTACACATGCTGTAGGTATCTGGTCATGATATACACCCATAGAGAATGCCTGGCACCACTTTATTTAAATAAAAATTTTTTAAATCATTTTAAAAATTTATATGCTGATATCATACATACACATGATGACACCAGCTGGTCTAATGCCAAAATTAGTTATAATACGTACAAGAGACACAGTTTGTTGTGTCTGGTGTCCACTTATCTTCTTTTTTTGTCTGATCAGGTAAGACCATTATGTGTCCACAACTGCATTTCAGTTTTCTTTTGTGCCAATGTTAGCATAACCATTTAATTTTAAGTAGCAATGAGAGACTAAATGAATGTGCACGGAAATATAATCTGAATGGTCTAAACTAAGGATAACACACACACACAAACACACACACTGTGTCCATCAACCTACCCTGGGGCAGGCTGACAGAAGTGTGGTTGACAATTTATGACTGCAATCCCTCTGACCACCACTGAACACTCATATACCAGTGTGAGTAGCAGCTCCGGAGGCAAGGATGGTGAAGTGTCTTGCCCAAAAACACAATATGACTAGGACAGAGCAGGATTCAAACCTTTAACCCTTTGGTTATTGGACAACCTGCTCCTTCGCCACAGCACATGTAAATATAACTGCAGGTGCAGGACAGCATGGATTTTTTTGTCAATAAACTTAGTGCATTTATTGGGGTGATTAATTAGTCAAATGACTAATTAATTACCTAATAATTGTGATAGCAAAATACTTGTACTTTACAGTTAATTTAAAACATGAAGATGGAATCTTTATGACTGAAATGTCTTGTTGGGGCACCACCATTCTTTATTTGAGTAGGCAAAACCACGGATAATGGAAACGATCTGAGTTCTTTGTACTCATGTTCACTGACATGTGTTCAGACTTAAACACCCAAAAACCACCTTGCAACTTCTTTATATAAATTAAGGTGAATTTATTTACCTGATAACTATATACACAAAGTTAACAGAGACTAAAAAGACAATACAACACACACAAATGATAAAATGACAAATAAACAGACAGACAAATGGTTGAACAGTAAATATTAGGTCTGATGGCAAATAAATAAATATATAGATTTAGGAGTAGATTTTAAGTTATTTAACTAAAATGCATGAACATTCTGTACGCTGACTGAGACACAGGTTGCAACTCACAAACAGTGGAGGGCAAACAAGTGGCAGGAGCAAAGCTGGGCAGGGAGGCATCTTTCATTATCCTTGGTAACGGGGGAACACACACTCAGAGTGAAGTGGCCTTCGGGGGTGAGATCACACTGGCAGAGTGGTTACATCAGCTGAAGGAGCGGAAGCAACACTCTGGCCAGAAAAGGAGCAGCAGCTTGCGGAGGAGACGTGGTGGACCCGTCACACAGGCTACAAGTCTACAGAGACTGGTCTAGTTGGACACAGCGGGTGTAGTGACGCTGGTCTCAGTTGGATCTGACATAATACAATCAGATATGAATCTCATAATGGATGTGTGTTTCGCACAACAGTCTGGAATTATTTTCAGTGTTATTTGTCCAAGGCACTGAATTTAAGATCAGGGCCGAGTCCTTGCAGAATGCAGATTTCGTGTGCAGGTCAGAGGCCTGGGTTCTTGGAGCGTCAAGAGCAAAAATTCCAAAATGATAAAAAGTGAAAAATGAGCCAAATAAGAAGAGAACTAACAAAAGACAATGTCAAAACCAAATGGGAAGAAGAACTTGGTACTGGCATATCAGATATCATCTGGGATAGAGCGCAGAGCTGGGTTAATGGAACCTCTTCTTAATTTAATTCAGTTTAAAGTGTTTCATCGGAAACATTTTAGCAAGACAAAAGTAGCCATCAAAAGTATATACACTATACTTTGGATGATAGCTGTGATCATTGAAGGACAGTCAGGGGGGATCTAACCCACATGTTCTGGGCATGCCCAAAACTGACAGACTACCAGACTTCAATATTTAAAATACTAAATGAAATCTTACAGCCCAAACCTGCAACTGCAATATTTTGGGCAGAGGGAGGTGTGATAATACACTAGTAGCAAAGACAGTGTTGTAGCCTTCACAACCCTTATAGCATGGAGGAGAATATTATTATCTTCAAGATGATGTTTTTGCCAGAGTTTGTCTGTCTGTTAGTTAGCAAGATAACTCAAAAAGTTATAGATGGGTCTTGATGAAATTTACAGGGTAGGTTGGTAATGGGGAGATCTAGAAATGATTAGATTTTGGTGGTCATCAGGCTGTTTTTTTTTGGGTTTTTTTTAATGTTGGCAGAAAATAATGACCAGACAACGTTGATGTGTGTTTCAACTGCTTCTGTTAACCAATGGCTGATTCATTTGCCAGTAAAACCCATTAATAATTTGGACTACACACCTGGCACGCATGTGACGTCACCACAGACTCCACACCACAGCTGAGCAGAGTGTGACGTCACACATTGTAGTCTCTTACTAAGCCCACATAAAACCTAACGTCAAATTCTCTCTCCATACTGAGTTCAAATTGGGAGTGAAATGGGGGTGACCCTGCATCACTAACTAACTAACTAACTAACTAACTAACTAACTAACTAACTAACTAACTAACTAACTAACTAACTAACTAACTAACTAACTAACTAACTAACTAACTAACTAACATACTAAACATACATTGACAGATTTAGATAGATTTAATTTATTGGTCCCCATGGGGAAATTTGTCTTCACTGACTGAAATAGACATCAATATTATAAAACACAGACAACAACAGCAACGACAGTAGATAGACATTACAGACAAAGGCATTTTATCAGATTTGGTCAACCTGTTAGCAGGGCCTGGTGTTTAGAGCGGCTATGGCTGCAGGGACCAGGCTTTTTCCAAGACGAGCCCTCCTCATTTTTAATGTTCTATACCTGCGCCCTGAGGGTAGTAGGATGAAATAATGGTGTAATGGATGTGTGATGTCCTGGACTATTGTTTTTGCCATTCGTGTAATGGAACTGTTGTTTAGTGTTGTGTGGTTGGGTGTGGGGAGGCCGATGATTTAAGCAGCTACATTTGTGATGTGACTGAATTTGGCTCAGTTAGTGACATAAAGCATGGTGTAAAAGCATGTGGAGCAGGACAGGAGGATGGGTTGGATGATACGTTTAGAGAGTGACAGCAGGAGGTGGGGTGCAATCCTTTGAGTTTGTGGATAGCTGACAGTCTCCATTGATTCCTTTTCTGAATGTCCGTGGTGTGTTGATCAAAGGTGAGTTTATTGTCCAGAGTTATGCCCAGATATTTGAAGGAGTCGACTGACTCAACTGTTTGTGTGTTTATGATAATGGGATCTTCGGGTGAGGGGTGGTTAAACCATAGTTCCTTGGTCTTGTCGACCTTGATTTCCAGATAACTGTCTGTGCATAGCTTGGTGAAGTGGGTGACTGTGTTGTGTTAGTCTGAGAGAAATGCAAGGATGGCCGTGTCAGAATATTTTAGGTATTTTGTGGTGGGTGAGATGCTATGGCAGTCGTTGGTGTAGAGAATATACAGGAAAGGGCTCAACACACATCCCTGTGGAATCCCGGTTTGGATAGTGAGTACAGGGGATGTGGTTGAGCCCACCTTTACTGCTTGTAATCTGTCATTGAGGAACTTGTGGGTGAGATGTGTCAGCTGAGGGGGGATGTTGAGATGATGTAGCTTCTGGATCAGTAAATGTTTTTGCAGGGAGTTGAAGGCGGAGCTGAGCCTGGGGAGTCCAGATGCTGGAGGAGGAGGTGCAGCAAGCAGGCCACAGCATCCTCAGTGCCTCTTTTAGACTTGTAGGTAAATTGGAACGGGTCCAGGTGTGGGATGACAAGTGGGAGGATGATGTTCAGCAGAAGTTTCCCCAGGCACTTCATTATTATGGATGTGAGGGCTATGGGACGGTAGTGATTGAGTTCTGTGGGTCTGGGTTTTTTCAGTATTGGGATTATGATTGCAGTTTTCCACAGTGTGGGTATGGTGGCAGTCCGGTATGATTGGCAGAAGAGTGAGTGCAGGGTGGGAGCGAGTTCCATGGCGCAGCTTTTAATCACCCTAGCAGGAATGCCATTGGGCCCCGGGGCCTTGCCAGCCTTACGGCGGCTCAGCTGGCGCCGTAACGCCTCCTCTGTGAAGGGGGCCGGTTCTTCAGGGTCTGGTGGTGGGAGAGGTCTTAGCAGGTCCTGACACTCTGATGAGAAGTCCTGTTTATCAAAACGGGTGTAGAAGGTATTTAAGTCCTTGGTGAATGTTTCTGGGTCACTGACTATGCATGTGGATGTGGGTTTGCATCCAGTCAGGGTTCTCACCTTCTGAAAGGCTTGCTTGGTGCATGTAGGGTCTTTGCAGTTTTTTTAACCATTGCAGAATCTGACCTTAGCGTGGATTTGCTGTCTGGGGAATATTTTCGATGTGAATAATCTTTCTTCCTATAGAATGACAGATTTTAAATGGTGTGGAAATGGCTCTAGAGCTCTTTGCAGATTGATGGTTGGCAATAATGGCTTCTCTAACCTCATTGACGTCCGGCTGTTACTTACCCTCTTAGATCCTGTTCATATAGTGTTTCTTTATTTTGATAAAATGTTTATCACATAAATAATGTTACTGTGACATCTATTGTATGCTATTTTACAGCTGACATTAGATCTAGATAATTATAGAGCACATCCTGGTCTGTAAAGCTATAGGATTCAAAGAGTGTGTGCGTTCTTTTTCTCATGACTGTATTATTATTTGTATTTGTATAATTTGTATCATTAAGAGTGCTTCATGTTTGACATTAATGTAATGTTAAAATCAGTCAATGGTTTCAATATATTTGTACTATTTTAAAGCTAAGTAACATAATCAACATTCCTATTTGTTTTCTTTTGTATTTGCTTAATTTTGTTATTTTTTTAATAATGGGCAATAAATACAAGAAACAGAATATGACAACAGTGATATGACACTGGAGTTAGCAACATTTTTCTTTTGTATATAAAACTATAGTGAATACATTACATATGTGTTACCTAGAGTTGCCAATACATTTAATTATTAAAGGGAAGTTCCACATGCAGCAAAACAAGGTTCTATCTCAGTTCTTGGAGGCTTTATATATCCACATAACTGCATTAATGCACTTATTTCAAAGCAGTAATATTTAGTGTTTGAATAATTTTTTAAGGAATTGGTACCAGTTTTGCCAAATGATAGTCAACTTTTGCCAATTCTGGATCCACCACATTACACAGTCACAGAAACATATTCAGCCCAGAGAGATTATATATTCATATAGAGTGGGTGGAAGCTCTAAGCATCTATTACATGTAGAGCTGCATTTATACACCAAAGTATCTATGTGTGTTAAACATGTTGATGGCAAATACCGCAGCTAAATTCTGAATTATATTCAGGTCCAAACTGGTGTAGCAGATGTAATTATTATATAGTGACAATAGTCTGTCATACATTTCATTCCTTACTTTCAAACAGCACACGCTGTTGCTGTTGAATATGCTGTAATAGCTGTATCATTCTTTACAAAGAGTAAACACTGTATAACAAAACATTTATAAAAGCAAAATGCAGCATAAATGAGTAACATCATCATAACACTATCTCAGAGACCACAATAACATATTTGTTAATAGATTTATACTTAGGTTCGTTCTTTGTACCCTACGTGTTCAGTGGTATTTTTGGTGCTATACTATACAGTTAGTGCAGGTAAAAACTAGTCCAGTTCACTCTACAAATCTGATTTCTAGGAGTCTCTCGGGCATTTTTTCAGCATTTCCATCCTTTGGAACAATATAAATAGATTTTAAGTGTTAACTTTTTTCACAGTTCACTTGTATGTCTGTAATTCTAACTACTTCCATGTACACAGAGGCATGTGTCCATCATCTATCCTGCAAAAAACAAGGAGGAACTTAAGCCATACTGCACACGGAACTGATTAATTAATTTATACTTTGCTTAAGTGGTAAACACGTGGTTTCATGATTTCAAAAGCATGTGGGAGGCTATTGGAGATTAGAAATGAGGTTTTACTGTTTGCATAACAGATACTGTTTATTAACATGCTGCAGTACAGTAAAGCCAGAGCTCTGGGGATTCCAGCATTGTTCATTATAGGCCCAACACACGATGGATAGGACACATAAATAGAAACTGCACTGTTTCTGAGAATGCCTTCACATAAGAATAGTAAAACACAATCATATCCTGCAGCCTATGCCAAAAGCCACACCGCTGATGGGTGTGCCATTCTGCTAATTTAATTTAATTCAATTTGATTTGATTTCCCCCGGATAGTAGAGCCTGGCACATTCTCCAAGTGACTCATACGGTGTTAACCTCTAGCATGTGTGTGTTTATATATGGGAGTGAACATACCCGTCTGTCCTTCTCTTTGTGTCTGTGCCAGACAGTCTGAGAATAGATTGTCTGCAATTTGATGCTCATCTTTGCAAAGCTGCTGCAAGATTTGTCTATTAATGACTATATGACACTATCAGTAACTCCTCTTTAAAAGCATACTTCCAGACATATTGACCTTTCGGGTTTCTTTCCATAGACTGAACTTGAAAAGCTGAAAGTATTCAAGATAACAAAGGTCTGTCGACAAAAGAAAAAGAAAATTACATCTACACAATATGGTGATGGTTATTATCTGTATTGAATGTCACTTAAAAGAAGAGTAAACATCATATTTACTTATACTTTTTGTGTATCTGTGGTTTGTGTCATTCAGAGGCCAGATGAGGAGGTGGTTGTGGACCAGGGAGGCACGAGTTCAGTAATGAACATCCACTATGAGAAAGAAGAACTAGAAGGTGAGTATTTTTGCACGTCTTCCTTTTAATGGTCAACTTTAAAGAGTAAAGCTTTAAAATTCCATGTTGCTCTGAACTAGCTCACCCACCCATTCCCACAACTAACACAACACAATCACTGAGTTACTGTATTATAAGATCTTTTATAAAAGATGAGAAGTGATTGGAGTGGAAGTAGCATACTTTTAAATCTTATTGATAAAACTGACTTATTATTGATTTACTCAACAATAAGTCTTTAAAAGGTTTGTCTTTTCCCTTCTTCTTAAAGTACTGTTAAACAGAATATCATTGTGTTCGGCTTTTGGGTTAAGACTAAGTTACAGCTTCCCAACATATATTTTCTTTGGCACAATTAACAGTCACTTTTCCATGGCGTGAGCACAGTAAACATTGCTCCTTGCACCCACCGAGCAATCCATGAGACCAGCGACCTTCACACCTACAGTTTGCCATCGGCAGGAGAAACTGTTATCCCACTCGTCCACTTGCTAGACTATTCAGACTCCAACTCAGACATGAATGATATTTATGAACACACTGATTTGCATGCAGTTCTCATCTAAAATACAAGTACTCATATTTATTTCCAGCTGAAAAGCAGCAAAAGAGAACTCTGAAATCCTAACCAAAGTGCCAGTTCTTCTTATAGTAAATAAAATGTCCTACATAGTTAATTGAATTACATGGTTAGGCGAACTGAGCCTGTGCATTTGTCAACTAATCTCCTACTTATACATTCAAAAAGTTCAGTGAGATCAAACAGTGTGATTGCACTGTTATGTTTTTTTCCTTTTGCATGATTAAGTCATTTCTAACATATTTTTGTTTGCCATACTGTGTGTGTGTGTGTGTGTGTGTGTGTGTGTGTGTGTGAGTGTGTGTGTTTGTGAGTGTGTGGTACAACTTCCAGTGATGAGTCGTTTTTGTCTGGTGGAGCTGAATAGAAGAGAACATTAATAATGGATTTCTATCCATCCAGAGCAGGCTTTAGGGAACAATCAGTCATCAAGGTAGTGTGTGTGAGTGTACACATAACAAATTTATTTGGGGTGCAACTAAGATACAAAAAGCTATTGAACAACAGCTGAGTTTTCTATCATCCCCGGACATGTCTTTCTCCCGCGGGAAAGTGATGATGGGCTTGACTCACACAAACATTAATATGCTGTCTTCTGATTTTTTTTTTTTCCTTATTTCAATGTTGTATTTCATTTTCTATTAGAAGTGCTTTCATACTCTCATGGAATTCCTTTCTTCCACAGTTTATTGCATTCAGCATTGAGTGTAATGTTGGCAGTATTGGAGACTATAATGGACATGAAGCAGAGTGTGGTTCCCATTTCTCTCCCTGGAGGTTTAGGCCAACACCTCACCTTTAGTTTAATTTTCAGACTTCTCTTTTTATTTCACTAATAAAGTCTGTCACAGTTGTAATCATTTTGGCTCATCTTATCTGAGAAGCTAAATTAAATTGTAAATGTGGACAGTATCACAACAACATGCAATACGCTGCTAAATGTAGCAGGTAGAGGTGTGTTCTTAAAACAAATGAAGGACACAACACATTTCAGTGATAGTGACAGAAAGAAAAACAAGAAGTACATAGACCCTAGTACCAGAATATCCCAAACACTGACACTGTAAAGAGAAGTACAATCTAGGTTGTTGCCAAGAAACCAAAACTAAAAAATGCATTCAATACGACACCAAAGACAAATACTGCTCTGGTAAAAGAGCCTTGATGCTCTCTTAGAGCCATGGAGACACACTTTGAAGCATATGAAACAACTTGCAAACATTATATTATGAGGACATTTTTATGAATGGCAGCACATCATGTTTGAACTCATGTAGCATTAAACACTTTGGGGTTGTTTTTTTTTACTAAGTGACTTGAAGAAATAAATGTGTACAGTTTAGAAGAATATTAAGCAAAGCCAGACTTATTTTTATATAGAATAGAGTTAAAGTATAATGAACTGTTCCGTGGTTTGTCTTACTTCAAGTTGTGGTTTGATTTTGTGATTATATTTTATTGTCTTTTCTATGCCGTCAAATTCTGAAAGTAATTGCTTGTGGCTGATTTATAAATGGAATGAATTCAGCTTTAATATGTTTGTTTTATAAGGTCCCCTGGTGAGTTGAGAGTTTATCAGTGCTGCTTCTCTTTCAGGCCACAGGACTCTGTTTGTGGGAGTTCGCATGCCCAGACAGAGCCATCGTCACCACAAGACCCACAGCTCTCGACACCGCAAGAGAGACAGAAGGGCAGGAAGCATCGCAACACAACAGAGCGAGGGAACTGAGAAATCAACCAGTCACGGTAACACATCCAAAGAAACAACTATTTTCCTGTTGTTTTTTTTTTTTTTACAATACTATTCCAACACCAACCTTATACATGAACCTAGATATGAAAAAAAAACATTTAATAACTGTCTTAAATGGATGTGTGTCTTTCCACTTTTACATCAACTGTTTAATTTTCCACCAGATTGACTTTGGAGATCTAGGAAGTATTAAATCAAATATTAGTACATGAATATTTTGGTATTTGAAAAGTAAATAAATATATAAATGCAAGGATTATCAAAATGAACATGTCAGATGGATTGATGCATCATGATTAATCTGATTTAAAATTTTAATGCAATATAACCCATCTGCATCACAGAATGACTAAGTATAGATGCAAATGGACAGTTGATCTATTAGTGACAGGCAGCAGAACCAACCCATAAAGATGAACAGCACATTCTGGATGGGACATTTGGGTACAAAAACCCCCCCAACATGGAACAGTTGACTTACCTAAAGTATCATACACACTCAGCTGGTAGGCATTTTTTCACTGAAGAATGTCCATCTTAAAATACCACATTTAACACAAAGTATATGTTAGTTAAGGATTCTGGTTGTACTTCAGCTAACATGTTGCCCAGTTTTACAACAAACACATTAAGTAGATATATATTCCCTTCTTTCACAACGTCTATGGGGATAAGGTTTAGTCAGAACATGAGGGTGTGGCGCCCTCGTTCCATGGTTCAGAAAAACCCTGGTGGTTAAGTTTCTATCTCCACTTGTTTTTATATTATAGTCCAATTTAATTTTTTTGGAATTAACCAAGTAACACCTGACCTCTTGGGTCAACAATAGGTGAAAGTGCAGAATTAGAAGACAAATATTTTAGTCTTCATTGTAAGACTCAAAGATAAATAATTCAGAAGTTATATCCAATATTTGATTTGGACCTTTATTGTGACCTTGACCTTTGACCTACAGCAGGGGTGGCAAACTTTGGTCTTCAAGAACCACAATCCAACATGTTGTAGATGTATCCCTCTTCCAACACACCTGATTCAAATGATCAGTCTATCATCCTGCTCTGCAGAAGCCTGACAATAACCGTCAGGTGTTTTGGAAGAGGGAAACATCTAAAACATGCTGGATTATGGCTCTTGAGGACCAGATTTGGTGACCCCTGACCCAGAGTCTTCAAATTTGGCCTTCAAGGTTCTGACAGGCCGAACTTCACCAATTTAGACACTTACTTAAGAGACTATAACATTTATAAGGCACTTAATTGTAATGTATTATTATTTTCAAGAGTATCTAATGTAATTGATCTTATATGATGAAAGTAAGGGATGTTATGTTGATAAAATATTTATCAGTTAGTTTCAACAATTATTGTGATAAATTAGTTTAAAGACTGATTTTTGAAACTGAGGAAAGATAATAGATTGTTTGTTTTGGTTTGAAATGTTTGTATAGGAGGTTGAAAAAAAATGTCCAATGTGAAAATATGTGTTAAGGAAAATTAGATAAAACACTGAACTTTGAAACATTTTGCACTTTATTTAACAAAGTAAATGATCTCCAGGGAAAATTAACACTTGGCCAACATTGAGTTTGTTGTTTTAGTGAAGTTATGTATATCGGAAGTTTGTACAACAGTAAAAACTGAGGAGTTTCAGGGGAAAATAGCCTCTATAAATCAAAGTGGTAGCATTTAGTGTGTCTTTCATTTGCACTTAACATGTATTTAACCCACTTGTTCAGACAATATGAGATTTATTACATACATTTTCTGATATTACATATCAACACATGCTAGATTTTTCTGTTTGTGATGTTTCTTGTCATGGGGTCAGGGGTCACACTAACATTTACAACCCATTTAGTTCAGTTTTTGGGTCTTCTGTGCATCATGTTCCCTTGCGATTTCTTTTTCTAACTGAAGAAAAGAGAATGAGAAATAAATATGAATGCTCACAGTACTGTAAGTACAGTATATAACATGAAATTATATCACAACAATTGTCAATATTGTGTTATTGTTCCACTCTGTTCCATGGAATAACCCATATGGAGACATTTGCATCTATTTGCCCAGAGAGTGGGTGTAAAACACAGCCTGTCAATACTGTGGACAGTTCACACATGCACATATGCAGAAACACACAGACAAAGCCCTGAAGGCTGAAATTGACAAGTTCGCTAATTAGCTTCCAATGAGCAGGACACAGTCAGTACATGGCATGTGTGTAGGTAGACTGTGACTGCGTTCTTCTTATTATCTATGCCTGTTTTCAATTAAAACAATGCAACAAGGGAGTGAAGTAAGTTATTTTGAGAAACACAGTTCATTTGTCCATCCTCATTCACTTCCTTTCACTTGATCAGATACTCCGTCCCAGAGGGTCCAGTTCATTTTGGGCACAGAGGAGGATGCTGAACATGTGGCCCACGAACTGTTCACTGAGCTGGATGAGATCTGTGTGAAGGATGGCAAGGATGCTGAGTGGAAGGAAACAGCCAGGTCAGTATCCCCTTTGGGAACAGTTACAAACAGTGCTTGGCAATAAAACCTCTGGCAGTTCTACAGCTGTACTGAGAGGAAGAGGGAGCTGTAGTTACATTTAAAGCTTACTGGATCATTTTCTGCTCTGTTTGTTCAACACTGACATACTCAGAAGAGAGAAATGACACAAGCACTGCTGTAATCTCATTGATGCTGATCAAATGTCACATCTCACATGCTGTTGTCAAACATTTCTAATTGTGGGGTTGACACTTACATCATCCCCTCCCCCCCAGGGTGAGATGTTGTAAATCACACAGTGAATTATCTGAAGATGTGTGTATTAGGTATGGGTTTATCTATTCTCTAAGGTCATCTCTCTTTTATGTGGCAGGTGGCTGAAGTTTGAGGAGGATGTGGAGGATGGCGGGGAGAGGTGGAGTAAGCCCTACGTTGCCACTCTCTCTCTCCACAGCCTGTTTGAGCTCCGCAGTTGCATCATCAATGGCAGTGTGTTGCTTGACATGCACGCTGACTGCATTGAAGAGATTGCAGGTGGGTATGTTTCTAGATGAGGGGTGCTCATTTACAAAAGGATCAGATAGAGAAAAGAATCACAATCAACAACTAAAATCCTGTGACAGAAGCTGCAATATAGAAATAATTTTACAATTTATGTTCCTGCCTTCCTTCATCTACAACCTCTGAAGTTACGTCTTGACCTTGCATTTTCCTGATATAAAACAGGCTCTGCATCCCAGGATGTGTGATACAGATCGATTTATCCTTCTGAGAGAGGACACAGACTTATTGCACAGGCCTGAGGGGAACATTACACTGTGGTGGATATAGAAACACACAGACACTAGACACACTAAAAATATCTAAACTTTCTAATGCTACAGTCTTAACATTTATGTAAATGTGAAACCACACTTTCCCTTGTTCCCTATGTAAATTTAATGTGAAGGCTCTGCACGTGTCATGCATGTGCACTTCTTTGTTTTTATCCAGCATATTGCAGCTGGGCCAAGAGAGCTGCTGAACTTCTGATGAACCTTATTTGCATAACATCATGCTAGACTGGAGTGTGTATTTAATTTGCAGCCTTTGATTTGCATGAAAGTGCCTAACTTGCAGATGTCAGTTAACCAGGTTCCTGGAGCTTGATGAGGAAAAAGTTGAAGTTGTGTCAGTTGTTTGTAAATATTAATTAAAATAGAAAAGAGTAGATATGCATTGCTGAACAAATTATTTCTATGCAGACACACGATGTGCCCCTTTAACTAGACACCCACATACACACACATACAGCGAAAGGACCAGATGTGTCAAGGCTCTCCGACACTTAGTCTCCTTCCTGGTTTACAATTTGACAGTTTTACAGCATAAACAGCCTTGTTCTTTGCAATCGTTCCTGTCCTCCAACTCTTCAATCCTCTTCTCATTTCCCTCTCTTCCCCATGTGACTCCTGCCAGCAGCACCTGGACTCCAAATGTTAACCCAGATGGAAGAAATGATAGATGTTTTCAAAAAGTGATTCATTAATTCAACTGTTTATTTTCTGTAAAATGTGGGTCACTAGAATCCAATAGGAACACCAAGGCGTCCAAATAATTATCAGGGAAAATGAAAGAAAAAAATTACAATACTATTGAATATGACTATAAAATATCACATTTGAGTAAAGTTCTTAGTTATGTATATCACCTGAAACACTGTGTATGTGAAAAATATAGATGTATTTGTATTTGTACGTACGTATGTTTGTTGAACATTACTATGCCATCTGTTCCACTGATAAATGACACTGCAGTACAAGAACCTGATCCATCTTATGGTTTTAGTGGACTAGTGGAAGTGGATGCTACATTACATGAAGCATTTGTTACATAATAAGTAGTTAATTTCATTTTCATCTTTGTGGATCTTCTGTCACAGTACTTATTAACAACACTCATTATACTGGCATTGAGCTCAACACATTAGCACTGGCCTTGAAGTCTACTCAGACTTAGTGGGGACACTGCAGTGTGTGTGTGTATGTGTGTGTGTCAGTGTGATTGACTGCAGAGGAGGTGCTGACTCAGCAGGTATTGAATTAAAAACAGGAAGAAGAAAGAGAAAAGTAGTGACGTGTAAATCCGTGATTATTCTTTACAGTACCATGTCCACAGATACTTTGCTTGTACTGATGTCTTCACAGCATACCCAACACACCCTCTGTTCAGCACGCTGGTTTCATATGTTGACAGATGTGCTTGAGAGAATAGAATAGAATATAATAGAATAGATACTATATTGATCCTCAGCAGTTACAGTGGAGGTACAAGGCAATAGAACAATAGGAAAAAAAAATTATATATATATATATATATATATATATATATATATATATATATATATATATATATATATATATATATATATATATATATATATATATATATAATACAGATAAGATATGAAAGTTATGTATGTGTGACCAGTGTGCAATATGCCATAATTATTTTGCAGACATATTAAAAAGTCTTAATAGCAGCTCACAGGAAGTACCTCCTACTACGATCAGTCTTTGTTTGAGGAAAAATTAGTTTGTGGTTGAAGGTGCTCTCCCTGAACACTTCAAAATGGCTTATTTCCAATACAGACCATCCCCCCCATAAAAGAATATGTGCGTATATATATATATCAGTATCAGTATTGGCCTGTTGCGTTGGCCAATAGTCTCTTTTTTTCCTTCCATTATTTACTGACAGGAGAATTTCACGGCACCTCCATGTTCTTGGAGATACTGCTATCTACACTGGGAAAAAAAATATTTGGACATCTCTCTGTCTTTCAGATATGGTGCTAGACCACCAGGAGATGTCCCATGAGCTGGATGACACTGTGAGAGTGAAGGTGCGTGAAGCCCTGCTGAAAAGACACCACCACCAGAATGAGAAGAAGAAGAACCTGATCCCCATGGTGCGCTCCATTGCAGAGGGAACCCGAAAACAGTCAGAGCCCCATCTCACATGTAGGTTACACCACCATACAATAATTATTACTGCATAAATATCCTAATGATGGCATTTTATTTTCAGGTACAAATCAATAATCTCCACCAACTCATAAAAATCTGTCATTTTTTTCTTTCTAATATGGATTAAATACAGAATAACATACAATACTAGGGGTGTCAGAAAATATCTGTTATGTAATATCTCATAATATGTAATTTTCCAATACTGTATCAATATTAAAAGTACTGTTTTGCTATTTTTAGGTATTTAAATGCAGATGTGACAAGGGTTAATTTTGTTTTTTGTTTATATTTTATTTATTATTTAACACTGTTTTGTTACATAATGGTTATTTCAAGCATCCTAAAGCACTTTTTTACCATATGAAAGAGGGAGATGTCAGTTTCTCATAGAAATAATATTCTAATTAATTATGGTCATGTAAGTGATTTTGTGTTGCTGTTTTTTTTAATTTCTTTGTAACATTTGTGTTTTGTATTTTATCAGGATTGTGCGACTTTTGGACTCCACATCAAAAACTTGATTTGATGTAGTTCTTACTGAGGGCATATTTTAAAGACTTTTAACACTTTATAGGGCATGACACTCATTGAAATACTCTGAAAATTCCAAAGTTCATTTCAGTTCAATTCAATTGCAGATACCCTCACATTGAACCTGAAATTGTTTCCTCACAGTAACTTTATTGTCTTGCAATGTGTACGAAAATGAGCAAAAATAGTCCATTGCCAGATAATGGGTTAAGGACAAAGGACTCTTGTTCAAATAACTGGTGATGACTTATACTTTATATAGAAGTGCAGTGTCTTGAACTGCATTTTCTGTAATTTATTTGATTATAGCCACAGAGTCAGTGTAAATTGTTTGAGTTTCACAGACAGGGCTGTTGGATTTGATAAGATTTAATACTTCTTTTATTAGAATGATGGATGAAGAATCACCAGTAGAGGAATAAAACAACCAAACATATAAAGCAACAGAACATTTCAATGATTTTATTTTGACTTTGAGCTTGGTAGGCTTCTAAATGTTATATATACTCATCTGACTCTTATCTTTGTCATACACACTTTTATTTTACAGCTGGGTCAACCTCAGTACCCCAGCCTCCTACATCCAACACAGAGGTTAAGAACGGCGCTGGACAGGACAGCGCTCAAGTAAACAAGCAGGTGTGTATTTCTGCTATGTGTACAAATGTACAAAAATATAACAAGTTAAAGGGGACATATCATGCACAATGCACTTTTTAATGTTTTTACAACATAAATATGTGTGGGGGAGACCCTTAAATTATGAAAAAAAAAAATCACTCTCCTTTTCTCCTTATCCATTTCTTGTTGGAGGGGGATGAAAACACTCTTAGATTTTCTATGCTTCGTATGTCACACGCATAGATTCATTTGAATACCCCACCCCATCCCCCCATCCCACCCCACCAGCTCAGCTAACTCAACCTACTGGGCACAGCGACCTCTGCTCAGACTTGCAGCTCAGTTTTCAGGATTCAAAACCCGTTTCTGGTGGTATTTCTGTGTGGTCAAATGTAGAAGGACCAGTGGCATGTGTAATAAAAGGACACTCTCTATCTTTAGCCCTGCTGTGCGTTCAGTGCATTGGAATCAGAGCCTTGGTTGTTGTATGTGCCTCTGGGTCCATGGTTGGTCCGTGGGTGGTCCTGCAACCGTGGTGTTGTGGACTTGTCTGGCCGGTTCTGATGAACTGGGCCTGAACGTGCACCGTGTTAACATGTTAATGGACCAGGACCCAAAGGCACCGGGACTGTAAAAGTCAGCACTTGGTCTGCTTTGATTCTCTCCAGCTGATTTTATTTCATCTGTGTCTTTATGGGGGTTTTTTTCTGCCTCAACTTTTTCAGGTTCCATTTCTTTCTCCTCTTCTAACTCTTTCCCTTGTTCCTCTCAGTAGAATGTGGAAGAGAAGGGTGGAGTCAGCTATGACTCATTTGCATGAAAGCATGAGGCACTAAAACAGAGTGTTGTGAAAAGGGTTGTTTCTCCAGGTTGAAGAGGCTGTTATATCTCTTCATCAATATGATATTTTGACCAAAGCATGTCACAGACAGGTCGCTGAGACACCAGGGAACTGTGGAAAATTGGCCTTTAAAACACTCACACACAGACACAGTATTAAGTACCAAGTATGAGCAAGCATTAACATGGCTCTAAGATGAAACACATTCCATACAGCTGAGTGCAGTTTTTAGATCAGTGTAGCTGTGGTCAGTGCAGGTTCAGTAATCAATGTTTGGCATGCTTTCAATATTATCAATCAGGTCATGTAGCACTACATTTGATTAATGCAGATCCTAGAACAGCAGGAATTCACAGCTGCAAATATGGGGCACAGATAAAAGCCATAAATGTCCAGCAGAGGGTTTTGGCTGCATAGAAGTAGCTTTTTTATTCTAATATCTGTAAATGCTGGTTAAATCCATTAGGCTGCACATACAGTACATGCAGACACACTACAGTACAGTATATGGGCTGAAATATGGGCCACTAGAAATTGAATTTGAATCATGAAAACTGAATCTGAATGTTACGCTGTACATATAGAGTTTATTTTTCATTGAGGATACAATATAGTTTGAGAGAAACTGACTTCAAATTTCATAATCTTACATTAATTTTCAAGTTTATTGGAGATTGTCAGAGTTCAACACTAATAATAATAGTTTAAAATTATATAATTCAGATTTAGTTTTCAGGATTCAAAATCCATTTCTGGTGGTACTTATTTCAGCCCATACTCTGGGATGAGAGATATTTCTGTTTGGTCGAATGTAGAAGGACCAGTGGCATATGTAATAAAAAGACACTCTTCATCTAAGGTCATGTTCTGAAGAGTTGTGTTTTAGTGTCACATTATATATCATATTTCTTTACAGTAATATGGTATTTAATTACAGACTAGTACAATCCTTAATGTTGCAAGATCTGAAATCAGGAGGGAAAAAGCATTGGGGAAATGCAGACCTTCTCTGTCAAATAAAAAGACTTCAAATAAATACAGATGACCTGACGTGGTGGAGAAGTGAATCACATGTAAATCCCAATTTTTGCCGATAGGTGATGTATGTAGTCAAGGGGGATATTTTATAAAGCTAGAAAATAATGCACACACACACACACACACACAGTTGTTAGAATTCTTATTTCATGGTGGAACTTTTAAATAACAATATCCTGGAATGTATGCCAAATCCTAAATACTCCAACTCGTGACTAACAAAATTTAGAACACAGGGAGCTGTTTGAGCAGAGGTCAAGGTTTTCATGATGTTGTAGCAAAAATAACTACACACACAATTTGCAGGAATACATTAAGCAATATGTAAAATGAATGAATAAATGAAATAAAAGACTATAGGAGCAGGCAGTGTCCTGATAATCATATTCACAAAAACAAAATTACCACAAAGAAACATGTTGCATTTGGACTTTTTGTTGTGGGATAGAAGTCTACAGGAGAAGCATTCATGTTCATTTTCTGATGGAGGCATTTTTCACAATATTCCATTGATATAATGATTGTACCTACTCTTACATCCTTAGAGAAGGGAGAAAAAAAGAAAACATGAACATCACAGTTCCAAACAAAATTGCCACCCCTCTGAAGTTGCATTAAACCTATAGTTATACTCTTAAATGCAGCTGTGGACATAGGGATAAAGTCCTGATAATAAAACTAGGGTTTGTTTTGTCTCAGCAAGTGGACCTACACTTCATGAAGAAGATTCCAGAAGGTGCGGAGGCATCTAATGTGCTTGTGGGGGAGTTGGACTTCCTAGAACGGCCTATAGTGGCCTTTGTCCGTCTGTCCCCTGCTGTGCTGCTCACAGGACTCACCGAGGTCCCCATCCCCACCAGGTACATGAGTGTATGCACAGATAGGTTCATCACAGGCAAAAGGATACATCTAGTCATAGATAAAATTCATTTACACACTATCTTCTGCTGACAAATATCAGGTTTCTCTTCATTCTCCTGGGTCCTGATGGAAAAGCTCAGCAGTACCATGAAATTGGACGTTCCATGGCAACCATCATGACTGACGAGGTGAAAACATGTCAAGTTAAATCTATCTTCAGAAGCCGTCGCAGATCAAATCCAATACACACAACTGCCTTTCAAAGGTGTAATGTAGCATCTGTGTTTCACACCTCTCTTGACAGATTTTCCACGATGTTGCATATAAAGCAAAGGACCGAAGTGACCTCCTGGCTGGGATAGATGAGTTCCTGGACCAAGTCACTGTCTTACCACCAGGGGAGTGGGACCCATCGATCCGCATTGAACCGCCTAAGAATGTCCCCTCTCAGGTACGCAGTTGAGATTGAGTTTCAGGACAAACAGAATATAAAAGTGATTTCTTGTTTTCTAATTTGGCTGTTCTTGGGGATCTCACTGTGTTTCTGTAGGAGAAGAGAAAGATGCCTGGAGTTCCCAATGGCACAGCCTGCCAGGTGGAGGAAGAGCTTCATGCTGAGCACCATGGGCCAGAGCTGCAGAGAACTGGAAGGTGAGCTGCTGCTTATTTATGGATGCACAGTAACTGCAGAGGTTTGTGCCTTGATACATAAATAAAGTTCTCAAAAGGTGCAATGGATGAGTCTGTATTGTTGGGAAAAGCAGGAGCATATGTGATGCTTTTCAGGATGTATGGAGGTCTGGTGGTTTGGTGTCTTTGGGTCGGGGTAAGAAAACACACGAGCTAAAGTAATGTGGAAGTGAGATATGTATTCTGCACTATATTTCCCATTTAACATCATTGATTATCATTGAAAATTTTGTGAATCCAAAACATTAATGCCAAATACCTCTTTAGTTACAAGTGTGGTCATAGATAAATGATTGAATCTAAGCTCCAGTCCAAGGAAAATAGTTTCAATAGACATCAGAGCAGGGATGTGCTGGGACCAAAATCCAACTCGAGAAAAATATCTGTGTTTTAACACTACAGTGAGTATAAGCATATCACCATTGTACAGAATCATAACATGACCTAGTCTAGGTGACATGACATTCACACCATTGACAACTACTGCTGACTTCTGTACCAAAATGTGAACTACACTGAAAAATAACTGAGGCAATCTCCATCTGCAGGTGCAAAAACAAGGATTATATTGTTCTATAAAGGCAAAGACTGTAAAATAACATACATAATTAATCAACAAAAATCTCCCGACGGCCAATTCGGCCTGTGGAGGGTTTGGCCATTCGGAAAATGTTGCGAATTTCCCAGTGGCCAGACTGTCCCTGCATCAGAGACAGAAAACCTTGACATAAAAAAAAATATATATATATATATATATATATATATATATATATATATATATATATATATATATATATATATATATATATATATATATAAAGGTTTTAAGCAAATGTCCAAATATATTGAAATATATTAATGCTATTAAAAAAATCAAAATTTTCCAGCAAGAAGTGAATATATTAATTTTAAAGATTATTCACTTGGGTAAAAAAAAATTTGTTTGATTTCAGCAACAACTTCATAAGTATACGTATAAAATATTCAGTTATTGATCATGGATTAAAATCTAAATAATGAAATTTAACTGTGAAGGACTAAGAAACTGAAAAAATATGAACAGTAAATCCAGGAATTTCAATTAGATGGACACAAGAAAAGTTTTGAATTCTCGATCACAACATTTTACAGTTTTATGTTCTGTACCGGCTGATCTTTTCTTTAAACTGATCCATGCAGGCTGTTTGGTGGTCTGATACTGGATATCAAGAGGAAAGCTCCCTATTATCTGGGTGACTTTAAGGATGGGTTGAGCCTCCAGTGCATCGCCTCCTTTCTCTTCCTCTACTGTGCCTGCATGTCTCCTGTCATTACCTTTGGAGGACTGCTGGGAGAGGCGACAGACGGACGCATTGTAAGACATCAACACACATGTTTTCTGTCACTGAAACACACACAGGAATATCTGGGGCAGATCTAAAAGATTTTACATCGATTGGAAAAGAGGCAGCAAGTCATCTACACACAGATACAAACCTCAGTCCTGCTTCAATCATTCAATTAATGGTTTTATTGTTTTGTTTTTTACTCCAAGTCTTAAAAAGCAAACCATAAAACACATCTAATTAGATTTTTTCCCCAACTTGTGCTGTATTATGTAGGAGGTAATACAGGTCCATTTGCTCTAGTCCTAGTCCATTGTGTCCTTGGGCAACACATGTTGTTGTTTTCAATGCCACTCACACTGGTGTATGAATGTTTATGAATATTTGGTGGTGGATGCCACACTTCTGTCAGTCTGCCCCAGGGCAGCTGTAGCCACAGATGTAGTTTACCACCACGAGAGGGAGAATGTGAGAGCAGATGAATAATGGATCGATAATATAAAAGCGCTGTGGGGGACTTGAAGATGGCTACAGAAATCTGATCCATTATTATTTTTTATTATTACCCTGCCCCCTGAAGGAGACTCTGTTTGTTTGTAAGCAGCTTTTACACAACAATTAGTTGACCAATTTCCATGACATTTTCAAGAAATGTGCAAGGTGGCCCAGAATAAATCCCATTAAATTTTAATAAATGTAGGTCAAAGGTCAAGGTCACAGTCACCAAAAATGTGTTTTTGTACAGATAAGAGGGCAAACTAGGCAAATGTGTGCAAGAGGGGCGGGGTTATTATTGTTGCATGCACTGAAACAATTTCAGAACAAGATGTAATAAGTGTGGACATCAGAAATCAATGATTATATTCTGGTGATCAAGGCTGACAAATAGATTTACATCAGTAAAAAATATTACTGCAGGGGTTTTTTTTTTTAGAGGTAACTGATATCCAAGAGGTAGCTGGTGTTTTTTCTGCTACCATCTGTCTTCTTCAATTCTAGGTGTAATATTTCAGCATAATAAATGTTAGTAGCTGCAGATACAGCATTAAATACAATACTTTCACCACAACCCTGTACTTGCAGTAATTCTGACTAATACTATTGGTTCAGTGTAAATCATAATATTAGTATTTATATTAATGATTCAATTTCTAATAAGTACTAATGTATAAATATTGTTCACTGAGACAGTGTATTTGTTATATTTCCTAGAGCGCCATTGAGTCTTTGCTTGGTGCCTCAATGACTGGAGTGGCCTACTCTCTGTTCGCTGGTCAGCCTCTCACAATTCTGGGCAGTACGGGTCCTGTACTGGTTTTTGAGAAGATCCTCTTCAAGTTCTGCAAGTATGTTTAGTTCTTGACTGTGTTATTATTCATTTCACCACCTCTGAGGTTAGTCTTTATTAACCTGCTTTGTCTTTCAGGGACTACAACCTATCGTATCTGTCTTTGAGGACTTGTATTGGCCTGTGGACGGCCCTGCTGTGTCTGGTATTGGTCGCTACAGATGCTAGTTCTCTGGTGTGTTACATCACACGGTTTACAGAAGAGGCCTTTGCTGCCCTCATCTGCCTCATTTTCATCTACGAGGCCTTAGAGAAGCTCTGCCACCTCGGAGAAATCTACCCCTTCAACACACACAGTGATCTGGACAAACTCACACTGGCTTAGTGAGTAACACATTCACATAGATTCTTTTTTGTGGCTTGTGTAGTAAATTTAATTTAAAAATTCTGAATCCCGTTACCTATTTATTTGTACTTATATTTATTTATTTTACAGGGAGAGTGCTAGTAATTAATTCTGAGAAATACTATACTGGAAAAAAAAACAAAAACTAAATCTTACCAAGTCTATTTTTCTCCTTTCTAGCCAAAATATCTCACACTTAAAATAAGACATAATCACTTAAAGAGTAACTGTTCTGTGAGATATAAACAGCTTATTTTTTAGACAATAGATCTTACAAGAAATCTTACCAAGATCATTTTCATTTGTTCCATTGGCAGATTTTTGTTGGTGTTATTTATTTCAATGTATTTATTTATTTATATATATTTTTGCTTAATTCAATTAGAAAAAATAAATCCTTATATCTCACAGAAAGGTTACTCTTTAGGTGAGTATGTCTTTATTGTAAGCATGATGAGATATCTGACAAGAAATGAGAAAAATATACTTAAGATTTAGATTTTTGCAATAAAGAAACTGTAAATGAGGGAAATTTGACCAACAGGTATAAATGTAATCTTTCCAGATCTCCAAATGTTTAAGATACTGTAATAAGAATCTAGAAATAATGGAAAATGTTAGAAATAATCCAAAATGTTACTTACAAGACTTCAAAAAACACCCCAAAACATTGAATTTGATGAAACAAATATATAGGCTATGAAGTTGGATTAATTATATGTTACCCCGTCTCATTAAATGTGATTTATTCTTGATGGATAAAGTCTATCTAAGACTCAGTGTGTAATCATTGAACTTGGTCAAAGGTGATTACTGATATGGGTATCACGGTTCCCACAGATCAGGGATTTTCTGGAATATCAGGGAATTTCAATAAGTCAGGGTTAAGTCAGGAGATTTCATCATTATTTATGTAAAGTCAGGGAATATCAGAGAACACTGGGATTACTTTGACAAGTGAAAATGTCCTTTTCTGCTTCTACATTTGTTTCTATGTTGTTGTTTCATGGAATTTCTACTTGTTGATTAGGAGAGGTCAGGGAAAGGTCAGGGAATTTAAAGTCGGACTTGGAATGGGAACCCTGGTATATGTTGGAATAAAAAGAGGAATGTGTCTGAAAACAAAATGATTCCAACTTTATGGACAAAAGTTTATTTGGCATCTCTGCTGGTAGCTGGCATAAGGAATCAACATCTTCACAACCTTCTCTTGGATTTTCTAATTTTCTCTTCATATATTAGTATTCTATCTCAACTTGCATTTATTTCCCTCATACGTAGCTTTAACTGGTTGATCAGATCATTCTCTTTTGTACTTTTTAGGACTAATCATGTTTATCTTTTGTATCACTTAATGGTGTTCCATTGAACCTGTTGCATTTTTGTCTTTATTTTATTCTGAGTATATTTTGATTTTTGTGATATTATTATATGCTTAGCACTTTGAGCAAAGACGTGCTGTTTAAATAACCTTGTCTTGTCACAGTCTCCTGATTGGCTGTCTGTGTGTGTCTCTCTGCAGCTGTAGGTGTGCAGAGCCAGATAATCCCACCAATAAAACTTTAGAGCTGTGGAGTGAGAAAAACATCACGGCAGCTGCTGTACCCTGGGCCAACCTTTCTGTCAAGGTAACACAATGATGTGGAAATGCACACTCTCAAATGTAATTGTGGCTTTCACATGATAGTACACTCTGCATCTGCTCCTGGTGTGTTTACTTTTGTTAACATTTAACTGACCTGTTCACCTCCCCTTGAGTGGCTGCTGCTGAAGACCTCTGCAAACACTGACAAGGACATTAATCGATGAACTCCTCACTGCTGTGTATAACCTGTCACATTAAAGACATGTCTCTGTTGTCCTCAGTAGATTCCTTTATAGAGTGAAACAATGTTGATCTATTTTGTTTTGTTTCATTTTGCTTTTCTGCGACCTCCATGAACAGGAGTGCATCAGTCTGCAGGGACAGTTTGTGGGGACGGCCTGTGGTCACCACGGCCCCTACACCCCAGACGTCCTCTTCTGGTCCACCATCTTATTCTTCTCAACCTTCTTCATGTCTTCATTTCTCAAACAATTCAAAACCAGCCGATATTTCCCCACCAAGGTAATCCAATAAAAGTGCACTACTATGTTCTTATTTGTCCTTAAGTTTTGGAACCAGTACCAAGGTGTGAAATATTTCCAGCTGTTGTGTGTAGTTATTAGAACTGGAAAATATGTCTAAACATTTCAATTGCTGATTTTTTTTTATGCCTCTTGAGAGCCAGGAAAGTACAAGTTTAGTTTTTTTTTGTTTTACGTTAAAATAATTGTCATTTTTTTTGAAACAGTGCAATACAATAGTTTTTTCAGATGCATTTATACCATTTTTATGGCATGTACTTTGCAGTGGACAACTTTTTTTTTTCAATAAAGCTGTAAAAGTGAAAGTGAACATTTACAAATGTAGATCTAATTTCTAGCCAGATGAACTGTAGAAATACTGATTAAAAAATGTACTGTACATCAGGGGTGTCAAACATATGGCCCGTGGACCAAAACCCATCCAACCCGTGGGAGGAATTTGCAAACATTTGTTAAGATTGGTCACGTTTTTGTACGTGTTTTTATTTTTGTTTCATTCTAATTTTTTTTTTTTTTTTTTGCTAATTTCTGTTCATTTTGTCCATGGTTCCCAATTTTTGTTGCACAAGTTTTGTGCTTGTTATTCTCCATTTTGCTTATAGATTTATTTTTTTTTAATGTAAATTTTTTTATTTTTTTCCTCAAATTTCTTCAATGTTTTATATATTGTAGATCTACTGTGATCTTTAAGTTGTAATGTAGATATATAAATGATAAATTGAGGCAGAATATTGTTAAAATTACACTTGTTTTTCTTAGAAATTTCAGGTTGGTCACATTATTCATAAATGTATCCTCAGCCACACTGGCCACAGTGTATTGTCATCAGTTGGCTGTCTGACTGTCCTAAAACTTTGGCATAAACTGATACGTCAGGACACTGGGTGGCAGTAGAGCACCTGATAAGTTATGTCGAGGGTTTTCAAGTGTGTGTATGTTATGTTTCAAAGGATGCTTTAGAGATGTAAACATTTTCAGAATGTAATTTTACTTGTGTCACTCTAAAACATGAAGAGAAGTTTGGAGTTGACATTATTTGTGGGTTATTATTCTATTTTTATTCTGTTTGATCATACTGTTTGGAGAATCATTCACAATTAATATTATGAGACGCAAAAAACTGTTGCGTTTTGAGTTTTTGTACAATTTCCCAGGGTATAATGTTGATTCTGTGGTTTAGTTTTTAGACAGCAAAACCTGAGTTATTCAAATTGATTTAGTATATTGCCCATCCTATGAGTTATCAAACAAATTTACATAATGGAGACGATGTATTAAATAAAACGACCCTGACATCAGTGCATTCAGCAGTGAAATTCACTTATAGGAGATGCTGAGAAATGAAAAGAAGTATCTTTTCTATCATCATGCGTTCAATTATTAATCTAAAAAACATCCTTTTGATCAACATACACAGTAGTCTTTCTTTCTCTCTTTTTGTCCAGGTCCGGTCTATGATCAGTGACTTTGCTGTTTTTCTGACAATTGTCGTCATGGTTTTCCTTGACTACGTTATTGGAGTACCTTCACAGAAGTTAAAGGTTCCCAGCAAATTCCAGGTACAGAAATACATACTCATCACTCTCCACAAGGTTACAGTCTGTTTTTTTTTGTTTTTTCTTTTCACACTCACAGTCTGTTCATGCCCTCACTCTGCGTCTGTGTTTTCTTAAAGCCTACCAGAGATGACAGAGGCTGGCTGATCAATCCAATAGGACGTAACCCATGGTGGACAGTCCTGGCAGCTTCTATTCCTGCTCTTCTCTGCACCATCCTCATCTTCATGGACCAACAAATCACTGCTGTCATCATAAACCGCAAAGAGCACAAACTACTGGTATGAACAAAGTCGATTATTAAGATAATTCTGTGCTTTGTTATTTCCTGACCCACACTGCTCCTCTATTATACTGTGTCTGCTCCAGAATGATGCTAATTGTCAGAATTCATCCACTCTATTTTCCTCTGAAAGTCTTGGTTTTGTCTTATTCTTTCACATCACAAAAAATTAAAAGTTTTTATTTTTCCTTTTTTCAGAAAAAGAAATCTATGGGCATTAACTAAGAAAAAGTATTTTCATTACAATCACATGAACAATTGCACAAGATGTTATATGGAACACAATGAATAAGAAAACATATCAAATCTAATTACATGCACCAGCAGACTATTTCTTCCTATTTTGGTTAAGTGACGACTTAAAAAGTCTAAATGTCACAAAAAATGACAAAAAAACTATTTTGTTTTGTGGCTGAGGCATGATATTAAGTTATACTGAATTGAATATACTGTAACTTTTTTTGTCAAGAGATGTTTTAATTCAGTTTAACCACTATTTCCCTTAAAATGTGTCTGGTCATCAACCTCATGGATAAAATATACACACACATGGATACTACTATAAAAGGATCATCTGTCAAAGTCTTTTCTTTCTTTAAAAAATATTTAAATAAATCTCAAACAACTTCCCCCCTGATCAAAACTACCACGTATATTCAACCATTTTCAGAATTTTTTTTTTAGAAGTTGAAATCCCTGTTGAATCATTTGAAATCTGAGTAATTTATTACACCCCCCCCCCCCCCCACACACACACACACACACAAACACACAGTATTGTATTTTCCATAAAATAAATACTAGGTGGATGACACTATTGTGTTAAGACATGTCAAAGATTAGTAAATAATGTATTTGCTTGGAGTACTATTTTCCCCCAGTATGAATGCTACTGTATATGTTGCTATTGCTGTGTTTTATGTCATTGGTTCACCCAGTTTTGTTATGTGTTGCATGTTTTTAACCATCATTTTATGTGAATTTTCTTTAATCCGTTTTTCGTTTGCAGCCCTCTACCCTTTCCCTTCAAGTGACTCTGGTCTCCTGACAGGTCGTCATTGTAAATAAGAATCTGTTCTTAATGACTTGCCTGTTTAAATAAAGGTTAAATAAAATAAAAATACAATATTTTCTATGTAGTATCAGATACTGTCTCTGGTTTCCAGAGGTGAAAATTTTGGTAAAAATGTGTATAAAAGTATCTTTACTTTGCTTAAATCCACTAAAGTAAAAGTAAAAGTACCAATCTACAAACCTTCTTGAGTAAAAGTAAAAAAATATTTAATGTAAAATGTACTTAGTTACTTTCAAGTACTTGGTGTAATAAAAAGACAAAATGTATCATAGGAACATAAAACACATCTAAGAGTGAAAGGCGCTGAATTTCAGAAATATAACTAAAAATAAACATTTCTGCCAAATGTCATGTTTTTTTTTCTAATCAATTTTACTAGAAATTCCAGGTGACCGCACAAGGTGTTCTGACTCCCAGGTTGAAAAACATTGGTCTAATAACTCCTGTCTGTTTTCTGCATTGTTTTGCAGAAGGGCTGTGGGTATCACCTGGACCTGCTGATGGTGGGGGTGATGCTGGCTGTCTGCTCCATCATGGGCCTGCCCTGGTTCGTGGCGGCCACAGTCCTGTCCATCTCTCACGTGAACAGCCTGAAGCTGGAGTCTGAGAGCTCGGCCCCTGGAGAGCAGCCGCGATTCCTGGGCATCAGAGAGCAGAGGCTGACTGGGCTGGTCATCTTCCTGCTCATGGGCTGCTCTGTGTTCATGACCGGAGCTCTGCAGGTTAGTCAAACTGTGCAATGCTCCCCTCTGCTGGACAGGAAGCTTCTCTTTTTCTATGTGAACTGAGAGCATGACATTATAATCATGTCACCAAAGCTTAGTGACATATGTTTTTTCCTCCTAGTTTATTCCTATGCCAGTGCTGTATGGTGTTTTCCTTTACATGGGAGTGTCATCACTAAAAGGCATCCAGGTATAACCTGACACTACACTGCATGAAACTGACACACAGACTCATATTCTTGTCTCGTCTGAACCCCCTTTATCCTCACTAGGGTGACTCATATTCTGTATTTCAAATAATATGACGTATACATTCCTTATATATTTATCAAAAATTAAAGCTGAGAAACATGAGGCTGAAAGTCCTGCCATATCATTTTACAATAGGTAATTTTTTTTTCAGTAAATCATCAAAATAATTGTATTGTGTTTCTTTGTGTGGGAATACACAGCTTTTTAAACCCTTTTTTTTTACTTTAAAACTACCCCCCCCCCCAAAAAAAAGCAGAATTCACAGTTTTTTAAATGAAAATATGTAAATTCAGTCTCTGCCAGATACATACTACTATACTATGCATTATCACTGGTAATAATGACACTTTTATCATATTTTATTTTTGTCATTTATATTTTTTGAATGTTAAAATAAGTTGCTTTTTTATTTTGCACAGAAATATATGTTCCATGTTTTAATTTTGAAGGAAATAAATGATAACAGGGAGGTTTACATGCAAATATTTAACAGATTCTACCTGAATTTTCAGTAAATCTGTACAAGACAATGTGAATTTTCTGCTCCTGTCTTTCAATATTTCACTTATTTCCTTTAAAGTGATGTATATATATATATATATATATACATATATATATATATATATATATATATATATATATATATATATATATATATATATATATATATATATATATATATATATATATATATATATATATATTCAAAAGGTGAAGCAAAATTTGTTCAAACATGCTTGCTTTTATTTTCACCACTTTGTAAACAAATGTATGTTAATTGTAATATATTAAGAATAGTACATTTTGTAAAATTTGTTTGTAAAATCTGACAAATGTCCTCTTTCACTGATGAGGAAAATAAATCAATTAACTTAACCCTTCATCAACTAAAAATAATTACTTAATTACTCAAATAAACTAATTTTCATTCACTTAAAACAGATTTTTTTCTTAAAATGATACTAAAGCTTAAAGAAGGTGTATAACCAAACACTAGGATATACATATAAAAACTAAATAAAGAAACATGTTCATGTCAGTTTGTTGTTTGTACAGCCTGTTCAAGGCCAGAGAAAAGGAATGCTGACGTTTTCAAATGCAATATAAAAAACGACTATACAAAGGAACAAATGTGAATATCAGCTCAATATATTGGCCAGATGATACATCAGTCTATCATTAATCAGAAACATGTCCCACATCATCCAAATGCAAAAACAATCTCTAGAATCTTGTCGCCCTGCTCATTGAGCGTCTTTTTTTTAACACTTGCACACAAGTACAAAAAACAAAAGTCCAATTATGTCCTTTGTTTTATGCTTTAATTGCAATGACCTTCACCATTATGACCATATTTGGAGTCATTATTTCACCCTGGAGTTTCTTAGACACACTGGGTCCTGCCCTACCCGTCCAAACGTCCTCTACATTTGTCTGTCCCCTTTAGGCCTTTTCTCAGTATGATTACATCTGTGGCAATTCACTGAGGTCCAACAGTTAATTGCCAGACCTTTCTTATTAAATTTACCATTCCTAATCACCTGTTTCCTCTCTGCCGTATTCACCATCTGTTTTTCTACACTGCCTTCATTAATCTATTTTCTCCTTTGTCTCTCGGTCCTCTTCTCATCTCTGTCGTATTTCTAACCTTCACACCTGCTTCAAACCTCATTCATGTCTCAGTTCTTTGACCGTCTGAAGCTGTTCGGCATGCCAGCCAAACACCAGCCAGACTTCATCTACCTGCGTCACGTCCCCTTGAGGAAAGTCCACCTGTTCACTGTGACTCAGCTCACCTGTCTGGTGCTGCTGTGGGTCATTAAGACTTCCCCCGCTGCAATTATATTCCCCATGATGGTGAGTTAAAAACCAACAACATGTCAGTTCTTCTTCTGTGGTCTCTCCATGTATTTGAATGATTTGTATTTTGTTTCTCCTTTTCCTGCAGGTATTGGCTCTGGTGTTTGTGCGGAAACTTCTGGACTTGGGCTTTTCTAAGCGAGAGCTGAGTTACCTCGATGATTTAATGCCTGAGTGGAAGAAAAAGAATCTTGATGATGCCTCTAAAAAGATAGAGGAGGTAATTAAAAATTCCATTTTAAATAAAGATTTGAAGATGTGCATGTCCCAGCCTTCAGAGTTACTTTGGCTTTAACTTCATTGTTAGTTTTTTTTTTTTTTATATTACTATTATAATGAAAGCTGTAGTTTATGAAAAACTGAAAACATGTAAAATCATTTAACGTTCCATATTATTCAAAGCAATTGTATTCTCTTCACACTGCTCAATCAACACATTTCTATTGTAGACTTAATATATTTATTTTAGTGAAAACATTATTCCATGAGTACGTGTACTTTGCATTTTAATCCCCCATGCTTCTGTCTGAATGTGTGTCCAACAGGAATCTCAGGTGATGCTCACATCAAAGACAGAAGATACGACCTCTATTCAGATTCCCATGGAGACCACCAAGCCTGTCCAGACCCCGAAATCACATGACCCCAGGTGACACTCTTTGCCCAGAGTATTAAAAACACATCACAATTCTACTGTAAATGCATGAAAGTCTTTTGTTTGGTGTGCTGTGGTGTGTTTTCATGTGCACCTTGTAGGTACTAATACACTGAGTCCTCCCCTTCTACCTTTCTTCACCTTCTCAACACTTACCTTTCCTATTTTATCCTTTTCCTCTCCCTGCTCCTCAGGTGTGATCCCTCTGATATTAATATTTCTGATGAAATGTCTAAAACAACTGTGTGGAAATCCCTCAACTCCAGTCAAAAGGATACTCACACTGTGGCTACTAAAAAGGCAAGGCTGTACCCTCTTTCCCGCCACCCTGCTACATTAACATAATCCTGTTAGTCACCTCCAGTCACTCGCTTTTTCACTGTTGTTTCTCTAAAATGTCGTCTCTGACTTGGGTGTGCAAACTCTCCTTTGTTTCATTCTGCAGGATTGAAGGGATTGCATTCATTGATGAGTAAGAGATATCCTCAGTCTTGGCAGATTTTGACTGTACTTCTGGACCACAGGAGCTTTCGTCTGCTACAGTTTCAGCCTCTTCAGTATGTAGAGAGCCGGGTTTCCACAGTTTCTACCAGCTTCTCGTCACAGATTTATTAAAACACACAAAGAGAATGGTGCAGAGAAAAGACATGCAGATGCCCTTCTATCTCTGTGAGGACTGCAAGAATTTTTTTTTGTAACAGTTTTTATTATTATTATTATTATTATTATTATTATTATTGAACATTGGAAACAATATACATCATATAAACACAACATTCATCAACACCCCCCACCCCATCCCTGACCAACACATGGACTTGAATTCACTAACTATCAGAGGTCAGGTGGATTAAGAATCATAAATTAAAATCCAAACTAAGAAAAGAAAAATAAATATACACATTTATCTGTAGAGCAATTAATGACTGTAAAAACACTTTTAAAACATTGGTATCCAGACTTGGGTAATCATTCAGATTTTAATCTTTCCACCCCATTTTCTGCATCCTCTCTGACCAACAGACGAACCCAAATGTAATCATGATCATCTTAATCTGTGTCACAGTGTTATCAGCTAAATCAGCCCTCGAGTAACACATGCTGACCAGTACTCTCCACAGGTCAGTAATACATCTGTCAACCAGCCCACGGATAATTAACATGGAATGAACTGAGATAATGCAATGGAAAAAAAACAACTTTTGAGCTGCAGCAAGGAAGGACACTGTGACACTGCTGGTAGCCACAGTGTTTTTTTTTATTATTATTATTTGAAGCTGGAAGTCATTAATTCATCTAAATAAAAGTGTCTGTAATAATTTAGACTGGCACATTAAAAATGTTTTTCACCAGATTGAAACAACTATCTTAACAGCTTTAAAATCCAGCATTAATAAGCCAGATCACTGTAAATTCATCTGGTGAAAGTATAACCCTTTGAGTATCACGACATTAATATCTATTTATTTGATTTGGGGGGGGTAGGATTTACATTTCAGCAATAATTTACCCCCATATCATCAAAATAACTTTCAAAGCTCGGTCATGATTTTTCACTGATTTTTTTTGTGCCACTCAGGGTGTATTTTAGACCCAGAACTATTTCTTGTAGTGAAAGAAATCGTGATGGTTCCAAGTGATTTGGAACCATTTATTAGAATAGTATCCTTTCCATTTTGTCACTGAAAATAACATATTGTCCTATATTTAATTTACTGACCGTGTATATGTTAATAAAAGGTCACAGTAAATTGTAAGATTATTATATCAAAACAGAAATTGAAAGAAGCATTACTTTTTCAGCAAAATATAATATTAACACTACATTAAAATAAGTCTCTACAAACACTGTCATTTGTCAGACCACGTGCGTTTTATTGATGAACCACTTTTGCAGAAGATGACAATGTTTCCATGTTCACTACAGAGACTAAGGATGCATCCAAAGAAGATATCTGACCCTGCTTAAAATCTGACAAGCTACATTTTACCTGAATTATTACACTGCATTAAGAGGATTAGTGATTAAAAAGTTATTAAACATTCTGGGTCAGTAAATATCATGACTAGTCTGGTCAAAGTCATAGCGGTATACAGGTTGAACTAAGAACATGTGCTGGTTTATTACATTTATTTAGTGAAATATGCAATAAATTGTGCATCCATAAACACTATAAAGCTCCATTTTTGCTGAAATTGTTGCAAAATGTGGATTTAACAGTATTGTTTCAAATTGAGAGGTATGCTCATACAAGTGAGAGCAGAGTAAAACTACATTAACTTTACAGTTTATTAATGTAACAGCTAAAGATGTTGTCCTCACAAAGGTAGAAAAGCAACATGCACACAACTATAACATCACCAGAAACAATTCCTAACTTTTCCACTTTAGCTTTACATCTAGACAGACCAGGAAAACAGACCGGGATCTTTCTATTATTAGTGTAATTAGGTTTGTCAGTCAGTTAAATCTACTAGAGTCCAGTTTATTTACCGTACCATGAGTGTGTTCTTATTAGTGATGATATGGTCACTCTATTTGGTATTAATACATAGATAAATAATTTTTGGGGTATAAAGATTTGTGTCAGTTTTTTGAGATGATGTTATCTGAAAGTAAAAAGAAAACTGTACATGTGAAGACCCACTTAAGTGGCTTCGATAATATGTTTTTAAAGTATAACATTTTCCCTTTATGGACGTGTCTTTTAATTACTGATTGTGTAGGATATGAGCCAAAATTATTGTTTGTCATGTGTTTGTTCAGTGTCTTATTTCTTTACCTCAGATGAATTTGTAAATGCTCCTGCGAGGCACTTTGAATGATGACAGATCAGATATGTGAGATCCATAGATAGAAAGTATAACCCTTTGAGGATCAGGACAGTAATAATTATTTATTTAATCCGGGGAATAGGATTTACATTTGAGCAATAATTTAACCCCATATATAATCAAAATAACTTTCAAAGCTCTGGTATGACTTTTCACTGATTTTGTGCCACTCAATATTGTTCATTCACATCAATCTATAGCGTGGGTTGTTTATGAGAATGTAATAGTTTGAAAGCTAAAGATGTTTTCATGTTGTGTGCCAAAAAGAAATTCTAAACAACTACACACAATGTAATGATTTTTTTATTCACTAACTATACAAGGTTTCAATAATCACATTTTCTTTTAAGAGTCACATCCTGCAGGTGTCCTTAACTCATTTAGGATATGACTCCTTTTTATTTATGCTATATACATTACGTCAGGGAGCTAAAGGGAAGAGAGAGATTATGGCTTGAAAGAATGATCTTCAATAATACTTCACTTGTAGTTGCACTTTTTGTAGATAAAATATGTGATATATTTTATTTTAAAAAGAACTATTAGCTGGAACTTATTTTACAATAATTTATTTTCAGATATAATATCCTATGCTCTCTTTACTTTCTGTACTGTATATAATGTAATAAGAAGGATGAGCTCAAAGAAAGGCTGAAGAACGCAGCACATCGATCACACGGTTACACCACAGATTTATCCAAAAAGTCACTATTGTTTCATTATTTTGTCACTGATGGAGGATCTGGTAACCTTGAATATTATTCTAAAACTGTTGCTTTATCAGTATATAATTGGATAAACAGTATATTTATCATCTAGATAAATATATAAATACTTCCACCTATAATACTTGACCTGTCAGGTGATGGATTGTTTCATTTATGTCATTGAACTGTTGCAGATTAATTTATAAGGCTCTTTCCCAAAACAGTCCCCATCTTTTGTATCCAAGTGACTTTAAACCAAATTGCACAAACACAATAATATAATAATAACTGTACCATTACATGTTAGACCTCCACAAAGACACATCTGAAGGTTTTGTACAGTGTGTTTGCTGTCAGGTACTTCTGCTTTGACAGTCAGACTTCTGAATGTGAATATTCTATGTATGTCTGAGGACCCATAGCTAAACTAATGAATGGCATGATTAAATATTACACACTATGTAAATAAATAATCAAAATCATGACCAATACAAATACAGAATAATACTCTTAAGATCTTTTTTTAAAAAAAAAAAAAAAAAAAGCTTCCATAACGAATTAAACCAAATTGTGAAAACACTGTTTAACTTCCAGGTTTGTAGGATTGTAATCATTTAGCAAAGCAATTACTAAAGTAATTTCAATGAGCATCTTAGTATCATGTGTCTTAAACTTGATTTTCATGTCATTATGTGTATGTGTATGTGTATGTGAATGTATGGTACATATACAGTAGAACACCTACAGTGTTGGATGGAACGGTCATACAGTTCAATGGATGTGAGGATATATATATATATATATATTTGTGCTGTATATGTCTGCTTGTCATAGAATACATTGTCATTGTGCTGTCATTTTGACCTTTTGTCCTAAAATCAGACCTGTTAACATTACAAAGCTCAGGCTGTTAAAATAAATAAATAAATAAAATAAAAAGATCTTTACTGTGTCCTATTCTGGACCATTTCTCTACTACATAAAAATACAGCAAAAGAACCATGTTTCTTGTCTCCTCACATCATTTGTACATGTACATAAAAGTGAAAACTGTGCACTGTGTGAGGCTGCGTCCTTCTAATGAATATAGGACAATACTTGTGTCTGTTTCAAGGACAAGGTCAGAGTGACAGAGGAGGAAAATGACGCGAGAGGATGTTAGACAATGGAGGAAGGTTTTCAGGGAGACGTGCATCTGTACTGCAGTAACCTTAATCCTTAAAGTTCTTGGAGCCATAGTAAAAGTGCTGCCTTGTCTCTTCAACTACTGAATGATTAGTCATGAGAAAAACAATTCTACATGTTTTATATGTAAATGTAATGTAATGTAATTTTTCATTATGAAACATGGAAAATAAACAATTACAATAACAATTAAAACCCAGTTGGTTTGAGTTATTGCATCCTGACTTCGGCTAATAAAAATATTTCTTCTCCACTGCAAGGTACGGTACATGTTTATGTAGTTATTGTTTTGTTCCAGTAGGAGGCAGCACAGTTAAAAAAAAATCTAACTGCAGTTTCTGCTTACAAGCACTGTGACCTCTTGATGTTTATTTACATTCAGTACTGTTACATAATTGTCAGGATCCTGGGAAATATCAATTTCTGTTTTTGTCTTCTAGCTGCTTTGACCTGTTTCCCTTTACATGCCCCCCCCTCTCTCTCTCTCTCTCTCTTCTGTCTCCTACACCCTTCCCCCAGGTTTTTTATTCTGAGGTAAGAACACAGTGTGCACATCTGGAGATGATCTTGACTGCAGAGGAGTAACCTGTGGGAGGGGCTACAAGGTTAAAGATGCACCACACTTTATCAATATCTCTATCTGTAATAATTTGCATGTGTTTCAACCCTCAAAGACCCGAGCAACCGCTGGTGACAAAAGCATCTACTGGTCGTATATGTTAAATTTCTTTTAAATTGCTAATCCTATCAGTACATTGAAATAATTCCGTTTTTCAGTTAATGTGGTAATACCATAATTTTGTGCATCTTTGATTCACCAGTAAAACCCATGTAGTTTGACAAAACACAAGATGTATACCTTGAACATGTGTGGTTTTGTGTGCAGGTATTGGTACATTTTGCTAAAAAGGTAACTTTTTCTGTTTTAGTATAATAACTGTGAAATTTACTCCATGCATGTATGAGCATATGAGAGTCAGCAAATAAAATAGGTAAATACATGATTTTTACGGAATAATGCAAAATATAATGAACAGTGATCATGTAACTATAAAGACCAAGTGCTACATCTGTGCTAATTTCCAAATATTTTTCCTATTTTTCACATTTGTTATGAAATGTATCTCAATTTATTATATGATCCTCTGTATTTTTGTATTTGATGAGTATAAATCAAGTGTTTTCCTGTACTTTAATTACTGAATCACTTTGTTACACCCATCCTCTGACTCTGATACTTTGTCGTGATTCATCAGCCAGTTTCAGGGGAATCTTGCCAAAAGTTAGCCTAGAGAACTAGAAGCTCTAGCAGCAGCATTGCTACTGTACTAGTCTACTTATGCTTTATGTAACTTTTGACTAGGTTTCCCTGAAACTGGCTGACGAATCACGACGAAGTAGTGACGAAGTCAGAGGACGGACGTAACAAAGTGATACTGCGACAATTCGGAGAGAAACAACCGGAAACAACCATAGAAGAAGAAGAAGAACAATGATAGGTAGCTGCTGACTGGGTGGTGATTTCCTTTTATTAAAAATGAGTGAAGAATGGGAGAAAATGTCAGCAATCTTTACATTATTTTTACAGAAGCGACAACAGTTGTTAAACTCCATAATCCACCATTTTGTTTCGTCATTCGTAACTTTCTCCAGACTCCTCCGAATTTTCCGTCATCCTAAAGATTACACTGATTAGTTGTACTACCGTCCTGTTGTATACAGAGGATTTGAAAGACAACCTTTTAGCCCCCCCTCCCCAGCCTATGAAGCAAGACTAGACCCATATATGAAATGAATGGGGATAGCGTGGCTAGGCTAGCTAAAAGTTACATTGAGCATAACTAGACTACTACGGTAGCAAATTAGATTTGCTGCCACTAGGGGCATCTAGCATGGCTAGGCTAATCAAATATAACACTAAATGAACATTAGCCAAGTGTGGCCATTCACTATCATTGATCCAACTCCATGGTTTTTAATGGTAAATCAATGTTGTAGAAGATTGCTTTCACTTTCACTACGGAACCTCTGAATGTTCAAATGGCTCATATCTGATGACCATGAAAAGATGACAAACTGTATTTCATACCAATTATTTATATGTTTTGTGTTGATGGGATTTGTGGACCATCAAATATTAAACAGTTTAGAGCAGCTGATGCATGTTTGGGTTAAGAAAGGAAATGCAGTTTACCAGCTTTGCAGCTGTATTAGATGTGTTTTATTTAGATGTTCAGAGGTTTTGCAGTCACTGGGGAAACCCCATCACCTTCTGTAACATTGATTCATCAATAAAAGCCATACAATGGTCATAGATGTGTCTATGTTAAATGATAAATTTTTGGTAAATTATTTTTGCAGCTGTTTTCTTTGTTTTTGTTTTACCTTTCAATTAAATTGTATTTTATTTAGGAACATCTAAAAATTCTAGGGAAAAAAAAAATTAATAGAGAAAAAAAAAAAGAAGCAAACTCCAGGGGGTAAAATAATAAATGGCTGATGAATTACTTAAGAAATGTTAAGTCATTAGAATTTTTTTGGAATATGATGCAAAAATATTTCTAGTTTTTAAAATATTACTTCACCATCATGACAATGGGAGTCAACGTGGCAAGGTTAAGGGTAGGGGGAAGGTATGTTAGGTAATCTAATCTCATCAACAGAATAACACATGGAAACACCCTTTTTCACTGGAGATCTAGAATTTTTATGAAGGTTCACAGTAGCTGTACCAGTGCATTTAGAGACTGAACGGGCTACTTACAACAGTGCTGTCAGAGTAGTGTGGGCATCACCTTGAGGGCATCATGTGATCCTGACTGCCAAAAATGCTCCTAATTACAAACAGCTAGCACCATGTGGCCTCAACCAATCAGATAAGCCATCAGCTGTGACATCAGATACAATGAAGCTATACTGAATTCCAACATTTAGTATGACTTTTTTACATACTGTATAGCATCAGGATTAAGGAACTCATAAACATATTTGGATCTCCAGCTGTTTCACTGTGTATATCACTGAATTTATGTCCTGGGTCCAGCATCTTTCAAAGTCATGACCAGTGAAGGGACCATCAGCTGAGCCTGGACCCTGGTCCTTATGTTTCAGCTCCCAGACTTGAGCAGTCAATGAAATCCTTTGTTCTTAAATGAATGTCTTGTGGGGTTTTTAATGAATCAGATCTGAACTAAACCTGGTTTGACTGCTGCAATTCATGTTATTTTTCTGCCAAAAAAAAGTCAATCCACTGATGATATTTGTTATAGTTTGTCAAAATGTGTGCACTTTAAAAGCAGAGGTGTACCTCACACCAACCATGATATTCAAGCTGAGAAAACAAATTAACTATTTAAATAGTAACGTTCACATACATGGAATATTATCCTCTGCATGTTGAATTTGTCTGTGAAAATGTGGCATTTTCATGTATTTCATTTGCTGATCATGAAGCTAATAGAAGCTCAGAGTGCATTTGAAAGATATTATCAAAATAGAGAAAGCTGAAGAAAATTTTTTTTCAGAATAATAGATCAACAACTGATTATAAAGACATGCATCTAAAACAACTGGTGAACCAATGTTGCACATTCACTACTCTGCATATCCAAATGGGCTGATGCTCCTGAAAAGCTGAAAAACTGTATTTTACCTCAATTATATAAATGTATTGATATGATTTGTGATTTGAAAGTTATTTAAGTAGATGATTTTGGTCTGTGAGGGTTATTGTTTAACTGGTTTATATACAAGATCAAGTTGTGCTATTTGTCACTTTTTTAAATATAATACAATTATAACTCTACAGTGATGATGGCAAAAGTAAAATTAGTGAGAATATTTACGGATCCCATTAATTGGCCACTTGCTTCATGAGGAATTGAGATTCTTTAATTTCATTGTAGTGTGACAGCATTCACAGTCACACAGTCACAATAATAGGACACTTGAATCTCTGTCAACAACCCTATTAATAGCAAATCTGTTCATATTTTTAGCCATTTTATTAGAATATTTATATGAAAGCATGTGTGGCATCTATTTGTACACAATATTCTTTCTGTAACCATCACAATATTTGGTTTTAGAAGAACATAAAATAGAGTTTATTAGCTCCAGGATGTAAAATCTGACCAAAAATAATCTTGCCACCCCCCCCTTTTTCTCTCACTCTTTCACTCCCCTCGCTGTTGTCCTCTTTTATCACTGAACAGAGGCAGCCCTCAGCTCGTCCCTCCCCTCCATCAATCTCTGTCATAAATCTGTCAAGCAGAGAGAAAGGGAACTGCTGAATACAGATTTGTCAGCAATTAATCTAACCTCTATTACCAAACTTGGATATTGTGTCCTCTATACCCAAGAACAATAAGCCACTCTAACATAGAGCACTATGCTGCATGTGTGTGGTGTGCATTCATGTGTTTGTGTGTGTGTGTGTGTGAGAGAGAGAGAGAGCGCATACGTATGTGTGTTTGTAGGCCATGTAATGAGCTTCAGTGGCTGGTGTTCATAAACACTAGCCAGCTGTTATATATGTATATGTATAAAACAGTGCTCCTCAGTCCTTCTGCTCCAGTCATCATCCACTATGGCTTTATTTTTCTTCCATGCCTTTCAGTCTGAGTGAGGACATTTCTGTCTCTGGTGTCACGCTGTAATTGGAAATCATTTGAACAGCAGTGCCATTTAACCTTGAGGAGACATAAGTATTGTTAATGCGAGACTTGCTAATTAACATTCTGCACTTGAAGTGGAGAAAGGACACACACAAAGGTAGAATGTGAATACACACAGGCAGTGCTTCATGTGCTTTTCTACAGCTTTTAATTGATTGTCTTATCGAAGCAGATAAAAGTCAATATCATGTTTCCCAGACAAGATAACCATGAGGAGAAAAAGATCAGCATTACAGAGCATTGCTGTGTATAATGTTAAACATGAATGCTCAGATTTCTATGTGTGTTAAAGTGCAGGCTTATGTACATGTACAGGCACAGTTGTGTGCTGACTGACCATGACTGACAGGAAACAATACTTACACTTCCTGTTGTTTTTTCAATGATTTTGTGTTCCTGTTTTGCCTGGTTTTCACCACTTACATCCATATATGCTCCAAAGTTCAGTGCAATTATTAAAATGTTTCTAAGTATTGAACACTACAGCTTCTTTTTTAAAGTTTTGCCTATGATTTTGTGTCATTAACCATATTCCCACTTTCCACATACATACACATACACAAAAACACGTGCACTATTATCATTTCTGGGACAGTTCACTGGAGCAGTAGGCCAGTGCTCAGCTGCTTGAGACAGAATTAGAGTGGCAAACAGCTGAGCTTCTCTAGGGTGCTATCATGTGACCTATCCCACCCACAGGGCCAAAGGGACCCAGGGTTAGAGTTACCATGTCCAGTTTCCAGCATGGCTGTTATATGTATGTGTATATCCGCCTTCATAAGGCTGCATTTATTTCACTAGCAGAGCTGTATGTGGAATTTCTCCCCTCAATCTCTGCCTCTAAATGTGTTCTTCCACCTGCAAATGGCTGCACCTTTCTGTTTCAACTGTCATTAAAACACGTGCTGGCCCCTGTCCTGCTGCTTGTTCTGGTAACCTGTTTAGAGCCGCATGGCAACATGCGAAGGTGTCCCTGACGTAACAAGAGACCACAGCTGGGGGCTACCACTCAACAGTGAGCATGTATCAAACAGCCTACCTTATCTGTGATGAAAAGAACAGCCCTCACAGCACATTTGGGAGTGTTTGGATGCATTGTTTCCTCGCCACAAAATAACAGCATGGCTTTTTTTCAGTGTCTGTCAGCAAAGCAGGTAAGGACGAAAAAGCTGAGCAGTGCACTAGCCATTACTCCTCTGAATCACCTGATGAAAGGTCTTATAAAAAGCCTTCACCTTAGCCACTATTATTGGAAATGATTTTCCCCATAGTAGTTTCAGGTAATAGTATGCTGCTGGCTCTTAACACCACCATGTCCACATGACACTAACTACAAGAAAATTGGCCACTTATGACACAAAGTCTAAGCATTCAGTTGACACATGCTTCAATAAAGACCTGTTTTAGTTTCCACCAATGCAAGGTAAATAAAAATAACTGAAACGCTGTCATGGTAATAGCAGAGTCAACAACTAGTGTGCTCTGTAGCCTCTGCACCCACAGAGGACATTCTATTTACAGGCAGCCTGTTAAACATCTCAACCAATTGGATTGTTGCTGCAGTCATATTAAGCTCAGATCATGCCCAATAAAAGGAAACTAGAATGTTCATTATCCACAAGATGTTATTACAATAAAAAACATAATATGCATTAATACATAGCTTGTATTTAATTATAAAATCCATTCATGACCAGTCTGACATGTCAGATAAAATGGAAGTACACAGGCTGAAAGTTTACCACTTTCTAAAACAAAATGCACACATGTCAAACATGTGCTTGTTTGTGTGTGTGTGTGTGTGTGTGTGTGTGTGTGCATGCATGCACTAGGGGCAACCCAAGCAGAAGCAGTGTGTCCAGTGAGGCCTTGAGTGTTTACAGCAGAGTAACATGAGGAGTGGACCAGTTTGTCCCGCCTACACCATAACTCTAAATGCAGACCCACAGCTGTGTTTCTATGTACTGATGCAGAGAAAAATAAGGACAAGGTGAAAAGAGTTTAAAAAGCCCTGCACATAAGAAATAAAGAAATGTAAGAATGGCACTTGAAGAAGATGATCATTTGAAGGTGAAGAAATGAACTCATTTTTAGTCAAAGGTTTGAGGCCAATGTAGAGGTCATTTTCTGCGGCCCACGCATATGTTCAGGGGGAGGATGGGGGGGGGGGGGGGACCACAGGAATTAGGTAATATTGACATGGTTGTTTCAACCCCACCCTCAAAACAATAATAAGATCAATGTTCCAAATCAATAGAAGTCATTGACAATAACTGAACTTCTCATGTGATCAGTAGAGGAGAAAATTCATCATTTTTCAGCAATGTGTGTCCTATAAATCCATTTATTTTTAGACTACAGTGCAGCTAAAAATGTGTGTACATGCAAGCAAATATCAACAAGCCCCCCCCAAAAAAACAAAAAAAAAACAAAAAGAAAAACACGCACACACACACACACACACACACACACACACACACACACACACACACACACACAGCAGGGGGAAACTGGCTCTTCTCTGACACTGCATGATTGGTCACTTTTTCCCTCTCTCTCCCTTCCTGCTGAAATAGTTTTAACAAAAGAGAGGGAGGGGGAGGGGTGGCGTGGTTGGGGGAGGGGATGTATGTGCAGCTCTGTTGTCACTAGGCGGGGGAGCAAGAGGGGGAGGGAGAAGGGAGCTGCAGGGTGAGCGAGGGAGTGTAGGAGAGAAGGATAGGGTCCCAGAAGTGAGTACAAGCCTAACACACACTCACGGAGACACACATACACTCACCTACACACACTCCGCTCCCGTGTTGTACTTTGTGGAATTGTGGATTACTTTCCAAATTAAGAAAAAAACAGGCATGATCAGGTCAGTAAAACATTCAGTCACCAGTTGAATGTGATGATTCATTTGTATGTTTTCACACTGATGACCATGTTTCTGCTCACTCTGTCTCTTTCCTGTCCTTTTCTGTGTCCTCTACTCTTGCTTTTTTTGTTTGATATGGAATGTTGTGATAGTGCTTTCAGTTTGTGCTGCATTTGTTTCTGCATTTCCTGCAGAATATATCCCTGTGTCAATGCAATCATATATAAAGTCTTATTACTTTGCCTTCTATGTGTCAGTCCGGGGGGGGGGGGGGGGTTACTGATCAATACACTCTGAATCTTTTTATAACTTATGCATCCCATGTTACTCAACATAGCTGCCTTCTGGGGAGAGTACAAAGTTCTCTGTGGTTATGGTTTGCTGTGTTTTTGTTGAAACATGGTTGCTTCAAAGAACTGGAAACTTGTCTCCACTAGCAGTGTGGTTTTTGGGTCAGAGGGTAAAAGCTTCACTCAGTGTATTTAGCTTTTTCAAACTCTGATCATTTTTTACACACATGCAAATATATGCATAGAATCACAAACAGAAATATAATGTGTTATTTGTTTTTGTTTTATTGGTACATTTTATTTTATTATTATTATTATTATTTTTTACTTTAACATGAAATCTGATTAAAGCTAAAAGAATGTTATGGATTACATGTACATCCATCAACATATCAGTTCCTTATAATGTCTATTTAAACGTCTGCATCAGTCACTTCAAACACCACAGTCTCTGTCGTGTTTTGTTCCAACTCTTACATTTATATGTGTGTGTGTGTGTGTGTGTGTGTGTGTGCTCCTCAGTTGGAGGTGTGTCGGAGCTGTGTTGAAGTGTGAGATGAACCATGGAAGTGTACAGGAGGCCAGTCACTAACCACACCAGCAAACGCACAACCAGCAGCAGCAACAGCAGTGGCAGCAGTAGCCCAGGGATGCCCTGCAGCATGCAGCTGGGCCCTCACTAGCACCAAGTGGACCCAGTCCTCCCCTCTTCACCTGGGGCCAGGAATGCAGAATGCTCAGTCCTGTCACCCCATACAGTAAGGCTGCACTTTATTTTGACATGTGTTCATGCTACCTGTTCATGGATTAATATTTTTATTTTAATTATGCTGAAAAAAGCAATGAATATTTGATGTTTTATGCCAAAAATATGAACCAGCTTTGGCTGCATTTGTTTCTGTGCACTCTGTCTTATTTTGCTCATCATTTGTCCAACACCTATCTCATGTGGGTCTCTAAGAAGTCATGTTGAAAAGGCAGATATGTTAATGGCTTTAACAGTTGAGTCTCCAGGCTGTGCATTGAGGAATTTCACAGAATGTGTTCAGCCAGTCTTTTTCAGCTCCTCCATGTGAATATAGTATATGTTGTTTAAACAGACAGCACTAAAAGCACTGCTGTCTTTCCAAAAGAGCAACAGTCAGTGTTTAGAGCTAGTTGTAGTTAGTTTACTTTTTAAGTGGAAAGGAACTGAAGATTTTTCAGAATAAACAAATCAAAACATATGCACAGATTTGCATATACATTTATGTTTTATGCATAATTTACAATAAACTGTTCACTCATTCTTGATCAACATTGAGTCCAAAGCTAAAGAAACTGCTACTTTTTTGGAGTATTATCATATTTATTTTAGATGTTGACTACTGCAAAACATAAGAGAAGATTCCATTCCATTCAGCTCAGCACAACATCACAGAAGAGTCCTTTCTATTAATGAGAGGTTGCTATCCCGCCTGATGAATATGCTTATATTGACTGACTGTGCTATTGATTAGGCCAAGCTTTAACAGGATTACATCGCTAACCTGATTGGAATAATGCAACAGGGATTTACTTCTACATTCATTTTGTATTCCAAAGATACAGACAAACATGAACTGCTAAATGTTTCCTGTAGTGTTCTGTAGAAAAGGAGGCAGTTTTCTGAGGAGACAAGTTTTACTAACGCACATTTGTCACATTCCTCCCTCACAAAGACTCACAGCGTCATGTTAGATTTCTTCCCACAGGGACATTGTCTGCATGTTTCAACAAGCTAACACACTCATATGGTACGTTTTTTCTAAAATTCGCATCACTGGTGTACAGCCACAAACATGTAAACATGCAATTACCTACACCTCATTATGCTTGGAACGACAGGGTGAGCTGTGGACAGAGCAATGAACAGATTTAGCCTTTTTAGTTGGCTGTTACCAGGGTGAAGTGATTGTGTGAATGAAAGTCAAATCATTAGTAACCTGGTGTCAAGAGCTTCTCATTAGGTCTGTATAGTGAGACCCACAAACATCACCCTCCGCCTCCACACACATTAGTGCTCCACAGGAATCATAAAAGCTTATTAGGCAAATTGTAGCACACCTCAGATCCTCATTAGGCGTTATGGTAAAGAGCTGTGTTGAAATGACAGAGAAAGAGCAAAGTGAAGGGCAGATGGAGAGGACATGTGGAAGGACTGGTCAGCTGCAGCCTGATATATGAGTGGACACAATAAGCAAAAAAAAAAAAAAAAAAAAAAAAAAGGGAGGGAGGGCTAGGCCAGCCTCTGCCACATGTGGACGTGAGCTGAGGGAGTGGGGGAAGGGAAAAACTGACCACACAGGCTCGGACACAGGGCTGTCTTTCCTGCAACACAGAGAGAAGGAGAAGCTGGAGGGGGGGGGGGGCAAGAAAGAGAGACTATGCAAAACAAAGTAGAAGGAAAGCATCAAAATAAAACAAAAAGCTAAAAAAAAAACAAAGAATGATTAAATCTAACACTACTGTCAGTGTTGGTTATTTAAGATTGTGTTTGGAAGTGTGAAAAACACTTATTCTAGCTTTATTGTCGCCTTATCTGGAGTTATAAATGTAAAATGTAACTTAGCAGATATGCTACAGTTATTTGATTGGTTAACAGCAATGGGGTATGGTGGACTGTTCAGGCCTGGAGAAGAGGGGGAAGGGGAAAGAGGAGGGAGAGGGAGGGATTTCTCCTCAGCAGGCCTTCAGAGTTTTAGACTATAGTCACTGCTTACATAACAATTTAACCCACATTTACGCTGTAAGCATGGAAAACAGAGGCAGCAGTGTGCACGGTGCATGCACAGTGGTTTGTGCTCCATTGTCCACCACTAGAGGAAACTAAATCCATGTATATTCATATCCCATTTCTCCTCTGATGTGTTCAGTATTGATCTTTCCCAGTGGTGTGAATTAACTCTAACTAATACAAATCACTGAATAATGTGCAAACAGCTGATAGGGTCATTTATCAGCACTGTAAGTAAGCATGTCCTCTCGCTGCTCTCGCTTGTTTCTTTTATACTGGGAGTGGACAGCGTGTGTTGAACGTATGGAGAGGATATGTGCTTTGTAAATAGATCTCAGGTTAGATTCCTGGCATTCCAGCAGCCTGACTCATCCGATAAATGACCAAGAGTCTCTCTGCCTGCTGGCCAGCTGAAGCTGAACGCTGCAGCAAAACCACAATATAGGAGTATACTTTTCCTCAGCTTGTGTGTGTGTGTGTGTGTGTGTGTGTCTGCGTGTCCCCAGGAAATGTAAGCCTTTGTTTATTGTGAGTAGAGTAAAAGCACTAACAGAGGACCTTTCAGCTCAATAAGGGTGATTTTCTTCCACTCTCCTTCAAGCCAGCCTAGTCACCTCTGATGCTCCACAACCCCCAAATCCCATTCCAACCAGCCCCTTCCCCCATACGTACTTTCATCTAATTAACCCCTAATTACTCATACTGACCATGCAGTGGACCATGAGTCAAACTAGCCACCACTGACAGACAGCCAACAAACATGACTTGCACAATCTTGTTTCCTTCACAAAGAAACTAATATAATGAGGAAACACAATTACAGAAATGCCAGATACCCTGTGCTGCATACCCTCAAACACAACTGTCATTCTGCTAAAGGTTCTGAGCAGTGAAAGCACTAGAAAACTCAGTCCATCTCTTTAATTCACCACACTATCGTTTACAGGCTTTACGCACCACGGCACACACACACATATATATACTGCATATTACTGTTTGATGCACACCAGAGGTCAGGCCAGGTCTATATTTATCAGGAAAGGCTGGGAAGATAGAAAAGAATAGAATAAAGAGAAAATATTTACCACCAGGTTGGGTTTGTTTTCCTAACTTTCTGTTTTGTTCAGTTGTAGGGTTATTCATTGACCTACAGTTGTGGGGAAAAATGATTAACCCATTAAATGTCATTAAAAAACAATGGTTACGAGTTCCTGTTTGTATCATGTGACTAAAACAGACATAAAATAAAATATAGAATGAATAAATGCACTGTTTTTGTCAGTACGCTATAGATATTAATGTAAGAATTGTAGTGATTTTGGTTATTATCAAGAAAACCATGGAAAATGGATATATATGAGCTCTAAAATTAAACTATTATGAGCTTTTTTTCTTATTATTATATTTGTCCAAACAAATATACCTTTCGTTGTAACAGACATTAAAATGAACAAGAAATGGAAGATAACAAAGGTGGTCTAACCATGTTTTGTCCAACTGTACATTTGTGGTGGAAGTTGAGAATTTCTCGGTCTAGATTTTTCCCAAGTCAAGCAACGGAAAATATCATATTAAGAGTAATTTCACTACATTCATTTATGCTAATATGCTCTGTCCAAGGAAAAATTGGACCTATGCTCAGCAACTAACTAAGCTCATACTTATTACATAATGTTGTGATAAATCACTGCCTCCTCAGCACTTTTTGGTTTACAGATCTATATGGTCCTGTGTAAACATCAGAATACAAACAACATATTTACTAACCTGTAAAATCAGTACATTGATGCATCAGTAACAATAACCTTTAGGGTTTCCTAAGGTACATCTGACATGATAAAGAGCATCTGTGGTAAATGGATGAATCCCAGGTTACATTAAAAATTGACATAGCATCAAGTCATACTGAATAAATAGCAGCTGACATACAATCTGAAAAGTCAACTCACAGGGGATACTTAAAGGTGACATAATAATGGTGTGCAAAAAGGCAAAAAAAAAAAAAAAATCCTGCTTGAAATCTTTGTCTTTAACAAGATAACTACTGATCTGTGCACCAAGTTCAAAGTAATTATACCATGACTGTTGAAGTTAACATTAAACTGGGCATATAAATCTGTTTTTTTTCTTTTGTTTTGTTTTTGTAGTTTTCCTTTGAAATCAGTAAATCCAGTGTTGACACCTGATAATAGTTACTGGCCCTTAGCCCAGCCAAGCTCTGCTGGTATGTATGTCTTGTTGGAGTTCAACTTATAAATACACCCACATCATTTCCGTATGTGGATGTAGAATTTGAGAAACATTTAATCAATCTTAATATGTTTTCCAGTTTTTGACATCACTGAATTGGGTGTTTTGGTTTTTTTTAATTTAATTTTACAGACATGAGAACAGACATGCAAAACTTAGCTTCTGTAAAGATCTATATTTAAACCTTTCATGCACAAATTATTATAAAACTGAGTGGGATTATTGCCCCCAAACACAACTTTAATGTGTCTGATTGGATTATTTTAAGTGAGATACATATATTATATTATACTATACTATACTATACTATACTATACTATACTATACTATACTATACTATACTATACTGCTATTGCTACTAATATCAGTTATTTGATTATAATTTAACTGATAATGTAGAAAAAAATAGATTGCAGTCATGTGATTATGATGACATCGCAATTTCAGCTGGAGGACAGGAAGTAACCATGGAGACTACCGCTGTAGAGGAAACCATTGAAGAGAGTGCTTATTGTACAGATTTAGATCCAGTGTCAAAGCAGATGTACATACAGTTAGTTAAAAAAAATATATTGGACGTGACCTTTTCTTTTTAATTAATGAGTTTTTGACAGAACCCAAAGATTGGCTAACAATCTCTGCTGTGGCTATTACTAACTGCCTGGTCCTGCAGACATACTGCTACACCAGCAGCAGATGAAAGTGTATAAAAGTTTGGAGGCATATAACTTTTTTGTCAGCGGGTGGGTCCACACCCTCAGTACCAAAAGGCTCAATGATAATTATCATGTGGTCTTCGACAGGGTTTGTCTTTTATTTGTAAAGGTGCAACGTCAAGATGTATTGGATGTTTGTTGACATTAGTCGCTGCTAGCATTACAGCGTTTTTCTGTGAGCTTTTTTAATTTCTCACCTTTGTGAATGGAAATCTTTGGTATTCTAAAAAAATCACTTTTCCTTCTCTCAGTTAGAATGATTGGCACAGTCGTAAACTACACAAAACATAAGCATTTTCCCAACGGAAAACTCACTCGGCTTCATCAAACTACTTTACTTCCTGCCCCATCTGAAAATCACGCGTTGACTATATCGCAATGTGACGTCACGTGAAATCAACCTATTTATATAGAAATGTTGGTGTTGCATAACTAAGGTAAAAAAAAAAAAAAAGAGCTAATTGGAAGTAATTCTTCTGAATATTATTACATATAAATAAAGACCAGGCACATAAGTGTTACTGTTGGTCTGTTGATATAAGGCTGTCTGAAGATGCCCTAATTTGGCATTCTGTTTTAGGGTTTTTTCCCCCTTCTTTTACTGTAAGATTTCCATTTATGTGCCTATTGATGCACTGGTTGACCACGTCCTGCAGTGAAGGCCCAGAGATAACACTGGTGCTGTACAATACTAGGGTAATCACGGTTAAGGAGAGCTGTCACAGTATCAAGCCGGCTTAGTGCTCATCTTTGTCTCTTGGTAAGCCAAGCATGTGGTCAAGAATGGAGGGGTGCTTCAAAGTCCCAAGCCAACACAACATGGTAGATTAGAGTTAGGGGCTCCCTCACTCATCCCTCCTAATACCCAAACCCTGCTCCCTAATATCCTCACTTTAACACAGATGTCTTATGCCAATACAAAGAAAAATAGGAGATTTTACACAGAAATGGACATTTGCTACAAATGTGTTTGGTTGCAAAAAATTCTGTTCGATAGAAATCAATTTTAACAAGGACTCATCTGAACAGATCTGTGGAGAAATTATGTTTACAGCACACAGCAGAGGCCGCATGGTAATTTACCAGTGTATTGTTACAAATAGTGAACAGATTAGGAAGGAAATCCATGGAGGTTGCATGCATGTATATCCATAGTACCATACCAAACCTTAATTTTGTGCTATTCAAGTCCCTTTTTTTTTCACTCTCTGAACAAAAGCCTCAGAATAAGGTCTCATTTCCCAGTGGAGATGCTTCTTTAATTCTTGTCCATGACTGTGAGATTGTCACCAAGCACTGACACTCCTTTAAGCTGTGCCTCTTCTAATCCTTCATTAGTCTGGTTTCCTCAGTCTGGTCCTGAACTTATCCACAGCTTCTGGTTCACTCTTCCATCATCTGAACTCCAAGTGATTTGTCCGTCCGTCCAGTTTTAACATTCCTCTGCTGAATTTTAATGATGAGCCTAGACATAGTAGATTACTGCAGTTGAATATGTCTCAGATAGATTATAGACCATCTGGTGAGACCACTGAAAGCAAAGCGGCAAACCATTGGCAGCATGACCAGTGAGTATGACAATGACGACCCTATATAAAATGTGTGATAACAGAATGAATGATAGAGACTTACTGAGGTTTTTTGTTTTTTTTTGTTTCTTTTAGGGTTTTTTTTTTTTTTTTTTAGCTCCTGATGGTATGAACGATACACATTAATGTCGAAAACTCTCAAATTTGACTGTACAATTGGTCCGACTTGGACAGAGCATTTCCACCTTGACCGGTTCACAAATTATTTTACCCACTAAAGATAAATGTACAGAAATACTGAGTAGTTGTACTAAGAAATTAACTGATTAACCTATGACTGGAAAAACGTTGAATGTGGTGAACTTCTTTAATGTAAAAGTGCACACAAAATGAAAGTATGTCTCTTTTTGCTCTGTTTAAACTCAGCACAATACTTTATTATATACCATCCATTGACCACTCTTGTAAAGTTCTGTTCAGCAAAAATGATTAATAACACTAGCTATGATTAGCTTACAAAAGCACAAATACTTGAACACACTGTGATTTTATTTAATGTGACTGCTGAACAAAAAAAAAAAAATATATATATATATATATATATATTTCAGCATTAAGCAATTATGTATTTGGTGTAGACTAACCTCTTCCTGCAAAGGGTTTCATTACTGGTGTTACATAGAAAATGTTGGGAGAGTATTATTACAAGAGCACTAATGTTCTGAAAGGGTTGGATGAAAAGATAAAAAGTCATTTGGTTTGAGCTCGCCAAACCTTTCAACTCAAGGTCTGTGCCCAGTAGGCTTATTCTTGGGCCATTTCTTTAATTTTCTGCATTTCTGTTGTTGATGTTTTCTCTTGCAGAAGCATAGGCCTTTTTTATGTTTGTGCTGCTAATGTTTCTGTGCAATGACAGGACCAGAATCCCTTCGAGCATAGGGATTTTGCAGAACCAGGGTGGGGCTTGTGCTGACTGAGAGCACTGCGATCCCTGGATTGGATGAGTGGGATTATTGGTTTGAAGGATCATTTAATTTAGGGATCAACATGTGGACCTTTCAGAGGCCCATCTGGTAGTCCTACGTGTGACACCATTTGACATAATCCACATGTAGACCGTTTCATACCTTTCAACGTGTCATATGCTCATGTGTTTTAACAAATTACCACCATCACCTACCACTGCTTATGGAAATTTGAATGACCCGCTACCAAAAACATGTTTGTGAACAGGTATGAAACAATGCTATGCTCAGATATAGGCAGTGACTTCTTTCCAAGTCCAGTTCAGTTGTAAGGCCCTCTGGCTCAGGCACAGGTTTGAGCAGTTTAATAATACTCTGCAATGCATGGAATGTCAGCCTAATGCCAGTTCAAAAAGACAAGGCCTACGAAAGCCAATCAAATCCCACAATCCCAAAAACAGTGGATTACTATGTTTTTTTAAAAGCTGCAGATTTAATCACTCACAGCGTACGAAAAACTGACATTTCTAACCTTTTTAGACAGTTAGCACACTTGTAATAGTGTCCATAGATGTGATTGGTTCAGTCTCTGACTATGATGAAAAATGACTCAGATCCCTCTTTGCACAATGACTCCGCCTTCTGTTCCCCTGTAGAGCAGACCCCTGAGGTTTGGGCTGAATTAGATCACACGCTTGGTGGGGGTGGCTTTGTGGACTAAGAGACTCACAGTGAGACAACAATGGCCCCAATGTAAGAGAAGCAAAAGCAGAGGGCAGCACGCAGGCTGATAGAAGCTTATCGCCGTGGAGACCAGGCTGGGGGCTATGTTGGCAGCTTCACATAAAGATTAGAACAGTTGTCCCCTGCCTAGATGAGACTTTCTAGAAAAGTAAGGCTAAGCACTGACATGATTCTGAGAAAGGGTCAGGTATTTAAGAGGACAAATAATACATTCATGAAGCCCAGTTGAGTTTGGGAGGATCAGGAAGGCAACACGCACCAAACTTGGTGAGCAACCATCATCTGATTTAAAAACCATTGAAATACTGTGTGCTGACCTGGAGATTTTATTAGGATTGTCAGAAAAATGACAAGTATCTCAAAAGGTTTTCAATAGGAAACAAAAACAAATAATTGCTAACACTCATTTGTGCTTTTCATTTGTTTTACTGATGAAAGAATACGTCAGAATCTGTCAATGTTCCCTAAACACATGAACATGGACTAATTTAATGAGTATTTCATATATAATAATGTATACATCAAACAAAGTTAGGATTTAGCAGTAATACATCCACATGACAGATTGATTCATTCAATATAATGATAGAGAAAAGGTCAGGAACATTATTTAATGCATAGTCTTAACTCTCACTATTTCCTACCTTTTTTATACTGTTTTTACTTTTTCTTGTTCATTCGCTACCTGAAGGTTGTCTTCCTGTTTAGGTATCACCTTGTATCTTATTAAGGATTACTCTTTAAAGGAGGCTACTCTGCAATACATCGGTTGTAATCAAGCTCTATTTTAACCTTCACAAGCATTAGCTATGCTTTTGCAATTTCAACCTGAATCCAGTCCAAGTGTGCTGCAGATCTGCTTTTTTTCCCAAATAAAAAGTGTGTCATTGCAGTTTGTCACTATTGAAAAGTCAGTCCCTATAAAATAAAGTTCACTGAATTAGGCAATTTTGTATTTCGGGCTGTTTAGACTGACTGTGTTTTGTTCTTTGGCCCTCTGGTAGGTCTGTTGAAGATGCACTGGTCTCCGGAGCACACTGCCCCCTTATCTCAGTGGCCTGAGCAGCACTTGGACGTTAGCTCTACCACCTCACCCCCATCTGCCCACAAACACGAATCCTATGCTGCAGCTGCACGACGCCCCTATGCCCCTGCAGGTTACCCATGGGCCAGTGATGACATATCAGCCCTCACCGCCTCCTCTCTGCTCAAACGCTATGCTGAAAAGTACTCTGGCCTGGAGCTCTCCTATGACCGCCCCACCACTGGAGCGTACTCTGAGCCTGGAACTTTCATAAAAACTGAACCTGAGACCTGGTCTCTGGGTCAGGGCATGGAATGTTACCCTGGACTAGAGGCATTAACTGGCACCAAAGGGGGCTCTGCGGCTGTGGGGATCCCAGCCACAGGTAGTGTGACAGTCGTGAGCAGCAACCTGAGCTCTGATCCGGGCTACAGTGGAGCTGGATCCTGCACTGCCTCGTCATCTCAAGAATACCCTCCTGCCTACAACACTACATATCTGTCCCCAGGTTACTGTCCTCAGCCCAGCGCACTTCCCCCCGCCCCCCTCCACCCCCTACAGGCAGCACCCACTCTAGTGCCCAGCTACAGTGCCAGTACTCCTGTCTACAACTACCCTCCAGGGTGTTACCCTCAAACCAGCCTTTCCTCTGGATACAGTCACCCCAGTGCCTCCTATCTGCCCTCTGGGATCAGTGCCCCCACTCCCCTCACCCCTAGACCCACTATGGTAGGGGGCAGCTACAGCTACCCATCACACACCCTTGGAGGGAGCTCTGAGGCAGGGGCACTGGTGAAACGAAGGGCTTTTGAGATGGCAGATGAAAGACAGGAAGGCACAGATGTGGAAAACTCACGCTACAGAAAGTACGGCAATGGCCATGGAAACAGTCATAGTAAAAGTCATGGCAATGGGCACGGCAACGGCTATGATATGAGCGGGTCAGCCTCAGACCCTCAGGCCTACAAAGTGGGAAAGCCCCTGATGTCACCTCCGTATGGCAGAGCAGGGGACTATAGCCCACCTTCAGGTCTTGCAGGAGAGAATGTATCAGGGGAGCACAGCTTTTCTCAGCAGCAGAGAATGTCTATGAAGATACCTGCATCGCACACACAGTCTGAGGACCCCAGTGGGGGGCGCTGACAGCCCCATGGGAGAGGTTACCTCAGTCTTTGAAACCTGGTGGAGCTCCTAATCTAAGCAGACATGGGGGTTTATTAATTAAAGATTGACATTTTTCGTGAACAAGAGAGGGAAGGCTGGTATTTCTTGTGCATCTTTTTTCATTTTCATTGTTTCTGTTTTTCCCAAAGATTTGCAGATGTGTTCTGCCCTGTACGTTAAGATAAGTCTTATGGGTGAAGTCAGGGCATACTCTACACAGATAGCGTTAAGACAGTCAACGTGTATGAGTGTCTGTTTCTCTCAGGATCTTATTTATTTCCTGTCTGCTACTGTGGTGGCAGCACTGCAATGTTGCTGTTTTAGCTGTTGGTGTGCTTATTTGTGGCCAATATATATATATATATATATATATATATATATATATATATATATATATATATATATATATATATATATATATATATATATATATATATATATATATATATATATATATATAGACACACACACACACGTACATATCAATATCATTATATATATGACAGGCCTGTGACTGCAATATGCTTTATAACACCACAGAAATACGTTCGACCAAAAAGTAAGGAGAGCAATAACTAAAATAGTGACATTGCCATGCCATTTCAGCACAATCACTGCTACTTTACACAGCTGATTTCAAGGTTTGAGGCACCTCTTGGCTTTGAGAATTGAATGTTTGCCTGCTTGCTGTTTTTCCACATCTTTATTCTTGACAGTTTTCAGCTTCTTTAATCACATTTTCTCTTCTTTATTTTTTCTCTAATCTGTACCCTGCCCCTTACTCTCAGTCTATTATTTCATTGTTGAATTCCATTTTTTTTTGGTGAATTTATATAAATGAGCTGCTTGTCAAATTACCCAATAGCATAGATGGGTAGGATATTTAACTCCTGTTCCTAAAACCAAGTCTGTAAACAGTCAAAAGTCTGCAGTTTATGGCTCGTCTTTATCAAAAAACATCAAGTACAAATTTACACAAGTCAAACATCTGTCTGCACAAAATATCAAACAGTGTATAAGAAATAAGTGTTTTTTGTGTGTACCTCTGGATGTATGCACATGTAAGGATGTGTAAGAAGATGATGCTTCTGCTCCGGTTTTTCAACATTACAATCTTAAAAAATTCTGCTCGCCAAGTTCTTACTTTTTGATATGCATTCTCTTTACTTTTGCCTCTCAAAAGAATTATCTGTAGTTGTGTTATTGAATACTCAGGAAGATTATTACCTCAGAATGATAAAAATAAGAATGTATGTTATTACGTTAGGGTGTTTATAGGGAGCTTTATGAGCAAGATGAAGAGGAAATTATACTCTGAAGTCTTCAGGGAAACTTACAAGGCCTTTGATACAGACAGCAGAAAACACATACATACACACACGCACACACACACGCACACACACAAAAGAAAAGAAAAAAAAATACAACCCATGCTGCTTTTTAGCTCTGGGAAATAAATTTGAGTTTTTTGTACCATGGCCTGAAACGTTGAATGTAATTCAGATATTTTTTTTTAAAGGACAATACATGCCATAATGTACATCGATGATGTTTTTAGATATATTAAACATATTTTTTTCATGTATAGATGTAATTCTCTTATAGATTTTGGTGGAGAAATTAATAGCATATTAAGTGTTAGTGTAGGTAGCAGTGGGGAAATGGTTTTGTGGACAAAATGTTAAAACAAAGCACTCCTGATGGACATTAGACATCATAAAATGTACGCATAGTACAGTACATGCTCTACATTAGGTATGTTTATTAAATGTCTTAATGTGTCCAATTTCCATTTCCAGTATCAGTATTTTAAAACTGCCTGACACAGTCTCACCAGTAAATCAGCTTTAAATTAGATATGAATTGACACCATGAAGAAGGGAGATGTATAAGCATGGGTCTGTGTTTGCTTTTCTTTTTTTAACAGACTAGCTTTGTTGCTCCACTTGTGCTATCCCTTCATATGTTGTGCCATACTATTATTATTATTTTTTTTTTGCTGTAGGGCTGTAACAAACCTGAACAGAGTGGGTCCTCTTTAGTTGTAAGATTTAGTTTGAAGTTCAGTGTGATGAAAAGGTATTTTAATGCCATCTTTGGAAATTCAAGCACATACAACAAACTTAGTAAAAATGGGGTTGATTGGGAAGGAATGTTCTCATCACACCAAAAATATATCTTTTGAATAATGCTGAAGAAAAAAAAAACACAAAAAAATGGTGTTAAGCATATAATAAAATATTTTTACCCCCAGATTTTAAAGTATTTAAGCTCTTAGCAAGAACAATTGAATGCTCTTCATGCCACATCATGAATGTGCTCTACACTTACCAACACACTGTGACAGTGTTTATTACTGTTTTCTTTTTTTTTTTTCTTTTTTTTTTTGGTGTTACTCAGATTCACTGAAGTGGAACTGAATTTGTCAAGTAGATGGAAATGGGATTTCAGTGTTATCTTTGTGATTCAGTTGTACTTTTGTTGTATCTTGTACATTCTGTGTAACCATTTCTACCTCATTTTGAAGACGTTGTACATGGAAATATTTATTTCATGTCATTTCACATGCCAGTTGAGGAGCAATGTTTTTAATTCTTGACGGGTTGTAGTCTACCTCACTAAAGACTGTTGTGTCATGGAAATGAAGATATCATACCAAAAACTCTTTGACTTTGTCTTCTTTACGAGATACATTGGAAATGTTTAAAGAATGAATATTATTAACCCATAAAGACCCAAATATTCACCAGTGACTGAAAGCATAAACTATTTAATAGTTTTTATCCACTATTCCTATCAATATATGTAAATAATTGGTGTAAAATACAGTCTTGCCATGGTCAACAGATATGATCTATCTGGATGTTCAGAAGCTCTGTAGTGAACATGTAGCAGTAAAAGCCATGGAGGTTAACAAATGACAATGGATGGAGGCACTTGATTTTAGTTATTGATATCTTTGCTGAAAAAGTCACTTTTTCTTCAATTTTTTTTTTTCTGATTCACTTAATTTAGCTCAAGAAAGGTGATTTATCAAACCTGAAAGCAATTTTGCTGGTAGAAACTGTGTCTACATTTAATAAGGTAAAAGGTAAAGAACTTTATTTGTCATTATATGTTGCACAGTGAAATTTGTCCTCTGCATTTAATCCATCCTTCATGCCAGTGGGCAGCCATGTGCGGCACCAGGGGACCCATCTCCAGCTGTAGAGCCAGGCTAATGATCAGAATCACCTGGCTGGAGGATTTTGCCCTAACAAACATATTTTTGGGTGATGGGGGAAACCGGAGCACCCGCAGGAAACCCATCCAGACACGGGGAGAGAAACATGCAAACTCCACACAGAAAGGTCTGCATGGTCCAGACCGTTCTTGCTATGAGTGCTAACCAATAGGTCCCCAAAGAAGGTGCAAATTCAGAAGGATACTTTGGAATTAATGAGACAATATGCAGAGAACATATTTGTTTTACCCACAAGTGAACATTTTTAGAATAACTGTAGAAAAACAATTGAGATCATCGGATCACTCACTCACTGTTCTCATGAATATATTAGTGAATTTTCTCTGACTTTTCACAAATATCTACACGATTAGTGAAATTAATATTGGGGGAGAAATACATGATTTGCACAGAAAAAGGCAAAATGCAGACGATTATATGATAATGAATGGTGATAAATCACTTCAGAAAGGTTAAATAGAGATAAATATTAATTTGAGAGTTACCACAAAAGTAGCACTGGGTCTTTATGAGTTAATATATCTTGCATATAAATAGAATAAACTATATTGAAATGAACAGCAGCTGTTTTAACATTTTGCACATTGTTACAGGTCTAAAGTAATCCTGAACATGTTCAATTAGAATGTACTTAAAATATTACATTACATTTGGGGTAATCATCAGTTCATTTGTACAAACACAGGGATAATTCACACTCTCCTCTTACAATGTTCACCCACGTCTGTTTTGTTGAAAATACTGTAGCATCCTATGATTACTGTGATATTTTTTGTAGTTGTATAATTTTTATAAATGCATCAAAGCATTGCATTATTGTGAATAAATATAAAAATTAATTACAGCCAATTGCAGACTGGACACTTTGTTTTTAAAATATAACATATATAATAAGAAATAATAATAAAATTAGTAATGATAAAAGGCTAAATACACTAAACAAGCTTCATTTAATTATATTTAAATATTTTTTTATGGCTCCAGTGAAATTTTAGTTAAAGATGCAAACTCCTGTATTGTTTCATCTTCAGTGGCAAATGTTTTAAATTGTTCTTTCTCTTATGAGAAAACAGACATATTCACCTGCACATGTAAGTAATATTATGGCCTTGGTCTATTATTGTTAGAAAAGAAGGAAAAGGGCTAAGGCCAATTTACTTTATTATTATTATTATTAATAATAATAATAATTACTGCTGCATATCCATGAAATAAAGATTGTTTTCCTCTCTATCATTACAAAAACATACAGTTGGGTTTTAGGGAAATGTACAGTATGTAGCCTATCATGTACCCTTGAAAGAGAGGTGGGCAATATTACAGAAAAAATGATGTTACGGATGATTTATATTTTGATATGATTTTTAAATAAATTTCTGGCTACATGAAGTGAAGACAAAATCACAGTATTTTGCATGTTTAACTGGAGGTTAAATAGAGAAAGCAAAACCTTTATTAATTGAAATAATTTGATAGATTCCCCAGTCCTCCATTAGAATGTGAAATGTTTTATTCAAGATACACATTTTGAACAGCATTAATTGAACCATTTCTATATTGCAAATTTAAAAAAAAGTTATTTGAACAATCTTATATAAGTGTCAATTTAAAAAGTGTGGTTTTCTGTCTGTTTTCCTGTTTTTTCTGTCATCGTGAGTGTCTGAGCTTTTATTTTGTTATGTGGGTTCACGTCTCAACTCTGTTTCGTTTTGTTTCCTGCCACGGGTGTTTGTCCCGCTTCCTTTTTTTATTTCACCTGATGTGTGTCACCTGTTTAGCTCCCTATTTAAGCTCCTCCTGTTTCTTTGTCAAATCATGAATGTGTTTTGTGATAGCACAGCAAATGAGCGCTGTACTTCCTGTCTTGGTCTCTGGTTATCAATCTGTTTTTGTACTTTGGTTCTGGTCTGTTGCTTCACCTTACCAGACCTGGAATCTTCCACTGACACAGAGTTTGCCTCCTCCCTGTCGGTGCCATATTGGATTCTGCCCTCATGTTATGACCCTCGCATGTACACCGGTAACCTCTCAGAGTTTTTCCCTGTCTGTCTTGGCTGGTTCTGACCCTGATCTGTTTTTTGACCTTGTCTCTGCCCTGTTCCCTAGTTGCTGCCTCATTTAACCCTTTCGTGGTGACATCGTTTGAAGCTGCTTCCCCAGTGCAGCATTATCTCAATAAAACTGTTCAAATGTTATATTGATCTGTGAGTCTTGCATGTGGGTCCTGTTTGTCTCTGGTTTCTTTTTAAAAAAAAGACAGGAAGAGTTGAGAAGACTCTTTTCATTCTGGTTATGAGAAGGCAGAGGTCAATTGATATGACAGATGCCTGAAATATATGTCCATTATAGTCTTACTTCAATATCTAAGTAATTAACAAAATCCAATGTGCCCAAAACTTTTTTAAAACTTGTCATTTTCATCAACCCCATTACATCTTGAGGGAAACCTTTAGATTAAGTTATGTTTACTCATTAGGATAAGCATCAAACAGGCTGTAAAAATGGGCCTTTACATCTTGTTTGGTTCCAAAATCTGAGAATGATCTGAGAAAATACACAAGATTAAATCTATAAATCTACAGAAGTGGAAAAAAGTTTTTTCACACTCTTATAACTTCCAATATTATCATGAAATATTTGCAAAAAAATAAGTGTCTTCTAAAAGATGTGGCTGCCTCAGACAAACGGATGTAAATGATTGTGTTTTGTTTATTGTTTGTAGGGGGAAAAAAAGTAAAATAAATTACAGATAGTTTCAACACATCATGTCCTGGATGTTTTTCTGTTGAAACATCCAGTTTTGACCTAAACAGAACAGAGCATGTGCAGAAGGGATCATGTGATTTTAGAGGACACCATACTTTCAAGATTTCTGTCACTTAAGCATGATTCTTAATGTAAAATATATGACAAATCCATGGGGTATCCAAAAACTTTTTTCCACCACTGTAGAATTTGTAACACTTTATTATAAATACAAAGAAACAGACAATCCTATTCATCCCAGCCACCAGTAAACACATCATCCTTGTATGAAACTTTTGCCAAGATTCCATGCACTTTTAAGTTAATTAAACATACTCTGGGATTTTACTGTCTCACTTTTATTATTATTATTTTTTTTTTAGCAAATACTTCAGAATAACATCTAAATGCGGTAAATAATAAAACATGTTTAGTTACGGCCAAAGGTGGTAAAAGTATTCATATTCTGTACTTAAGTAGGAGTACAGCTACTACTGCTTTTCTTTTCCATGGATGAAATAATACTGAAAAACAGGAATTTTTTAAAAGTATAAAAAAATATATAAAGCCTTTAAAAGTGAGTTACTGTGTAGCTATAAAATGTGTTTGTTCAGGTCATGCTACATAGTTTAGTGGGTATGGGTAGGAAAAATGGAAAAGAAAAGTCATAATTGAGATTAAAAGTCATTGTGGCAATTTAAAAAAAAAAACATTATGAGATAAGAAGTCAAAATTGTGACATACAGTCATACATATGAAATAAGAAATGCATAATTATAAAATTATGAGCTAAAAAGTCACAATTTCTCACCAATGATTTCCCCTCTGAAGCCAGTTATTTTTCACTGTTGAGTTTGAAAGAGTAGTATATTCTGACAATGTAAGGAGTATAAAGTATAGATATTTATGTAAAATTGTAGGGAGTAAAAGTAAAATGTTGCCAGAAAAATACAAACTCAAGTAAAGTACAGATAACAAAAATGTCTACTGTAATGAAATGCTTTTATACTTAGTTACTTCCCACCTCTGGTTACAGCCCACTTGTCTTGCTGCTTTTGTAACCATAATAAACTTGTACAAATACTGACTCAGCTCCAGCAGATAACCCATAAAACACTGACACCTACAGGTTTTATTCATAGGTACAAGGTCATTTCCAATAATTATAAAGAGAGTGACATTTATGTTGATGAATATAAGACACATACATCATTTATTATTATTTCAGTGAACAGACAACTCAGATGACCATGTGTGATCCATGAGGCCACCCTTTATGTCTAATTCTTACCTGGCGATGATACTGTACTGTTGCTAAGGGTCTGCAGAGCTCCCCCTTGTGGCTGTAGGAAAAATAGAACGTTACCTGCATTCAGGTGGAGGACTAAAGACTGCAACATGACACAAGTAGGTGTTTTCAACAGATAAATATTAATAAAGTCACTATATGGAACATAAAAAACAACACCATAATGAAGTGGTATATTTCTATGTTGATGCATGTTCAATTTATTTTCTATCCTTACAAGTTCAGATTACACAGATACAGTTAACAGTAACACATTTTCTTATGTTGTGAATGGAGCAAGTCAAACTATATTCTGATTCCATTTGACAAGTGCTCTGAAATTCACATATGAATGAATGAATGAATGAAATAAGAAATATTTGATGTGGCATATGCAGACCACCTGTTTTTGATAGGAAGCAAACGTGACGTTTGGTTTCATGTGGACTTAGAGACTACAATGTGACGTCACACTCTGCTCAGCTGTGGTGACGTCACATGTGCGCCAGGCGTGTAGTCCAAATTATTAACGGGTTTTAGTCACAAATGAATCAACCTTTGGTTAACAGAAGCAGTTGAAACGCACATCAATAATGTTCATTTATTATGAGGTACAACATGTGTGTGATTCAGGGCTCATGACAAACCAGATACGATTTTATCATTTTATTTCCCATTGAATACCATTCATTAATTTTCCGTTCAAAGCCCTCATGAGTCTCCCGGAAGAGGCGGAGACTTAAGCTCCTCGTTTCTTTTTATTAGGACTGATCTATCATTCGTCCCTTTCCCAGGTCTGGGAAACTATCCAAAACAAATCCGATTTTGGTGGGAGTGTGTTACAGACCCCCAAAACAAAATTTCTTTTATGAACTTTTACGATCACTGTGTATCGATAGCAATGTGTTGCTGGAGAAAGAATAAATCCTTTTGGGTGAGTTTAACACAAATCTGTTGCTGTCAACTAAAAAGGGACTTCTTAAAAAGTTTTTTTTACATTTTTGTAAGTTGTTTGGTTTACATCACTAAGACAACCAGAGTAGATATGTACACTACGTCTATTTTGCATCTGATACTGGTTACTGACAGTAAAAAAAAGTGGCTGCTCTGGCACATTGGAAATTGGTATCAGTGACCATGAAGTTATTTTCTGTTTGCAGAAAACATCTAAGGGTAAAATTGGCTCAGGATCTCTTCATTTCATAAATATGACACACACAATATTCTAAGGAGGTGTTTGAGCTTAAACTTGCTGATCAGGATTGGGATACAGTGTTGGACAGTAAAGAACCTGATCAAGCATGGAAGTTGTTCAAGGAGAGATTTTTAGCAGCATTAGACATGGTTAGACCTATGAGAGAGATGAGAGTTAAGCAAAAGAGCCTAATGGATGACAACTGAAATAATTGATTTAATTAGACAGAGAGATCATTATCACTGAAAATACTCTAAGTCTAATCTGCAACATGATTATGATAAATATGTTTCTAACCACAACCATACAAGATACCATATGCAGAAAGTGAAAGCAGATAATTATGCTGAAGCAGTTACAGTAACTATCCACCAGCCAAAGAAGCTGTGGAAAATACTGACAGACATTGGTGCTGGAAAATCAAATAGTAACAGCTGTAACACTGGGGTTGATACTGACAACAGAATTTGCTTTGATAAAAAGGTTATTTGAAATCATTTTAATACATATATATATATATATATATATATATATATATATATATATATATATATATATATATATATATATATATATATATATATATATAAATATATATATATATAAAAATGTTCCTCTCGCCCCACGTGGGCGGTGTCTCCTTCAGACTCGGGTCCTCTACCAGAGGCCTGGGAGCCTGAGGGTTCTGCGCAGGATCTTAGCTGTTCCTAGCAATGCGCTCTTTTGTACAGAGATCTCTGATGTTGTTCCTGGTATCTGCTGGAGCCATTCTCCATATATATATATATATATATAAATATATATATATATAAAAATGTTCCTCTCGCCCCACGTGGGCGGTGTCTCCTTCAGACTCGGGTCCTCTACCAGAGGCCTGGGAGCCTGAGGGTTCTGCGCAGGATCTTAGCTGTTCCTAGCAATGCGCTCTTTTGTACAGAGATCTCTGATGTTGTTCCTGGTATCTGCTGGAGCCATTCTCCCAGCTTGGGGGTCACTGCCCCTAGTGCTCCGATCACTACTGGTACCACTGTTGCCTTCACACTCCACATTTTCTCTAACTCCTCTTTCAGCCCTTGGTATTTCTCAAGCTTCTCGTGTTCTTTCTTTCTGATGTTGCTATCACTGGGGACTGCTACATCTATCACCACCACTGTCTTCTCATGTTTATCCACCACCACTATGTCAGGCTGATTGGCCATCACCATCTTGTCAGTCTGGATCTGGAAGTCCCACAGGATCTTGGCCTGTTTGTTCTCCGTCACCTTTGGGGGGTTCTCCCATCTTGACCCTGGGACCTCCAGTCCATACTCTTTACAGATGTTCCTGTACAGTATGCCCGCTACCTGGTTATGCCTCTCCATGTATGCCTTGCCTGCCAGCATCTTACACCCTGCTGTGATGTGCTGGACTGTTTCAGGGGCTTCTCTACACAGCCTACACCTGGGGTCCTGTCTGATGTGGTAGACCCCGGCCTCTATTGCTCTGGTGTTCAGGGCTTGTTCTTGTGCAGCCATGAGTAGTGCCTCTGTGCTGTCCTTTAGTCCAGCCTTTTCCAGCCACTGGTATGTCTTTTCCATATCAGCCACTTCCTCAATTTGCCGATGGTACACGCCATGCAAGGGTTTGTCCTTCCATGATAGCCCCTCTGGTTCTTCGACCTTACTGGGCTTTTGTTTCCTGAGGCATTCACTTAGCAGTTGGTCATTGGGGGCCATTTTCTTGATGTATACCTGGAGGTTTGCCGTTTCCTCCTGGACAGTAGTTCTGACACTTACTAGTCCTCGGCCCCCTTCCTTTCGCTTAGTGTACAGCCTCAGGACACTGGACTTGGGGTGGAACCCTCCATGCATGGTAAGGCGTTTCCTTGTCTTGATATCAGTGGCTTGTATCTCTTCCAGTGGCCAGGATATTATCCCAGCTGGGTATCTGATTACTGGCAGGGCATAGGTGTTAATGGCCTGGATCTTACTTTTGCCGTTCAGCTGACTTTTCAGGACCTGCCTTACCCTCTGTAGGTATTTGGCTGTGGCTGACTTCTGAGCTGCCTCCTCATGATTACCATTTGTCTGTGGGATCCCTAGGTATTTGTAACTTTCCTGCACATCTGTGATATTCCCTTCAGGTAGGTCAACCCCTTCAGTTGTGATCACCTTTCCTCTTCTAGATATCATCCGCCCACATTTATCTAGTCCGATTGACATCCCAATGTCTTTGCTGTAGATCCGGGTGAGGTGAATTAGGGAATCAATGTCACGCTCATTCTTGGTATACAGCTTGATGTCATCCATGTAGAGGAGGTGGTTGATGGATGTTCCACTTCGGAACTGGTATCCGAAGCCACTCTTTGAGATGATCTGGCTGAGGGGGTTTAGGCCTATGCAGAACAGCAGGGGGGACAGAGCATCTCCTTGGTAAATGCCGCATCTGATGCTCACTTGTGCAATTGGCTTTGAGTTGGCCTCCAGAGTTGTCTTCCACAGCCTCATTGAGTTCTGGATGAACTCTCTTAGTGTCCTGTTGATGTTATACAGTTTTAAGCATTCCAGTATCCATGTATGTGGCATTGAGTCATAGGCTTTCTTGTAGTCAATCCAGGCAGTGCACAGGTTGGTGTTCCTCGTCTTGCAATCTCGGGCAATTGCCCTGTCAACTAGTAGCTGGTGTTTGGCTCCCCTGGTGTTGTTGCCTATTCCTTTCTGTGCTCTGCTCATGTATTGCTCCATGTGCGTACTCACCTTAGTCGCTATGATGCCTGATAGAAGCTTCCGTGTGGTGCTGAGGCAGGTTATAGGCCGGTAGTTAGATGGTATTGTTCCCTTCTGGGGGTCCTTCATTATGAGGACTGTCCGGCCCTGGGTTAGCCACTCTTGGTGGTTTCCCGATATCAGCAGCTGGTTCATCTGTGCTGCTAGGCGTTCATGGAGTGCTGTCAGTTTCTTAAGCCAGTAGGTATGAATCATGTTGGGCCCTGGTGCTGTCCAGCTCTTCATTTTGGACACTCTGGTTTGGATGTCTGCTAGTGTGATGACTACTGGGTCTTGTTCTGGGAGTTGGCTGTGCTCTGCCTGTAAGTCTGTTAGCCATTGGGCATCGGTGTTATGTGTTGCCTCCTTCTCCCAGATGCTCTTCCAGTATTGCTCAGTCTCAGCCCTAGGTGGGTCCGTTGTCACCTTGCCCGCCTGCCATTGAGAGTAGACCTTAGCTGGTATATATATATATATATATATATATATATATATTTACTACAGTTGCTGCCAGCCTGGCTTCACATCTACCACTATGATCTGGGATTTTTGGGGTATCATTTCTGAGGTCATTCTACAAAGATGTATCATCTGACTCATTTGTAAACATTGTAAACACTCCACTCTGGTTTCAGATCTGCATCCCCACTGACACCTGCTTCACTCACTTATGTGATTACATCAGGAAAGAACGTGAAAAAAGAAATCATACTGGCATTTAATTGTATTTACAGAAAGTGTTTGACAGGGCAGCACGGTGGTGCAGTGGTTAACACTCATGCCTCACAGCAAGAAGGTCCCACACCAGACCTTTTCTGTGTGGAGTTTGCATGTTCTCCTCATATCTGTGTGGGTTTTCTCCAGGTACTCCAGTTTCCTCCCACCATCCAAACACATGCACTGATAGGTTAATTAGTTAATCTAAATTGCCCATAGGTGTGAATGTGAGAGTGATTGTTTGTCTATATATGTTCAGTCCTGAGATGAACTGGAGACTCATACAGGGTGTACCCCACCTTCACCCATTGTCGCTGGATTAGGCCCCCACAGACCCCTGCGGCCCTAGTGAGGATAAGGCGGGTTTAGATGACGAGATGACACAAGAAAGCTTTTGACACTGTCGATCATTTAATTATTTTATCTAAGTTGCAATGCATTGGTTTTAGACAGTCGTCACTACAGTAGTTCAAATCATACCTATCAAACAGAAATCAAATCTGTGTTGTCAGAACATTTGCAAATATCTCGTGGGGTGCCCCAAGGTTCAATTTTAGGCCCTTTGCTATTTCTTATTTCTTATAAATGATATGCCGTCAGCTGTTAAATGTAAAGTAATCCTCTATGCTGATGACTCCTCATTACTCGTATCTGGTAAAAACATCTCTCAGATTGAAGACATTGACTGATGAGTTGAGTAATGTAAGACAATGGCTGCTAGATAATGGACTGTCATTGCATGTGGGAAAATCTAAAGGTATTTTATTTGGTACCAAACATAAGATAAAAAAGGCACCCGAGTTAAAAGTCACATGTAATGGTAATGACATTCAAACAAAGACAACAGTTACATATTTAGGGTTAACACTGGATCATACTTTGACCGGCCATTCCTTTGCTGAGAGTCTTTTAAATAAAAATGCTTCCAAATTAAAATTTTTAGACAGTAGCACAAGGCAGTTAGATTTTAAAATGAAAACAAAACAAAACGTATTGTGACAGTGCTTGTGCAGTGCCATTTTGACTCTGCCTGTTCAGCATGGTACAGTGGCCTGACAGTGAAAATTAAAAATAAAATGCAGGTTATGCAGAACAACATGATCTGTTTTATATTAAGGACAGCATCTAGATATCATGTTACTTTTGATGATTTTAAGAAAGTGGACTTTCTGCCTGTAAAGCTAAGGGTTAAACAGTTAAAAATGAATTATATGTTCAATATTATCAATGGGATCAATGCTCCTAAGTATTTGGGATCTCAAATTGTAATGGTGAATATTCAACATACCCATGAAACAAAAGCTAGTGTCAAGTACCATCTGCAAAATCTGTACAAAATCTGCAGCTCTTTCTTTCATAATGGGATTATGTTATGGAATAGCCTCCCACTAAACATTAAAATGGCAGAATCAAAAAGTGTTTTTAAACAAAGGGTTAGAGTTTTTTGTGGAATAAATTAGAAAATTAGGTGATTTAGGCATGTGATTGTATATTCATATGATTGTATTTATGTGATATTTTGTTGCATGTATTTGTATGTCTTGTCCTTTCCACCAGGGACCATGTTGGAAACAAGTGTTTACACTTTTACATGTTATCCCTTGGACACCTTGTCATTCTATATCCATAAATAAACTAAACCAAACTAAACAATTTAAGATTTGGATGGCACTTCAAATTCTAAGTCTGACCTAACTTTCTACTTTCAGTGTTAAATCTATATGTTTAAAATGTTACATCTACATGTTTAAAATATTAAATCTACATGTTTAAAATATTAAATATACATGTTACTCTGTTAATATGTTTCTAGTTTGATGTGGGTTTTTTTTTTACAGGATTGTTCTGGTAATCACAGCTGACAGTTTTTTTCTATAAAAATAACAGGATTTCTTTTTTAGTGTGTTCCACATTCCATTCAGATGTATTACTTTACCATATTGTATGAATGTACATATACCCTTGTATATATTATACTATTATTTGTCTTCAAAATATTAGACAACTAACAGTTTCGTCATTTGTTTTCCAATTCATCTCATTAAATTATTTGGAATTTTAGTCAATTTAATATCTAGTGCAGATCATTTCAATAATAATAATAATAATAATAATAATAATAATAAATTACATTAAAAAATATTAAATAGTGCATAGTCTACAATGTTAGGTATATATAAACCAGAAAACTAGTAAACAAATTTACTTGTAATGAAGGTATTGGAGTGAAATGTTTTTCAAATGTTCATTATAATAGAATCTTTGTATGAAGTGGAACAAGATGGAAACACCCAGGAAAATAGTTAACTGTAGTTAACTGAAATATTTGCAGTGCTCCAACAGTATTCAGTCTGTAGATTTAATAAACATAGATATATTACCCCAGTGTAAATGACTATCTAATCCTATGGTCTCATGCACTGGGTTAGTAGGTCTATGTGTTACCAGGCAACGCAGGTTTGGATCATTTCAAGTCCAGTTTTCAGGTTTTAGATATGGTGAACCATGGACTGGTCTCTGTCTGCTGACAGGATGAAGAAATTAAATTATATCTAATATTGCATCCATTTAGAGGCACCTGCATTGTTACATTCCTGGTAATTACATTTTCTTTTCTGCAGGATCGCTCTCATTTTCCGATAAAGTTGACTGTGGGTCTGTGGGCCCTGAATGGAAGGTGGAAATTTTTGCCCAAAGTATTAAAAAAAAACAAAACAAAAAAACATTCCTCTTTTTATTCCTATTTATACACATCAGTAATCACCTTTTGACCTTATCAATAGAAATTAAAACATCAACATATGCAAAAGTTTTCAACCACAACATAAAATAGAAACAAATCTGTGAACACTAAGTCACTTTCAGCATTAATCTAATCTGTCATTAAACTCTTGGGATGTTTTTAATTTCTGTTTCTAGACATGTAGCCTTTGTTGATTTTGTCTGATTGTTTTTAATCTGTTTACAGTATTAAAACCGTTACCAGGAACACTGTCTATAGGTACAATGGCTATAACGCCTGTGCATATTGCATTTGTTGCACATTTTTAATGAAATCCAAAAACAGTCAAATAAATGATCAAGATTATCAATAGTTATCAAGAATAAATCACACTGTCATAATAATTTCATGACAACATTTATGATTTTTTTTTATCCCAACTTTAGGGGATGAATAATCTTGATTTGTTCATTTTTAGACCAAATATCCTCCTGAGACTGAGGAATGATTTTTATTTTTTCTTTGTTTGGTTTGTTGTTTTTTTTTTACACTAAATGCATTGAGTTTCTTTGTTTGTTTTTGGGGTTTTTTTTACGGAACAATTTTTTTCTTCTTCAATAAAGCTGTGAAAGTCTTGTCCCCTACAGAACACAAAAATGCATTGCTGGGTCTCAGGAGGAAATAACAAACTGTTATATGCTTTGATATAAACATGGTTGACTATCCATAGCAAGAAATTTACTAAGTGGCATAGTCATAGTTGTCTTAAGGTTTTAGTGCCACTAGAGGGCGGTAGATGTCTGAGAGAAGTCATGTGAGACATTTCACCAGGGTCTGTGGGAAAGGTTAATATAAATCCAGTAGTTAACAGCTCTGATTCTTTCAGGGTTACAGACTGTGTTCGCAGAGAGCTCTTAGACTAAAATGAAAATAAAATAACCACATGTCTGATGGCTCTCTGCGTTCTCAAGGTTGAAAAGACTTGACATAGATACAGGAAAACTGGGTGACCAAAAATGCTACCTCACAGAGACACTTGATCAGCAGTATTACATTTCCACATATTATTGATCCCCTGAAAACATACTTTATCTTATACACCCCTTCACTCCCCCCCCCCCCCCCCCCCCCCCCCCCCCCCCCCATGCACATGCACATACACATATACACATACACTTCCCTCCCTTTCTCCTTTACACAAACCAACTCCCACACCAACGTCCTACTTAAATCACTTCCTGTCACTGCAGCGAAGTCTTGTTGTTCAGGTGGATGTAACGAGTCCAGAAGTTAATACACAACGATTGAGAGATATTTATGTGTTCAACCAAGGGAAATGGCAAATAACAAATAAACAAGGAGCAGAACTGGAAAATGTAGTTTTTCTATACAATTTAAATAATAATAATAATATTTGCAAATATTTGCTCTGCTCATAATTCTATAAGACTAATAAACAGGTGAAACCCCCCTCTGACTATGATGTTAGCTGTGGTTTCACACTGTATAGAATAAGAAATGCACTGGATACACATGCGGCAATGCAGGTAGAAGGTGAATTTCAATCCATAGCAACAGACTAACATTTTACTGCATGTACCTGTCTTTATTGTTCTCATTTCTTTTCATCTTCTAGCTGTGGTTCACTCTGCCTCTGCTTGCTGTGGGTAAGGAGGTGTTATACAGTGCGCTGTACAGTCTGAGCCTATTGGGAACATGCTGCTGACTCAGCCCAGGCCACTGCATTCATCTATCTGCACTGCAGTGCTGTCTCTGCTTACCCCCCTCTCCTTCCCTCATTCAGTGCACCACCACCACCACACACACACACACACAGGACAGGGAAGGAAAGGAAAGGAGTATACACATGCACGCACACACCTGCTTTTAAAGTCATCTCAGTATGGTTGCACCATGACACACCCAACTACATCTACTTACACAACAATCTACTTAAAACATCTAAAAAAAAACAAAGAAATGTAGTCCATTTTCAAATATTTTGTAATGTTATTTAATCAACTGTGGATCTGAACCTTCCTTTCAATATAATTTACAAGCATGTTTGGACAAGGAACTGAACAAAAACATTTTCTTTAGTGTGGAAATGTGGACCACAAAATGGTTAAAAACTTTACAAAAAAGTAAGTTAAATAGCATCCATTTGCAGACATGATGGATCATATTCCAAATGATGAAATGACAATGATTCAGGTTTCCAAAAACGACACCAGTCAGAAGTGTAACTGGAAGGCTGCTTTATTGTTTGGAAATAGTTTCGTGCTCAAATGAAGACATTCTTTCACTGATTCTCATTTAATTGTCCCATGTGGTTGTGCAACACACGTCCTCTCTCTGACTGTATTAGTGGCAAGAGATAATGACAGTCAAAAGTTTTTTTTCTTCTTTTAGTTAGCCTATTTTCAGCAAATAAAGTAATTTATCTCATTCATGCTACAAAAGAATGGCCTCATATACCAATTGATAAAAGAACATTTGGAAATTAACTTAAGTGTAAAACTGAAGGCAAGCTGTTCTCTTACTAGCACCAGTAGAGCCAGTAAACAGAACACAGAGAGAGAGCACTTGTACTACATGACTCTACAAGATGTTAGTCCAGACAGTCTAATCTAGGTGGTGAGTTTACAGTTTACAAGTTAATTTTGAATTCAATACATCATTTCCATCGTGCTCCATTTTGATTCACTTTCATGGGTTTTGAGATCCTCATTTCTGATTTTACTGACAGACTAAATAGGAAGCTAAAAAGGCACGTGCCGTTAAGAGATATTGCACCATAAACAAACACACAGACATTGAAGACAACTAACCCTTAAATCATTAGATATATCATATTGAAAGTGACAGCAAAATTAAAGTTTAACTCCAAACTGCAGCAGTGTGTTAAGGGGGAAACATGGAGGTTAGAGCAGAAACGAGCAAAAACTTGTCACACAAAGTGAGCTGTGGCTCATACTGGGACAGACTGGTTTACCAGCCATCACCTGCAAAAGGCTATGAGTGTGACGAGGTGTGTGTGTGTGTGTGTGTGTGTGTGTGTAGGGGTGGGGCGGGGTTTCTGTCTGCATCTGTATTTCTTGTGTACAATATAGGAAACGAGGGTCAAGACATCTTCACACATGTACAAAAGGGTATGCTGGTAGTGCAATCCTCTCACCAAGGCAGGCTCCACAATTCTCAGCAAGCAGCCAGTACAACACCATGCATTGTACGCCCGAACCCAGTATGCAGAATTGCTGGGCTGGCCAGAGTTTTGGTTAATCTCTGAACATACCACACAAAGAAAGAAGCATGATCAGTTAAACTCTGTGGTTCTGGTTTCACTTCAATGCAAGGAGTGGACAGGAGAGTTGAGTAACAGACATTGTTCTAATGTATATATACTATATATATATATATATATATATATATATATATATATATATATATATATATATATATATATATATATACAGTATAGCTCTGTATATGTATGTATTGAATTATACAGTTTTAAATACAATTTCTGCTTTTTAGTATAGATTCTTTTCTCTTACTTCCCTCTTTTGTGAAAAGTGGCTCAAAAAATGCTACTCCATCTAACAAATGTGTCACAGCCTAACAAGTGTGACAAAGAGTGTCAGCTGGAAGCCATTCTATTTATGGTTATTAATATTTAGTGTTAGATTAATAGCTGTAGTTTTTTAAGTAATCCTGTATTTACAAAAAACTACACATGCCGTTAAAACAAAATAATATATTACATTATTTATAGTTTCTTAAAAAGTCCATTCTTAGCTTTTGCAGTTTGTGCCGTATAGAACATAGCCTGAACATTTTTTTTTTTTTTTTAATTTGAATTTTTTCCAAATGGATGGATGTGTGTCGATTTTTTTTCTTCTGTCTTTGTTTTGGTAAGACGCATCTGTTTATCTGTGGTGATCCTGGAGAAAATGGACGGCAGTAGCTTTTATGCTTATCATTCAGAGTTTTATTTGGTTCAAGTTAACACCCACACTGATTTTGGAGATCTCATGCAGCAACTGGACCATTAAAACTTCAGAAGGGATGAGGGAATTATTCAAACAGGAAGTGACATCACTGCACAACAGGAAGTGCAAAAGCTCTGGTGTGATGCTTAGGCTCACAATACCATTAGAATGCATCCAGTGCTCTGTTGAGTATTTGGTATCTGTTATGCAGTAGAGCAATGTGAAGAAAAATGAGAGGCTCAGAGAGACATGTTGGTTTTGTTATTATTGATATTAAAATGTGGGGCTGTTACTATACTGAGCGTGCCACTTCTGCTTCAGGAAGAATCAAGTGTGCTGCTCAACCCAACATATCCCGATTCACTCTCATGACATCTCCTCACAGTCTGTTCTGTATCCAAGATTGCTTTTTGGGGTGAACACTATTAATTTGTTTACTTGAAATTAACTTGAGACCAGACTACAGTCCATAATGACATAACCGCAAATGTTATCCACTACCAAATAAATCTATCAAATAAATGCCGCCATAACAAGTGAGTGACGTGTAGCTGTTTCACTGAGATGCTTCTAGCCCTATAATTCTAAGCGTCATAAGCAGGAAGCTCTAAACTGGCCCTTGACCAGGTGGCCGCCAAAAATAAGACAGCCAGCCAAGATCATTGTCCATCACCATGGCATAAAACACAAAAAAGTAAAACATGTTTTCAAAAATACTCCCCTCACATTCACTTGCATTTTGTTGCAGAGCTCATAATAGTACAGCTATAGTATCTCCTGAGAAAAAGGGATGCATTTTTCAAGCATTGCATACATTTCTAGGGTCTTTCTGTCTAGTAATGACAGCAGAAAACAGAATGGGCAGGGCACACTTCACCCAATCCCACTCCATGGACAAAGGGCAACAAGGGATAACAAGGCAGATCTCTTTGGCTTCTCCACACACAATGTTCTCATCAGCCATTCACAATATTCTGTTTCTCAGTAAAACAGGATTCTACTTCCACCCAACAATGTTCCAGCACAAGACCACTTTCCACAACATCGCTTACATGTGGCTTTTAAAATTGTGTAAAATAAGGCTCATCACCCATCAAAACATGACAATTACTTTAGGGAAGAAAACAAAACAAAACAAAACAAAAAAACAGAACACACATTAATGTAAATCAGCAGTAGGACATTAAATGATGTAAAATAAACACAACTTTTCTCAAGCCCTTTCAGAAAGGTCTAACCACCCAGAGAGAAACATCAGAAATAGAAAGGAGTTTGCCATACCTGTGAAATCCCCACTAACCATTTATAACTGACAGTAGGACTCTGAAAATGCCCGTGCACACACAACTAAAGGCAGATGGTATGGAACATTACATTGGTGCATATAAATTATAAATATAAATTTTTAGATTCAAAGTGTTGCGCCCTTGAAATTAACAGACATTTAAGTCCCATGATACACTCAGACATTTGTTTACACATCTTACATACTCAAAATCTCCAGAGCAGCAAATAATTGTTAGAATTTTACCCACTGATTCATGATGGCGATGTTATTCACCAATAAATCCCATTCTTCTGTCAATAGAGGCAACAGTTTTAAACATACAGTAGTTATTTGAAATGTGTCGAGTAATGAGAGAAAAATTCGGATTCATTTTGGTTTATCAACCCCCATATCACTTATCTTTGTTAAACAAATTACTCTGAACTCTGAACTTTCAAATTTTGACAGTGTCTCGATCTTATAGTCGATCCACTCTTGTGGTCTGAGTATTAGTGTCTTGTGGACTATGATAATTCATGCAAGATTTCTGATCAAAACATGCCATCATGCAAGTCATTTCTATGCATTGAACAAGCACAATTATTTATGTAGTTGTTTGGAAATCTTTCTGAGTAAATGTAAGCCCTTGGCCCGAGTTGACCCCATAATAAACAGACCCTTAACCAATTGGTGTGAAAGCCCATGTAAAAAAAGCATTTTGATGTGGGTATAACAAAGATAAAATGAGTAGAAGAGTTAAGTGACATGGGCAAAATGTTGAATATTGTTCTTTTTTTTTTCATCTGTTTGCATTTTTGCTGCTTAAATTAACAATTTTTTTTTTTAGCTTTAATAAAACAAAAAATGCTTCCAGCACTCTCTGTCATTTGTGTCTGTCTTTCACTCACCAGTCATCCTTCTGTTTTCTCAGAGTGAGTGTCATTTTTGCTCTTCTATACATTTCAGTACTAAATGACACCATGTCACTCATTGGCTGCTTCAAGAGAACAGCATCAAGAAGCATTGTTATGTCTCCTTCACAACAGTGTCTTCCATAGGAATCCATTACTTGTATCCAGGTGCTTGATTCAACAAGTGTTTTTTCTTTCATTCCACCTCCTGGTGTAGAGTTGTCTTATCAGTGGTAAGTGAGCAATCTGTATATCAGCAGACAGACACTTCCTTGTCTGCTAGTCATTCTCTTTTGTTAAGATCAGTAGTTTAGGTACAACAATGTCACACAGTATGCTGAATTTGTTTGGTTTGACTGAAGTTCAAGAGTTTTCAAGCTGTAACAGACCGAGCTGCTTCCCTCTGCATTAATACAAGAATGAAGTCTGTAAACAAAATTACTGAATATTATTTTTTCTGACTTGCAAATGAAATAATCTGTACATCTGTGTGAGTGAGTTTCCTCTCATTTTGCTTGAAGTTATATTATTATAATTTTCATTGTTATTACTGTGATTATTATTCCAACACTCTAACATTTGGATTCCCTGATGTCTTTTTGGTTTCTACCTTTCTCTTTCCTCCCTCCTTTGCCCTCATTGTTGTCATCCTGCTTCTCCTTGTCAGGTTTGGTTACACTGTCATAAGAGGGCAGGGAGGCAGTGGAGGGAGTGCCCTCTTTCTTTTCTTGTTCCTGATTGTTCCCGCCATTCTCCACTTTGTTGTTGGCTGGTTTGCGCTTACAGATAAAACCCCGCCTAGCCAGGTAGGCACGGTAGGCTCTCTGAATAATTCTGGCTGACACATCCTCCTGCTTGCGCCTTAGAGTTGTGGTGATAGGCTCGTAAGAGACCTTGGACGGATTGGCTGCCACAAAACGCTCCTCCATCTGTTGCCTCAACATGTCCAACTCGCCACTGTCACCCAGCACACGCTTGGTGAAGGCAAACAGGATATCCAGGCAGTGGATGCGGTCACCGCTCACCATAGGCATGTCCATGGCAATCAGTTCAATGGTGTTAGGCTTGGGGACGCGCAGTGGATGTTCAAGTGCATCAGCAAAGTCAGAAAGTTTAGCATAGGTGATGAACTGGGAGGCATCAGGGTCAAACTTCTCCCAAATCTCATAAAAGGTCTCAAAGTCATCCTCGCTTAGTGGATCAGCACTCTCTTCTGTGGCCACACTGAAGTTCTCCAAGATGATGGCGATGTACATATTGACCACAATTAGGAAAGAAATGATGATGTACATTACGAAGAAGAAGATGCCCACAGAAGGGTTGCCACAGTCTCCTGTGGCGGGAGTACCAGCATTTTCCAATGTGGGATCACAGTCTGGAGGATAATTAAGAATGGGCAACAACAGACCGTCCCAGCCAGCTGATGTGGTGATCATAAACAGAATAATCATACTGTTGCCAAAGGTCTCAAAGTTGTACATGTCATCAATTCCAGCACCATGTTTCACATAGCCAAAGTTGGACATGCCAAAGATAGAGAAAATGAACATAACCAGGAAAAGCAGAAGGCCAATGTTGAACAAGGCAGGGAGTGACATCATTAGGGCAAACAACAGAGTTCTGATTCCTTTGGCTCCTTTAATGAGACGCAGGATTCTACCAATACGGGCCAGACGAATCACCCTGAACAGGGTTGGTGACACAAAGTACTTTTCAATCAGGTCAGCCAGGAACATTCCTGAAGTTAAAAAGAGAGTAAAAAGAGAAGACAACATATTGATCAAGAAATGCAACTAAAAGACTCCATTACTTATACATATTACAGTATTATTATCCCTATAAGGAAGAATAGCAGCTCATTGATTTCTTCTTTTGCACAAAACAATGACAAAACAAAAAAGCAAACATAAGGTGATTACAGACATATTAACTTAGTGTATAATCACTTAAAAAGTATTTTTGTTACTCCGGGAACGACTGATTATATCAATATTTCTATCAGAGGGTGCAGATCCCCTTAATGTTTTTGTGTTTCAGGTACATGGGCCAGTCAAACAGGCCAGGGGGATCTGGCACTACATGGTGCCCCACAGTGCCAGTTGGGGCGGCTGTGGCTCAGTCGGTAGAGTGGGTCGGCGGTTCGCGTCCCGGCTCTGGCTGTCCACATGTCGAAGTGTCAATGGGCAAGACACTGAATGAACCCTGACTTAGGCTCCCAGTAGGACTGACAGAACCTTAGAAATGTAGTCTGTGAGACTAATGTAAAGCACTTTGAGCACAATGAAGGTGGAAAAGCCCTATCTATATAAGTGTGACCATTTACTATCGGAGGTTTAGTTAATATCTAAACCACCGAGGTATTCATCCATGTTCTGCTGCTTCACCATATGATACACGCCCGTGTAATTAGGTTTAGACATGTTTCCTTCTGTTGTAGTTTGTCCTACCATGTTGCACTGTTGTGTTTTTACACTGGCTCATTCTTGTTCTTTTTTTCTATTTAGGTGCCTTCCAGTTTTAAGGTATATTACTGTCACCACTGTAAATGAAGGTGAAGTCAGGTGTATTCACTTGGTGGCAATGTGATACTTCGCCATTGACTACATGAAGGGAACAGACATTTCTAATCCTTAACCTGGGCAAACAGAGCAAAACTTGCCTGACCAGTGCTGATATGAGCCAAGGAAAGGCTGAAGATATGTTTCGGCATCACGGCTTGAGGTATTCACAATGTGTACTGTTGAGAAACTTCAAACTGCTATCCCCATACATATTCTATCACTACTTCTTATACTTGCCTACAATTGAAAGGATGACCACAACCACATCGAAGACGTTCCATCCATTGGTGAAGTAGTAGTGACGCAGTGCAAACAGCTTGAGTAAAAACTCGCCGGTGAAGATCACAATGAAGATGAAGTTGACCCAGTAAAGCACCTCTTCAGTCTCTTTTGACTGATCATCTGTTTCTACCATCATAGTGACCATGTTAAGGCAGATCATGATCATAATGGAGATGTCAAACACTTGCTGAGTCACAAAGTCAAACACCATGCCCTGGATGTTGTTCTGGGGAACAAAAAGAAAGAACAGGAAGTGGGAGAAGATTTAATTTAAAGTATTTGTTCTTAAGAATGGGTGATTTTGAATTTTTTTGGACGGAGGAGATCCATATAGTGAAACGTAACTTACCAGTGGTCGGGGTATTGGTTTCTGTGGTTTCTTTGATCCCAGCTTCTTCATGGCATTGTAGTATTTCTTTTGCTCTTCTGTCATGAAAATATCCTGACCTCCAAAGTAAAGGGACAAAAACAGTTTGGTTATAATCAGTTTATGTGACTCTTTTGTGAAATGTTACATGGAAATATACATGTAGAAATCAACACCACACATCCATGTGCTATTAGCTGTAATTTAGGATTAGGCATAGACACATAAATAATGAAATATCAAGGGTATTGGGAAGTGAAATTGAGAAAAATAAATCTTATCTTTTTCTTTTGCTGGTTGAAGTTATCAATGATGACACCAATGAAGAGATTTAGAGTGAAGAAAGAACCGAAGATGATGAAGATGACAAAGTAGATGTACATGTATAAGTTGTCCTCATAGAGAGGCTGGTCCTCCACCTGTGATGAGGTAAAAGTGAAAAATATGCAAAAACTTGAACACACCTTGATCTTTAAGTGAAACATGTAAAAAAAACTTACCCTTCTAGAATCGATGGCTGCATACATAATATCCATCCAGCCTTTGAATGTTGCCTGTAAGTGGGCAGAAAAAAGGATTAATAGGTGTAATGCAATCAGTGGCGAAAAGTATGTGTAAACCAACAAAACAAAGCTTTCTTACCACTTGTAGAAGTGCCAGGTACCCTGCGCCTACATTGTCAAAATTGATCTTGACATTCTTCCACCTGACTTCGGTGAAGTTTGCATTAATGAGTGCAAAACATTCTGTTTTGTTGTTGACGTCATCGGGTAAAAAGTACTCCTCAGCTGTCTCATTAAAACAGTAGTAATACTTTCCAGCAAAAAGGTTTACACCCATAATGCTGAAGATGAGCCAGAAAATTAGACACACTAGCAGTACATTCATGATGGAAGGGATGGCTCCAACCAAGGCGTTCACCACAACCTGAGGAGAACAAGAAAACACAACCACTGTAACATCAGACAACAATTGCAGACAGTCACACATAAAAACAGCAACACACTTACATGGAAATGCAGATTCTCCGTCTTCATTAGAGCCCCAATATGCATCACCTCACCAAAACACTTTTTTAAATGTCCTTTTGTGTTTTAACATGTAAAATTAATTACAGATAGACTGACAAGTATTCTCAAATGATGACTGTATATGCCAGTTATTGAAGATTTTAAAATATTAAGAAATGAGAGAGTGAATTTATATATATGAAAATGTAATCTGTACTGTGCTTAAGCAGGGGAAATACATCATTTTTGCCTAAGGAGGACATGTTATGAATGTGCATTTCCAAGAACAGAGATGAAGTAACAGAAAGACAAATTGTAACCAAAATCACATCTTCTTATTCTATTGTTATGTCACATAGCATGATATAGTCAATGCACTTGTTCGGCTTATATAAGCACTATAAAGAGATGATCATAAAAATCATGGTAAAATAATTCACTGAGAAATGGTGAGCAAGGATGGCAGGAAAGGGAGGGTATGCAACCAGAAGTTTGTTGATCTTCCAGTGTGACAATGCCAAAGCCAAACTGTGATAAGATCAAATAACAGGACACTTGAGGCAGAGTGACAGTCAGGAGATGCTGAGCTTAGACACTGACAAGACTTTTTCCTGCCCAGCAACAACCAGATACTGACCCAACCCATCACACATGCAATGCTGAGAGGTATTATCACGGTAGAAAGATCATTTACTTTTTTTAAGTTCAGTGCACAGATACGCAATGGTTACAATTCTAACAGTTTTGATATGTATACTGTATACAGTTAAACAAATTAATGTTGTGCACACATTTTCTGTTTCCATATCAATGTTGTGGTCAGTCATATGAGACCTGGGCAGTTCTGTAAATTACTTAACAGTAGTGGTTTGTGTTGCAATTTTTCCATCCACTGTATTCCTGTTGCTGGGGGTGAACAGGTTTTGTATGATAGTACCAACCTCCAGTTGCTGTCTCAGGCTAGTACAGAAATCTTCAGAATGTTTTGCATTATTTAGGTCAATGGTTATTATTTATAAATTCACAAACCATGGAACATATATTTAAAGAGCTGATGTCAATATTGTGATCAGATAAGTGATCGCAAAATGCCTCATTAATACTAAATTTATAACAAAAATGAAATGAAATATGGTAAATCAAATCAGATGTATGATGGCCATCTGAGATGATCTGCATCCATGCAAAAAGCATCTGTTTGATAAGAGGGGATCACTTAAAATTTGTTCTTTCAATTGCCTTTTTCTATCATCTCTAGCATGCGTAAAAACATTTCTTTATGAGGCATGCACAAGGACCAGCTGCCTGGTATCTTGGGTCTTACCCTCATCCCTTCAAAACGTGACAGGGCCCTGAGGGGTCTCAAGGCCCTTAGTGTCCTGAGTGATTTAATCGGGCCTAGATCGGAGAAGCCCAACGCATTAGCTATAAGGCTGACTATAGACACCTACACAGATAGGGACAGAGGGAGAGGGACAGACAGAGGCAAAGGGAGACAGGACCCACATAGTTAGAGGGAATATAGAGAGAAAGGTAGACCCTAAATATACTGTAAGAGATGATTTACATATATATATATATATATATAAGGACATATAAACTTTCTGTATGTGTAAGTATATGCATTTATGTACTAGAATTGAGAGTATGAGGTTAAACAGGAGTTAATTCAATATACAAAAGTCAATAAATTGTGCATGACCCAGAATTTTTATGTGTTTGCTTATGTTTGTGTTTGGTTTAGTTTGGCAAGCCAGTCTAGCGTGATAACCAGCTTAACAGCACAGTGAGCACACCTGGAAAGAAACTTGTGGTTGACACAGTGAAAGGGAGAGAAGATAAAGAGTCAAACAAAGGGAAAAAAATTAGAGGAGAGATGTTTCACAAACACTAAATCAATGTGACACAATTTTATAGACACAGTACACGGTACAAAACGGTACAGATTCCACACCAGAGCATCTTACTTAAAGAGGGGAGAGAAAACGCAGTGGGTTGAGGACAACTTTCAGGGTTAGAAAGAGAGGATAACCTGTGAAAGTAGGAGTCCCAACACAGCACATAAATCTTACCCTGAACCCTCAAATATGGACCCTCAGGGCCTCCACAGCTGCAACACCTCTCTTAACTTAAAGAGAGACAGAGTTATAGGCACCTGCTGTGAAAGAGAGAACAGGGTAAAATTAAGGTAGAGATTTGCATGGAAAAAGTATGTTATGATCCTATTACATGGGCCACCTAAACATACAGTTAAGTGCATAGTTGAAGTTTTCTTTTGGACATTTATTGATGGGTCTCAAGGCATTTCATCCCAGCACATCACCTGGAGAACTATTCTCGCAGAAGTATTCATAAATGTTAATGAGAATGACAACTAAAGAAGAGAACCAAAACAATATGGTCAAATTAAGTCATACAAAAAAAGTATACTACAGTTTTGTTTTGGGCTAGCTTCAGCCAAAACATTTTTTTTCACATTCCTATTGCAAGAGGAAATTAAATTAGCATCTTGAAAACACACAGATTCTACTCTCAGTATAAAAGCAGTTCATGTTGTACACATATAGATATAACACGACAAACAAATATAACAAATAAACATTGTTACAGTGGCAATATTGACGTACATCAGTTCATAAATTACTGGTTTTCTGCTCCTTCCGGGTTACATCTTATTTATCAGAGGTTAACAATTTTTTTCTTGTCATGTTTCGTCTAGGTTCATTTTAATATAAAATAGTATTTCATAGGACATTTGACATACTGAAGTGTGTATATGTTTCCTTTTTCTAAACCAGATGGACTGAAAATTTTAAGTGACAAAGTCAACAGTATTTGTTGAGTCTGACAACACTGAATGACTCAGCATCCCCCGGCTAAGCAGAAGCTCTGTAGATATTAAAAGGATGGTGCCTGGGGGTCTTATTAATTTCCTGGTTATATCACATCACATCTTTTACCATCTAAATTGCTCTGAATGCATGTTTTGACACCATATTGGCTCCAAGTTGGTATCCTGCCCCATATTTTCAACAGTAAGTTGCAGCACTTTATTGGCTGGTGACTAGGGTCCACAATGCACTGCAGCAAAACCTGCATATCACATAGGAAATAAATAAAATATGGCTCTCAAGCTGTCAGTAATTAATATTCAGTTAGAAGTCAAAAACACAATGCATACCTAGTTATCAGAAGCATTGAAATCTCAAATGTTTTAACACAGTAGACAATTTCTTAGAGATACTGCTTCATTTGATCAACTTCCAGAAAAACACATAATCAACTGTGTTCCATTTTCTGCTAGTAGAAATGATCACACTAGTATATGAAGCATAACCAAAATGTAAAAACCTTTATTGTGATTAAACTGTATTTAGCATTTGTCACCTTTGAAAAACATATTCATCACTTTGAGTTGAATGTGAAAAGGTTGAGGTGAACAATATTTAGTTTGGAACAACATTAGTGTCATTACATATGTTTAACCTTGACAAAATAGTATTACTTCATGTTTTTTCTCACCATACATGCACTGAACTATATGGATCTTTTTTGAACCATTACACACTCATTCTTTTCTTTATTATAAATGTGCAATATGTGCATTGAAAAAACATTCAATGTGTCTATAAGTTTTGACATTTAAAAGCAGTCAGGTATACAGTCACACTTAATGGTTAAGTTGACCAGTGAAGCAGTCTCTCATATCCTAGTTGTATTTGTCTAATCTGTCAATGACTTTTAAATGGAAAAGCTCTATTAGTAAATAAACACTTAAACTGGTGTACAAAAGTACTTACATCCACAATGAAGAAGTCCAGCCAGCACCAGGCATTAGTGAAGTACTTGACAAAACCATAGGCCACCCATTTCAGTAACATCTCCAGGATGAAGATGTAGGTGAATACTCGATCAGCATACTCCAGAATGATGCGAACTGTCTTCCTTTGCTCAATGTACACATCCTCGAAGGCCTAAGAGCAAATGAACATAAGCCAAGAGATGATTTAATCCCTTTAACATCCATTCTTAAGAGTTAATAGCTATTTTTTATTTTCTTAAATGACACTAAAGAATAGACTATATCTGAACTATTTTTATTTCAAAACTATTGATGGCAAGTTAACCCTAAAATTCCTCCTTAATTTTGAAGTCATTATGTCATTTAATATTGAACAATAAAAACTAGGCTGACTGATCACTCTCCCAGCTTTTCTATTCTCCATTGAGTCAATTCTACAGTAGTGTTGATCTGGCCACAGGCCTCCCCCTAGCCAGAAAGATGCAAAGCTAAGCTAGATTTGTAGGTTGAAAGGTTGGTGCATTACAGCACTTTGCTGTCCATTAGCAACAATCATATCGAGAACAGCTGCAAAAGGAAAAAAAATAGATGATCTTGCCCACTTCACTATAAGGGTGGGAATTTGAGTCTCTCTGAGTGAATGTCAAATTCACTGTTCAGCTTCTAGGAATTATTTTTCCATTAATTTTTGGTAGATGTCATAGTTTAAATGACTTCACTATTATGTCTCATATATGGTAAAACACATTTAAGTTTTTAAAATGCTTAATTATAATATAACCCCAATTCCAAGAACTTTATACCATGTGATGTGAATAAAAACAGAATGCCATAATTCTGAAAATGATTTGCTGACATCAAATTGCCAAAATGTAATTATAAAAAATACCTTATGTTCTGTTATGCATAAAATATGAGTTTATAAAATTTACAAACCATTGTACTTTTTTCCATTCATGTTTTTCCTTTAGATCTTACATTGTATCCCAACATATTGTATACTACATCCTTTCAAGTACAAACATCAATCAGAAAGTAGAAAATGACGTGGTATGTAATTATTATTCTGCTAAGTTTCACCCATTTACATTTATACAGGTGTAGGGAGGCAGTTTTCAAATAATCACGGGCCTAAAGGTGTGTGTTTGTACCAGGGCTCCACTGCTGAGTAGGATCATGAAGATGATGAGAGTCTCAAACCAATTGTGTTCTACTATCAGGTAGCAGGTCTTCCTTAGGAACCACCAGTACTTTCCCCAGCCATGAGTGATTGGAACATCACAGCACTTGTATTTGGCCACACATTCTGTCGAAAAATAAAGACACTACTAATGAATACCATTTAAAAAGGTGGATAAACAATGCACTATTAATGGTACTCATAGTCTTACCATCTGTCCAGCAGGGCTCCGGGTCAAGGTACTCCTCCACTACCTCCACCACTGCTACCTCCTCTACATCAGGCTTGATGTCTATTGTGCTCCCTTCAGATGAACTGGTGTCATCCTGTTGGGACAAAGGGATCATTTCAACTCTGAATTTCACTTTGAAACATTTTAGGCTGCATGCAGCATCTTGCCAGTACAGCCATTACAATAATGTCCCTTTGGGTTTACATGCATTACATGATTTATTACTTGAGTTATGTATGCTCTAGGCATGTAGTATGGCTAGTTTCCTGTCCACTATTGCCTACCCAGAGGAGTTATTAATAGATTTTCACAAGGCATTAATTAAAGGTTACTAATGATTCATTCCACTGGTAATGGTAGTGTTTGTTATTAGATGCAAGATTATAGATTATTCGGGAATAGAGGAAAACAAAATCTATGAAAGAAAAGAGAAATTAAAATAAATGAGAACTGTATATGTAAACATCTGTTGTGCTTAATAATGCAACAAAACACACAGTATGTAAAATTGTATCTACTATATATTATTAAACATCTAAGACTAGGTTAGTTGGAAAAATTAGTGAGTCAGAGTTCACGCAAAAAAAAAAACCTGAGCTAGTTGAATGGATATGAAATCTCTCGTTTTAGATATTAAAGCCTGGTGAGGACCACCTGGACCAATAAATCATGTCATATCATAACAATAAGCCAAGGTGAGGAAGGGCAAACTGTAGAAATAGCAGATTAACAGCAGCCTTATTGAAATACAGTTTACACTTGTGCACATGCAGACACAGACACTCAGCCAATTCAATTCACTAGAGAATGATACTGCATTTTATAATCTTAAGTCGTCAGCAAAGGAACTGCATTCGCACTCTCTTCCTCTTCCTCTCTTTACTCTTTCTCTCTCCCAAACAGCTTTATGGATTCCTGCTTTTCTGGGTGTTAGCAGCTGTGTCTGTGTCTACTCCATGCAGTATATCCCATGGCTGGTTGTGGTGCAGGGAAGAATGTTTTGTTGGTGGTAGGGGGAGCCCAGTGGAATATAAACCTAGTGCAGGTACAGTAGGGGCGGTGCTGCATTATCTCTTTTTTTCCTACTACAAACCAGGTCAAGGTGACCCACAATGAGACTTCTCTACACATATTGAGTCTGACTTTCCCCTTTTCCTACATTCATACCATACAGCAGTCTGATGTATCTGTCTGCCATCACGACTGCCTAATTGTCTGTCTGTCTGTCTTGCAGGGTCAGAACTCAGGCTCAGTGTTAGTGTTAGTAATGTCTGTCTAAATGAATGTTCTGAAATGTCACATATATTCATTGGCTTCAGTGTGGCACCTAACAGCAGTTCTGTTTAAAATATTAAAAGATACCACATAGGTCCACAAATATATGAGTTTGGACAACAAAATAACATTTAAATAAATAGAACCAGAAAATAACAAAGCATTTTAAAAACAATAATACTTGATGATGAACAACCCTAATTTGTAACCTTATGAATATACTACAAAACACTAAGTTTAATCCTGGTTTGTCATTAGAAATGTCAGAGCAGATCTCTAACAAACAGCTTCTGGAATAGAGATACATAACTCATCTCAACTGGAACTGCAGTGTCAATATATGTGATTATAAAGTCCACTATAAAAGTCCAGTCAGAAATCTGTGCATTTTCCTTGATAACACAGTGGTAGACTAAAATATCATTAATGCAGGCCTTTCCCCCAGAATGAAACCATGAAATAATCTATAGTCAACTAAAGACAAAACAAAGATATCTTAAGTGAGAACATCAGTAATTTTCTGGCTTCTCATTAAAATGTTCAATCTTCCAAACAAACTGTACTCACATCTTTACTGTTTTCCACTTCTGATTCGCTGCTGAAGTCTTCTGTATTGAGATTTTCAAAGTCCGACTCACCAACAGCGATGGGGACACAGACAGTGAGGTTGGGGTTGTGGATGAAGGACATGTAGTCTTCATCAATCATGTACTTTCCCACACTGCTCCCAATGCCGCTAGTAGTTCCATTGCCATTTTTAGCATAGTCCAGTTCACGGTTGATGTCCACTGTGTGGTTTGCAATGCAGTTGAGCTTCTTTTCATACATTTCATCCAAAGGCTTCTGTTCATCCTCCATTGGCTGCTTGTCAAAAAAGTCAAAAACACAAAAAAAAAAAAGCAAATTAGGTAAGAAAAATAGCATTATAAAGCTGAATGACTTAAATAGCAAATATATTTTTGACAATTATATTTAATCATTTACCTAAAACTGTTCATGCATATTTAACTAAAATGTACCTTTTTGAGCACTTGGGCTACAATGATCCGTGCATTGACCTTAAACCAGGCAATTCCTTTCTTAATACGAGCGACTGCAAGCTGGAGATTGTTGGGTTCACCATCATCATCCGTGGCAGCAAGATTGTCTGCACTGAATGAGCTCAGCAGCAAGGCCAGAAACAAGTTCAGCACCTTAGCAAGAACAATAAAAGTTGGAACACATGCACTCACAGCAAAATGTAATAGCAGAGAATCTACGCTGGGATTATTTTGCTTACCACCAAGTTTCCGATCACCATAACCATCATGAACACGATGAGACACATACTTTGTCCTGCGACTTCCATGCAGTCCCACATGGTCTCAATCCACTCCCCACACAACACTCTGAACACAATCAGGAAGGAGTGGAAGAAGTCATTCATGTGCCAGCGGGGCAATTCACAGTCCTTGGCGATCTTACACACACAGTCCTTGTAGGATTTGCCAAACAGCTGCATGCCCACCACGGCAAAGATGAAGACAATGATGGCCAACACAAGGGTCAGATTACCCAGAGCTCCCACTGAGTTACCGATGATCTTAATCAGCATGTTGAGGGTTGGCCAAGATTTTGCCAGTTTGAATACTCTCAGCTAGAAAAGAGACAAGAAACAGAATTATTCCGCAGTTTTTGGATTAAGGACAGTGCACTAAATGTGGAAGCTTTTGCACTGACTTGAAAGTTTACTTTCATTTCCAGAGCAACTGTAATATGTGCAACAAAGCCAATTACAAAAAACATGAATTTCCTTGATCCTACATGCTGTTTCTTTCGTGACTCAAATTAAATGTTTCTAAAGTGGATTATTTGTTTGAACCCATCATGTCTCACTGATGACACACTGGCAGCCAAATATTTTTAATCTGTGTCACTCACCAATCTGAATGACCTGAGCACTGACAGACCTTCCACATCAGCCAGTCCAAGCTCAACTAAACTTAGAGTCACAATGAAGCCATCAAAGCAGTTCCAACCCTCCTGGAAGTAGTAGTAGGGATCCATAGCAATTAGTTTGGCAAACATTTCCCCAGCAAAGATGCCTGTGAACACCTGTTAAGAAACACAGAATTTGACATTATGTTTCTGACTTTGTACTTTATTTTAAGTGGTACATTTGATTATTAAACTGAATAATGGGGAGGGCAAGCACAGTTATGTGATGAATCTATGATGTAAAACAATCAAATTCAATATTAGAAAAGTGGATGGACTTAATTTGTTGTTTGTGAGAGCAAGGTCATGGAGCAATAGTACACCACAACAGCTGAACTTGTGAGGATCTAAAGCTATTCCTACATCTTCTTTCCAGCAGCTAATCATGTGCTCAATCAGTGCTGCAGGGAACACCTAGTGATTCATACTGCACCATCGATCATGCCACAACAGTCCCTCTGACCTCAGTTCCTGTTGTCATCCTGACATCATGCCAATCCCTTTGACCTCATTTCCTGTCTCACTGCTGAGACTGTGCCAATATTGTTGCAAGGGCAGGGCACAGACAAATCAAAAGACATGCTTTTTTTCTTTGTGCCTCCACCATGATGACTGCTATGCTCTGTTGTTCATGGGTTTTATATGTATGAGAGAGAGACATAGACAGAGAGAGAGAAAGAGAAAGAGAGAGAGAGAGAGAGAGAGAGAGAGGGAGAGAGAGAGAGAGAGAGAGAGAGAGCACTAAGTAGAGGTGAGGTAAGCAAGATGCAACGGAAGCAATAGAGTGACCTGAGTGCGGATGATGAGAGTTTGGGTAGCAGGCTGACTGGCTACATTAAAATGGACCTAAATCTTTAATGAGACCTCATCACAGTCCTATATACAGTATGTGTGCGCATTCTTAAGTGCACATACCAATGATGCATTGGTATATTGGTTTGAGGTTGTGTAGGTGGGGCAAACAAAACCTGCAATGCTTCTGTAACTCTTGAAAGTGGTAATGATGTTCATGTGGACATAAAATGTGAAAGAGAAAAGACAAGGGAACAAGAAATGAAAAGAAAGAAAGAAAGAAAGAAAGAAAGAAAGAAAGAAAGAAAGAAAGAAAGAAAGAACAACTGTAATTTCTCACCAGGTTACCAACAGCAAGCACGCCCTCAAAATGCTCCGTCATGGGGTAGTGCTCCATGGCCATAAAAAGGGTGTTGAGGACAATACAGATGGTGATAGCAAGGTCAACAAATGGATCCATGACAATTAGGTAGACTATATGCTTGATCTTCAGCCACATGGGGCTACATTCCCAGATGAGGAAGATGTTGGAAAATTTATACCAGCAGGGAGGACACTTTCGCTGAGACTCTTCTAATTCTGAAGGAAGCAATAAACAAAGAGTAGTCAAAAGAAACATAATTTCAGCCATGACCTCCACACAGACTCTGTTGCAATCTATGTGAAAGTTTCTCATCTGTATAAAGAAAATAATTTTTGATTGTGTCAATTCCAAAGAACATCTATGAAAATCCAGTGTTAAATTGGAGGACCACTGGAAGATTTCATGTGCATCATGTACACATCAAATTCTGGCAACAGGCTAACATTTATGGAAATTAAAAAATAAAAACATATGCACTGGCTATACCCTCTAGCAATGTGTTGGTGACTACGCTCATCTGACTGTTGGCACGGTCTTTTCCTTTGAAGGAGGAATTGAGCTGATCCACAGATACCATGAGAGAGCCAGAGTGCTTCTTCTTAATCTCCACATCTGTAGTCTGTACTCAAAGAAACACAAGATGTCAGTCAGAGACAGTAAAAAACTGAAGGAATAGTCACAAACAAGCACTAAAGTTTTGCAAATGAGATCTCATTGGGAATATACAATTATTTCAAAATTCTATTTTTGTTGAATTATAGGACATCTTATAAGATGTCTTATAAGTTACTTACAGTTAATAATGTAAATTCTCAAATAAATTCAACACAACTGAGGAAAGAGTCAAGTGTCTTCAAATGGTGACAGATTTGACTGTGTTTTATACACACACACACACACACACACACATATATATATATATATATATATATATATATATATATATATATATATATATATATATATATATATATATATATATATATATATATATATTTATAACATTTTAGTGAGCAGTCATAAACTTCTATTTGAGAATTTACTGCATACATTTTAAACTTTTCATCAGGTGCTTTTACATAACTCTGCCCTTACAAAGCAACAGTGAACATGCAATGGCATGCAAGTCAAAAACAGAGGGGAATTCAAGACATCATTTACTGCTACACCATGCTACATTTGGAGAGAAGTTAAAAGGTAAAAGCAGTTGTTTGGTTGAGAATTAAAAAAAAGGATCTGCCATGGTAGCTAGAATGAGGAGGAATACTGTCATTAAATAGTTTGCACCGCTCACAAGCATAGGATATGAGACAGGAAGAGGGGGAGACAGGAAGAGAATGAATGCAAGATAATGAAAGACAGAAAGAAAGATAGAAAGGATGGAGAAAAGAAAGAATAGGAAGAGTAAGGGTTCAGGTAATGAACCATAAAATGAACGTAGTAGAAGTGAGAAAGACAGCAGCAGTTGTTTTCCTGTAAAATGTTTTGTATTAGAGGCTTTTTGAATGAAGATGACTGCATAGGTAAAAGGTTGATGGTGATTTTTAAGTAATCTTCATTATTTCAATGGTGGATGATGTATTCAACAACTGTTTGGATTACATCCATTAAATCATAATCATGATGCTGGTGAGACAGAGAGTAAGTGAAGAGTGGTTCAGCTGTAAGAAGATTAGTACCTTACAGGGCTGGTAAAAAGCAAAACTAAAAAATAGGACATCATATCAATGGTGCAAGTGGCAATACAGGAAGAAATAATATGAAAAAATCTAGTGAGAAAAGACAACCATATATTCAAAGATCAAGACGGGAAAAGGGAGCTATTGATTTTGGGGGAAGAGGTACAAGAGCCAAGGGAAAGTGGTTGTAAAGGAGAAGCTGCAGAGACCAGGGCCACCACCATCATGCCTAGACTGTACAGGTGTCCCAT